>VXBW01005554.1:0-140316 GCA_013400375.1 Thinocorus orbignyianus | reverse complement strand
TCCTCACTTTCCTGGGTGCGCAGCGACCTTTCGCTGAAGACATCTCTGTTGTGCTCTTATGGGAAGGGGGAATGGTTTGTGCTTTTGTTGAGGATCTTCATGCTGACTTTATTTGGTGTTTTGGAGACTTTTTAAAACTAGTTTATTTCTTTATGTTATTTTGATTCTTCAAACCAGTTTTGTAAATTACTTTTACTCAGTTCTATACCAAGCCCTAGTCTAATAACAATTTTTAATGGGATTATTGAAAAACTGCTTGACTACTAAATACTGTAGCACACTGATGATAGCTTTCAACTATGCTTCCTGTACCACGTGCAAGCCAATATATTTTCACCAAAATTAGATATGATTGACATTCAAATTTTTCTTCATTTTGGGGTGATTTATAACAGATGGATATGCAAAACAGTACTAACATACCTGTACTGAAAGATTATGCTTGAAAGGTGGTGTGACAGAAGAACTGGAGAGACTTTAGGAATTTATAGCAGAATATTGCTAGATCTCTTGACTTTGTTGAGGGGAGACAGTTAAAAAAACTTATTGAAGGAGGAGGGAAATTTTTGTCCCTTCTAGTCTTTAAATATTTACCTAGAATTTAGCAGAGAATGAAGTCCAAGTAACAGGGGAGTATTCAACAGGTGAAATCTGCCACCTTTTACAACTGCAAAGCACTTAATGATGCTTCACACCTTTTATGTGGATGGCTCTTGAAAGTCTGCTTCTTGTAGGAAAATGTTACAGCTCTAGAAATCTACTCTGTCCTTTAACTGTAATACTGTATCGACCGGCAATACCCAAAATGACTTTGAGCAGACAGGGAAAATGGTCTTATAGTGAGTGACTGTTCTGGGACTTGGGAGAGCATGTTCAGATCCCTTGGTTTGCCCCTGGATAAATCACTGTGCACCTGAAAGGTCATCTGATACTAATCCATTCTCATCTCAGGCCAGGAGAATGGAAGAGGACACTGGAATAGGTTAAATAAAAATTGGAGCTGACCACTACTCAATTTATTCAGTGTGCATTTCTGGTTGAACTGGGACTAAACAAATTTTTTTTTTTTTTTTTTTTTTCTTCATGGTTTCCCACAAAATGAACATGGAGAAATTACTAACTTTGTAACAAAACACAGGAACCATCATCACATCCAGAGCAAGTCCTAGCTGTGGGGTTTTTTTGCTCAGCATCTGGGGCTCCAGGGATAGCACTGGGATGTGGCTGCCTCCAGAGGTGGCCTCCCGAGGGCATCCTTGTGCTTAATGAGAAGGTGGCATCCTTTGTTCCCTATTCAGTAAGGACCCCCTGCCCCAACCATTAATTTCAGCTTACTTACAAGTATTGCCTGCTAGCAAACACGAGTTCCTCTTAGAAAAAAAAAAAAAATTTAAAAAAATCTGTTATTCCCAGTAAAAAGCTACTGAAGTCTGTGCATGGCACTTGGGCCTGGCAGTGGGTGGTGTAGTCACAGAATCATCATGGTTGGAAAGGACCTCTAAGATCAAGTCCAACCATACGCACACAAAACACCCCTACGATCTTGGCCACTAAAACTTGCCCTGAAGTGCCACATAATGAACGTATGGATAAGCAGGATTAATTCCAGGCAAGTTTTGAGGGGCAAGTTGAAAAAGTTTTTAATGATTTTGCGTTAGTTCTTGGCAGAAACCATGACAAGGCTGTAGTAAAATATCTTTTTATTTCTGCTTGATGTGAATATGAAAGACATGCACTATCAGTCATCAGTAAGTTTATTTCTGAAGGAAGATGCTGTTTTGGTTCTCATGATATGTTAAAAAACTTGCAAACTAACAGTCAGTTAAGAGGTTTGCCTGGGGGAACTGGTGCTGTACATTTGTCTTTCCCTGGATGGGCATGCGTTATATAAAATGGTCAGCTCATTTCACTGTACATATGAACTGGTCTCTTCGGCTCAAGACTAGTAACAGTTGGTCAGTCTCTCCATGGCAAGCTCCTGGAATACTGCTGCCGAGGTTTGGAGGCAGTAGTTAGCTAGTGGCTTCCAGAAGCTCCTTTGCTCTGCTGTGAGCTGTGGTGCAGATGGCGTGCACAGGGTAGTTAAGGTCACGGCTTCCAAATTTTTCACAGGACTGATGCTGAGTAAGCAATATATATAAACATTAAGAATTCTAAAAATTGTTGTGGAACAAATATTTATATTATCAGATGAAATCTTTGATTTCCTCGTTTGGAGGAATTTACATGGTGCCAAGCACTCGGTATTAAAGAACGAGATTAGAAAAATACTAGGGTTGGTGTGTTTTCTATAAAACAATTACATTCCTAAAATAGATATGTGCTCTCTCTTGTTTGTACTTTTCTTGTTGTTGTTAAAGCACAAACTGTTTTACTTTTGCACCTGATACTGCCTTTCATGCATTGCTTGCAGTCCCGGTAGAGCTGAAAAAATTAGCCCTTTGTCCAAGAATTTTGCTTACTCTTCATTTCCTTCTTCAAATTTAATTAGATCCAAAGAGTCTGAAACTGAAAAGAAAACAGCGACTTATTTTGGGAAGGACTAGAATGTTTGCCCCCTTTTTACCTTGTCCTCCATCCAGGTTTCCCTTGACAGACTACCTTGGCTGATGCTGGCTGCCCATTGCAGTCAGTAAAACCATCTGTGGCCATGTGTTCGGCCAACATTCAGTCATTTCGCATTAGCTGGCAAGTAGCGGCTTCTGCCCTGGTGGCCATTTTCTATCGTTTCCCTATGTGCCACCTGCATGTTTGCTTTAGGGATTGTACTCGGCTGCGGCTCAGCAGTCCAGGGTTGGCTTGCAACGTGCCTTCCTTTTCCAACCAACCATATTTTTCCCCAGCTGTGAGGTTTGGGACTTAGTTCTTGCTGAGTTCACAGGAGATGGAGTGGAAAGGTGCTTTTACAGCACATTTGTGCCTCTCCATACTTTTGGGCTAGCTAGGGGCTTATCTGGATCCTGGTTTAGACTAGATTCCAAGGTTTTCTCTAGCTTATGCTCAGCCATACCTTTTTCCAAGGGGTTATTGGAGAAGCAGGAGACCCAGCCATACTCTTGAGTGTCTGCAGTCTTCTGGGATGCCACTGTATTCTAAAAACTGACGTGTATGTTCAGGGTGGGAAGCAGGGAGGGCATGTGTGGTACCTGTCTTTGCTGATTACATAAATTTTGATGAACATTAGGCTGTTGGTACACCCTAATATCCTTTGTTAACCCTTTATTCAGATCTTTTGAATCTCGCATGTCAGGAATGATACTTGCACAGTTGACTTCTGCCTCTTTTCCTGCCTTTGTGTGCCATGGGGCCTTGATGAACTAGATGTGCTGTAGCTGGACGAGCTATGTAAGTTCACCGTGCACTAGGAGGAGCTGCTCTGGACCAGCAGCCTCACATTCCTCTCTTCACAGGGTTTCCCATCTTCCTTCACATCTCACTGGCCTATCTTGAGGTCTCATACTTTGGGATAAAAAAAAACCCAAATTGTTCAGGGAATGTTGCAAAGATATACAGATATCTGGAGTTGTGATGGGCATTTATTTTGCTGGAGATCTTTTTGGAAACTGTAAAACAGCTACAAGACCTTTTTATATTTCTTGGTTTCACATGGAGGTAAAGGAAAATCTATACTCCTAGCTGTTTCTTAGCTGTTTTAATTTGGAGGAAGATGGTCAAATATCAAAGGATTGCATTGCTTTGTGCTGCTCTATTAGTGAGTACAGAATGATACCTGACTGACTGGCTTCCTTGGCAAGGAGATAACATTGTCTTCTGTGACACCTCCCTCTATGCACATGCAAAGTATCTAAATCTGCCCAAAGAAGCATGTAGACACTTTTTTTTAATTATTCTAGTTTTCCCTGCCCATATGGAAATTGTCAGCCAGAGCAAATCCTAGAGCCCACCATTTCTTAAAACGTTGAAGCTTCTTCGCTTTATTCCATGTATTTTAGCCTGTGCCAAATAAACCTGAGACCACAAAGACCTACAGACACCTTAGAATAATCTTAGCACCATTTATATTCTTCAGTTGTACCATATTATATCATCTGTTCTCAAAGCTTTCTTTAACTTAAACATAAAATAAAACCCATCCCTCTTTCAAATGATGATGTTTTGCTCACTTACTCCTTGACACCATCAAGTAATCCTCAAGCTGCTTCTAGCCCTTCAAGCGAAAGAGGCTAACCAACTGGGAATTTCTAAGGTAGAAGGCAAGTTACATTTTACCAAAACTTCATGAATGCAAAGTATTCTCACAATCAATATCACATAAAAAGTTCTAAGTGTTGCTATCTTCATGTGACTTAAGGATTCCTTCTTAGATATGGTATCTGTCCTGTGCAGGTGCTAATGAAATCAAAATAATGTCATATGTTCATATATATCGTAGCATCACGCAGGAGAATGGGCAGGGAGTTTGCACATGTAGTAGGTATATGAGGTGAAAAAAGTACTGGCATAACTAGTTGGGCTTACATAGTAATGAAACACAATCATAAATGTGGCGCGCTTTTGTAAAACAAGGCTGTTGCTGTTATTAAGACCCAAAGCATGAAATGGTGGGATGCCTAGATATAGATCAAGCCTTATCTAAATGGGATTTTTGGTTGGGCTGGTGTTCCCTGAAATATTGGTTAAGATTCCTTTGCATCTAATAATAAATTATTTGTTGCATACGCCAGCCTTGGTCCTTTCAGACTTTGTCCAAATAGCCCAGTGTTCTTTTTGCGTGCTTGAAAGACCGCACTTTGCAAAGGGGAAAACCCAAGAGCTGAAGTCAGTCATATTTTCAGTTGTAATGGTTAACAGAAAGGTTTTGTTTTCCATGTCTTTTTATTTTTTTTTTTCCTGAAACATAAGTCAGGTATCAGCTAGGTGTGCGTGTATTTAGAAATTGAGTGTTGAAATGTAGCTTATGTGGCCTTCTGTAATATAAATATTGCCTCTGGGTAGTGCAGGTATTTCCAAAGCAACCCAGAGCACAACTGCAGAGTTGCTGTCTCTAGAAGCCACACTACTCCTGAGAACAAAATGTACCAATTTGGGGAATCAGAAACCTCTTGACAAATCATCATAAGTCTCTCTAGTGACTTTTACTACCTGCTACTAGCAGAAGGGTTTTAAACATCCACTGATTGAACCTACGAGGCAGTATAGAGTGACATATGCATCAGATTTAGGTTTCAAAACTACTGATATTCACATTTAACCAAAACTGGCTTAATTCAATCTCAGAAAAATGAATACAGTGCAAAATTTTTTCTTGTGAGGTAATGCCTTTTCCAAGGTTATATTTTGTGTGCAGATCATTGAATACTAATACTAATGCATCCTGCCACAACAGTGGAATGAATGTCTGTGTGCTAAAGAAATGTGGTCTGTGCCAGGTGCAGTATGGTATCTGTCCTCTCTACTTTCCTGATCCCCACCCCAGGTTATTCCTCTCCCCTATCCAGATGTGGGATATGAATGACTGGAAAAGAAGAGGTGGTGCTTAGTAAGCGGAATAGCTCCTGCTCTCTGGTGGCTGTAGCCAAAGTAAACAAACCGGAGTAATTGCCACCAGAGGCATTTTACAGTAGATCTGCATTTTTATTGATGTTGTTATTAAACTGCTATAAATGTTGTAAGCTGCTGTTGGAGATGAAGTTACCCCTTCCTCCAAATTCTCAGTTGCTGTCTGTCACTAAATGCTATTAAGTTTATCATCTAGCAAAATCAGACAATGCAGGAAGCAGTCTGAATGTTAATGTTAACCTATAATAGGTTTTAAATAGCTATAAAGAAAAATTAGACTGCAGTGGGACAGGAAGGCTAGTTTACCTTAACATAAAATAAAGGAGGACATGTTGACCTGATTTACTTAAATGTAGCTATTACGTGCTCTTTGGGGAGGAAACTGGTCTACCAAAGCTTATAGAGGCAGGAAAAATGTCCTTTACCTCACTCTGTACAAATGACATAAAGGTTCTTGCTTTAATTGAAGAATAAATCCATAGGTGCTGCACGTATATATTAATGCAGATGTCACCCTGACTACTTTTTGTATTAATTCATCCTAGAATAACAATAGAGCTGTAAAAAAGAGTATTCTGAATTGTGCTACATCTTGTTTGACTTTGAGTCTAGTACGCTTTTTTTTGACAAGTCCAATATGAATTACATTTGCAATGGAAACATGAGAAGAATGAAAATGAATCATCTGTGATTTGGGAGTTCCCATACTGTCTGGGCTGGCCTAAAACTTTCATGAAAGTTTGTGGAAAAGTCACGCGTGAGCCCAGTTCGATTCCTCCACCTTTCTCTGTGTGTGCTTCTGAGCTCTTCTCAGCCAGCAGCTCCTGGTGTGCTCTTCATGCCAGCACTTGAAACGCAACCACAACAGAAAGTGTATGGGTCCCTTAATGTGCAGGAATGTGGAACCAAACTGTATAAGGAAGTCAAGAACAGGTTCACACAGGTATGTGGTGAAAGCCCAGTGCAGAAGGAGAAAGTAGACTAGTTTTCTATGGTTGCATTGGCATTTTGGAAAGGGTAATGGTTAATGACATTTGTGCTCAAAACAAATGCTCAGAACCATTATAACATGAATTTGTAAAAGGTATTATTGGGACAGGGTTGGTTACTGGCAGCCTGAACTGCCTTATTTTGCTTCTTTGGAACTTCTGAACTGTGACTGTTGTGGGACCAACAGGTGTCAGGATGGGAGAGCTCTCCCTTGAGTCTCTTAAACCAGTGGAGACCTAGGCTGTCTGGGCATTTGCTTTGGTTGGGGGTCTGCTTGGCAGTTGTATGTGCATTTTGTTGAGACAGAATTTTACTTTTTCTTTCTGTACCTTGTGGAAAACAAAAACCTGTAGATCTAAAATTTTAAGCCCAGTTCTAATAGATTGTATCAAAATAATTAAAGAACTGAGTCCTTACTCATACTAACCGGTCTCAATACGTTCTTTAGCCCTTTCTAAGAATTCAGTTAATTGATTAATTTTTTCTTTTACAAAATCAAGTTTAAAGTTATACCATGATAAATCAGGCATATTGCTTGGGTCAGTCTCCTTAAAGGAAAATTATGTTATTACCTACGATCTCAAACAAAGCTTCTGAACCAATTTTAATTATTTATTCAGAATTGTATTCTTCCTGAAAGATAAAGCTTTTCAATCCCGATTTAGCTAATGGGCTTCCTTCTTTTGCTGGCAGTATCCGGCGTTGCATGCACTAGCTTCCCTATTATTAGTAACAAGATGCTAAATTCAGTGCTTATGTATCTGGATGAAATGCAAGATCTGATATAGGGAGGTAAGACTCGATGGCTTAATTGCCTCTTCCAGCTTGTGGCATAGGTACAATGCTCCTTAGATTTTTGTGTTCAGTCACAGTAGCCCACAAAGGGATTTGGGAACCTGCTGGAGCAGTTCATCCCTGGATCTGTCTTCTAACCTGGGGGAGGCCTTAGTATTTCTTGAGAAGTACAGGTTAATGAGTGAATAGACTCTAAATTAGACTCTTAGCTTTAAAATCAATATGAAACAAGGATTATGCAGAAAATGAAAGGGGCAACTTCTAGTTTTGTAGGACCTATGAACTTAAAAGACATTAAAAAAGATTGTGATATTCTCTCTAGGCTTGCTGCATCTTTCTGTTGGGTTTTTTTGGCTGCTTTTGCTGTTGAGTTTTATGTATGTTCGTACATATCCGCATGCAGGGCAAAAGTTTCTCTGACAGACAACACCAAGAAAGACTCATATTTACATTTGGGTTGCAATTTAAAATGTTTGTTTACTCTCTAATCTTTAGAGAGATAGTGACGCCAACCTTGAAACAGGGTTAGATTTTGAATGATATTGACATTTACCACCTTTAGTTTTACTAGCTTAAAAATGTAGGCGTGTTTTTCCAAGTGCTAACAAAATGAAAGCAGGACTGAAGTATACTTGGGATTACATACAAAGCAAATTTTATTCACCCAAACCTACAAAGGGAAGAATGGAAGAAAAACAATTCCAAGAGTCTTGTTCCTAAATCTGTAGAAGTTTGAAAATTTCATTTTGGGAAGATAAAATATACAAAGAGCCTTTAAAACTCTAATAATTCTGATAATTTGTTAGCAGTGACCAGCAAATAAGGGTGGTAGAGTTTTAATGGTAGATTAATCCATAGTCTGTTTCTAAAACATCTCCCAAAGGGATGCCATTGGGGTCAATGGAGTTAGTCAAGGAAAGTCAGACAAGCCAATATATGTTTTCAGTTACATTGACATGAATTGGGATTAACTCCATTGAAGTGAAGAGTTTAATACCGGTAATATGCCATAGCAAAGCTTTGCTCACTGAGAGTTGCTCAGTCTTCATATCACTCTGCTGATTTCACTTGGCTTCATGTAGGATGGATATGGTTTCCTATTACTTTGGAAAGCATTGTCTATGTCAGATACTTTCATTTTTACTTCATAATGAAAGAAAAATATGGCATGGGCAAATGAACAATTTTTATGTTTTTAAAAAAGCATCTTCATGGTAAAAATAAAGCAAAAAAAAAAGTAACGAAATAGAATGGTATTTTTATAGAATATTTTATAGAATAGTATTTTTATTCAACTTATGATGTTAGGAAGTAATTGTCAGCGAGCTTGGTTTTTGACAGTGTACAGTATATGTGTGGTATACAAATATACCTCTACTAAGGTTTTCTCTTTAAAATACTAATGGTGTGAGTATTTAATCCAGTGTCTGATATTAAATAATCTGCTCAATGTGTTTGTTTTTGATACCAGATTATTTAAAATAGCAGGTTGTGTGTTTTTAATTATTCACTACATGTTTTTCGGATCAGTGCCAATTTTTGTGAATAGAGCATGTTTCAGGCTGGGATATTCCCTCTGGCTTCTTAGTGATGCTGCTCCAAGTGTCAAGAAAGCTTGGGAAGTGGTGGGAGAAAATAAAGGGAGTCTGTATGTCAGAAAGAAAAGTGGATGAGGAGAATGTTATTTGACCAGATTCCTCACATACATAGTTGGTAGTAAATGTAGTTTTGAAAAAATACAGCCGTGTATAACTCCGATAATGGGTGAAATGTTGTTTTTGTTCTTTTTATTTTTCTTTGCAATGGAGTCAGAGAAAGGCCAAACTATTTTGTTTACATAACTGTATTACAAGAGAAAAACCTCTTGCATACTGCATGTGTCCACTAGGAAAAAACAGCAATAAAAAGAGCAATAATAAAATGCTCAAGAAAGAAACATCAGGCATTTCACAGTTAATTTCACTGCTGGGTCTTTCAGCAGTGAATGAAATGTCTGTGTTTTAACTGAAATGAACAAATCAGACTGTGTAAATCAATTCGTTATGTGTTTTCTTCATTCAAGAGCCCATTTTCAGTCGGAAATAAATTTAAATAACAGATCTGTGTATGCTTTTGGTCACTTACTATCAAAATTACGTGCCAGCTGTTTGCTTCTGATAATTGAAAGTGGTAATAATCTTCTGAATTCTCTCCCTGTGTGTGCAAAATTATGGATTTTTTTCTTTTTTTTTTTCAGTCTACAGCTTATCGGTTTGTATTACTTTATTATACTTAATTTGCTTTCTGCAAGTTATTTTTGAACAAATGTACAGCAAACTCATTAAAAACTATGAGAACCAAAATGAAACAGCCTGAAATATCTTGAAATTAATTATACAATTTCTTCTATAATCTGGGGTGGGTGAGAAAAAAAGTGATGTGTTTATTTCCATTTTTTTAATATTTAGGAATTATACTTTGTGAAACTTAAATAGACACTGGTATGATAGAAACCTTGACTGCTTATTTTAGTAAGATTACTTTAGCAGTATGAGTGGTTCGTAAGATTAAAACTTTTTTACAGTTTAAATGTGGTTTTAGCTTTCTTGTGAACTGTTAGAAGAATTCCTGATTGAAATTGTTAATTTTACTACAGTGGTAAAATGGAAATTAGTTGGATTGTTGTAGATTTTATTTTTTAGAATACTTGCACTTTTTTAGTTTTTCAGTAGGTAATGTGAAGTCTTTTTAAAATTTATATCAAAATGAGATTCAGACAGAGCAAAAAGAAAACGCAGAGCTCCCCAATTTAAAGCTGTTGCCAAGGACAAGCATTTAATTGGCAAAAGTTTATTTTCAAAAGTTAGCAACTTTTTAAAATACTCTATCCACTTTGACGAACTTAGAGTAGAATAGTGCAGGCTTCCTGGAGCAGACATGCCTCCAGATGTAGACTTTCTTCAGTCTGCAGGGAGGTGACTGCCCTTCAGAAGTCCATTAAATGCTCAGCATGGCATAGGGTTTTCCTGAAAAACGTCTGAGGAGACAAAATGAGAGTAATAACATTTGTGATTTTAGTGCATGCTGTCTTTCTTTAAGACAGTAGAAGAGAAAGCAGAAAACATTAAAAAAGAATAAGAATTTAGGGTGTGTTGCTGAAATTTTCTACCTTGCTCATCCTGATGCCCTGCTTCACTTGCCTGCTACAGAACAGGTGACTCTGCTTTCCACAGTGGAGACTTCCTGTGTCTATTTCCAAACTATGGAATCATGAATATCAAATGGAAACTGAGGTCAAATTGTTGACCAATTTAGGTTGGAAAGCACCACAGGACATCTTTTGGTCCAAGCCCTGTCAAAGTGGAGCTGACTTTGAAGTTAAATGCAATTTAGAAGTCAGTTGCAGTTCCCTGGGTTCTTTTCCAAGTGAATCTTGAATAGCTCCAAGGATGGGGGTTTCATAACAAGGCAGCTTTTTCCACTGCAGGACATGCTTTCTGTAAGAGGTGGATTTTTTTCCCTGATACTTCATAGTGTTTTCCCCTTTGTCCTCTTGTAACTTGGGTCTGTGGCCCTCTTGTCCTTTCTTGTCCTCTGAAAAGAGCCTGTCCCTGTTTTCTTGTACCTGGCACACTCCTTTGGCTGCCACAACATGACTGTACTCGTACTGTATTCCTTTCTGCCTGCCTGCAACAGAAAGGAGGGTGAAGGTTTAATGAGTTAATGTCTGCACAGTGTTACAAATGTCTGCAGTACTTCATAAATACAGATTAATTAGCTGCTGTGTCGGTCATCTTGCTGTGGTAGTTTGATATTACTCTTGAAACAGCTATTCTTTAGAAAGGAATTTCTAGACTAACATGAGATGGGAAGAAATGTAACGTACCTTCCTATGTAAAATGGAAGGAACACATCAGCAGCCACGTGAATTGCATCAACATCAAATTGTTCTGCTGCCAGCATTGTGTATATCACTGCTTTGTAAATTATTTTACACTTCCATCCCAAATCTTTCGTACCTCTGGAGCTGTTGCTGAATCTTTTCCAATTATCCAGAAACTTGTAACTTAATACACCCAAGCTGTAAAAAATGGTTGTAAAATGCAGGTTTAATAAAGAATTACATAAATAAGGAGTAGTGAAAGGTGCCTGAAATTTGATATTCTGGCTAGACACTAGAAAAGATGCTGGAATTCAGTTTGGTAATGAGTTTGTAGACTGAGATTAGCAAAACCATTTCCCAGACATTCTGGGAAAGCAAACTCATTTAGCCATTAGGAGTGTTATGGCTGCTGAAGTAAAAGCATGGATGTCGGTGACTGGAAAAACAACTACTTATGGCTAATGATCTGAATGTTAGAGCTGTTCAACATGCACAGTATATATGAAAAGGTGGAATATTACTTTCTCTTACTTTTTGCCTCTACATTCAGCATATGTTTGTTAACACGTTAGTTACGTTGCGATGCACTGCTCCTATAACATTAGCAGATATAAGAGCAGTGAAACCCTTTTACCAGACTGTAACAACTGCAGCCAAAAGTTACGTTCACTGTATACAGGCATTTTCCTGTGTCAGAACTTTATTTTATGCAGATTGGAAATTCAGTACTGAATTCAGTCTCTTTACATTGTATTTGGCTACAAGCATCCAAAATCAAGAGAGAAACTGAGACTTGCCTGAAAGCTGTGCTGACTTAACTCCTACAGGATATTGAAAAATCAGAATTTTCACGGTATGAATAACTCTGATGTTTTGGTCTTGGTTTTCTTCCAGAACTGGAAAAAAAAGTCAAGAGTAGGTTCTGATCTACTAACTTTCTCAAATAATGTGTTTAATTTTGTTTTGCTTGTATACTGCCCAGCACTCATAAGACTGACTCTCCACCAATTCTGAAAGGTGGAATTTTCAGTCTCCGAGACAGGAAAAAAATCACGGAAAAGAAGTCTGAAACCATCATAAAAAGAATGAAAACATTTCTTTTCCAGCAGAAGTCTTAATGCTCTCATCTTCATCAGCTCAGAACCTGGAAGGCTCCTTGAGCATGGTTACCTCTAGGACTTCTGAGTTTCTGGCTCTGAACATTGTGGAAGAGTTACCACAAGCGTTCAGCACCCCAACCAGGATGCTTATGGCCTTCAGACTCCCTACAGTGGTCTGTGACTTTTTGTGACCTAATGCCGCCAACATCAAGGCAGTGTGTATGGCAAAGCTGTCAGGAAGGTTGAGGGCAAGTCAGGCAGAGGTTAAGGACCCCAAGAGTCCTGAGCTCTTTATTTCCAGGGTCCTCTAAGTGGTGATGCTGACTTAGAGCTGTGAACCTGAAAGAAGCTTAGAGATTCCTGTTTCTGGCTTACTAGGGAAATTACAGATAATCAGGCAAGCTGCTGATATTCCTCCACTTATTTATTTTTATTTTTATTTATTATTTCTTTAAAAACAAGGTAGTTTTTTTCCACACAGAACTTTTTACATTACAAAACTGTGAATACTTATCTGTAGGTAAGGCTAGAAGAAAAATTTCAGATGCACTGCTTTTCTTTGTAGAAATGATCTGAAGTCCTTTTTAACTGCAATGTACAGCAGACGTGTACATTTCTTCTATGTCAGCATGAAAGAAAGGATGTTGGCCGTGATTCCAATGTTAATCTGTGGTTAAGTGACTCTGGTTTTCTTATTAGCAGTTACAGACTGTGATCTGACCATGCCTCCCATTGAAGAATTACAGGTGTGTTATGATTCATCCTCATTTCCCACTTGTAGAAGTTATTTGATACTCGATACTATACTTTCCTCTATAGTCCCTTTATGTATTAATTTGTTACATTCTTTTCTGTGTGAATAGGAAAAACCAAAATGGCCATTCCCTAATTTTTCACAACTATACAGAGTAGAGTATAATATGTGTTTGTGATAGGGCTACATTAACATCTTGATTTTTCTTCTTAAGGATTTTATTCTAAAATTAATCTCTGAATTTGAAAATGTGTGATCCACAGCCAAAAAATGTGTTTTGCCGTCTGGATAAAATAATTCAAACCTGAAATGTCATAGTAGAAATAGTGTACTTGTCTCGTCTCATTATCTGGAGAATCAAATACTGGCTTTAGTCCAAATGAAAATGAATTTGGTTTTTCACAAATTTGTCATATAATTTGATATTATTATCCAAGTAAGTCTTGCAGTGGGACTGCCCACCTTCAGGGCTAAAATCAGGGCAGATTGATATCTATTGGGAGTTTTGTAAATTATACCAGCATCAATCCCTTCCTCATTATTTCTGGCTCCAGACCTGATAGATTTTTTTTCCCGTCAAATACAAAAAAAACTTGAATACAGTGCTGAAGTCAATGGATCTGTGCCAGCCTAACAACAGCTGAAGACCTGGCATAGATTTTACCTAGAAACTCAAGAAGCATAGATGAAGACAGGATTTGTTTTGCTAAATATAGGCTGGCTTGAGAGTTCTAGGTCTAAATTTCTGCTTAGGCCATGTAGCAAAAGTAACAGGATGTAATATTTTTTTTAACCAAAAGTATCCACTGAAATCAGTAAACATTTCTAATATTCAAGAAACACGAGACCAAAGACCTTTTATTTTAAGTTATCTTCAGATAAATTTCTAGAAAGAGGAGCACTGCTTCTAGGCAGCAACATCTATGTACCTGTAGATATATTTTATATATGCTTGCATGTATAAAGAAGTATGCCTGTGGGAGACGTACTCCTATAGATGTTCACATGTGTATAAAAGATTTCCAGCTTATGCACAGATAGACATGATTTGTAAATGCTGAGATGCAGAACTGAAATAACAGAATTTTTTTATAGACAGTTTTATCGCATCCCTTAACATAAAATTTCAAAAACAAGTGCTAATGTTGAAACTGGCTATTAACCAAAATGTTCGCTGTCAAATTAAGTGTTCCCATCTGAGATGATAAATGGAGGCTACATGGCTATAAGCTGTGGCTTATGAAAAATAATTCCTTGACATCTGGCTCTAACATCTGGTTTTATAATTGATGCTCTAAAGTAAATGGAATATGTACTTCAAAGGTTTGTTTTTAATTAATGTTCAAAAGCGTGTATTTCTGCATCGTGTAACTATCATACGGTTACAGAAGTCTGAAAGAAAAGACTTCAGTTCACACTAATACCTGCAGTTATAAGTCCATATAAATAGTAGTGCTCTACACTGGGCAGCACCAAGCAACATCCAGGGAGAAGCAGGAGGGGGCAATTTTAGCACCTGTTCAATGCCTGCCAATACAATACTTGAGGGAATGCTCTTTTTCTACTCAGGATTTAAAAAAAAAAAAAAAAAAAAGGAGGCTGATAGTTTAATCGTGACTGTTACCATTTTATTTCTATGCATTTCAGCTAAAGACAATAAGGAAATCTGTGTCAGAAGGTTGTCCAGGTCACTAGGCAGTAAGAGATTGTTACTTCGCTTTTCTGGCTTTCTATTGCTAGTGTCTTTAAAATTGTGAGCAATTTTAAAGATTCAAAAGGGTTTTGCAACTTGGCAGCATTCACATGCAGGACTTCTCTGTGGACTAGACTTAGGGACTAATCATTTACCTTCCTTCATGTCTTCTTCAGAACATGTTCTGCAAGCCACAGATAAGCTTCTGGTGTGTTTGGTAAATGATTTAGATCACTGTGGTAGAGGTAAAGAGTGCTTATGATGCATTTAAGAATTATTATTATTAATATTGCTGTATTTTTTCTGATTTACAATAGCTCCTCAAGACCAACTCCTCAAATCTATGTGAATGTGTAGGAAGATCCACTGCCTTGAAGAGTCTATAGGAAAAGCAGAAAAAGAAAGGTAAAACACAAGAACAAAGTGCTTGTTACAATCAGAGATACACGTACTTTTAGTTTCCCCTTTTTCCAGTTAGTTACCACTGCATCTAAAGGTTATTTGGAAGAACAAAAATGGATTTAATTTACACACATACATCACTTTCAAACATATTTTTATATTTTCTACACAGGACACCCCTAATCTATGTGTTTATTTGTCATTGGGTTTCAGATGGAGGCCTGGAAGAAGTTGGAATTAAGGAATGAAGACATTCTGAGGTCAGTTTAGGAACAATGTTTTTATGCTTCAGAGGCAACACACAAAAAGTCAGAAAGAAATATTGCTTTCTTGATGTCCTCTTCCTGTCATCTTTGGTTTTAGGACTTACATTATTCAAAGTATTCCTGATTTAAAAGAAGAACAAAAAAAAAAAGGCTGAGGAGAGAGATAAGGCCAAAGGGGGCTACCAACCCAGAACGCAGTCAGTAGATATAGTAGGGTGGGAACCCTGAAGGTTGCAGTGCTGCACGTGCTGCAGAGAAGCAGTGGGCAAGCTGTGCTGCTGCTGCCTGACATGCTCAGTGACACAAGCTTGTTTTATCAGGAGGCTGTGGGGAGAGTAGGTCCCTATCTATAGATGTCAATTGATGAAGACCTACCAAGGCATCGGTGCTATTGTTTTCAGTCCTATAAGGTGGTCATGTTTACAACATCAGACATTTTATCGTTGGATCACTATGGGATCAATGAAAACAAGATGGAACATAGGAAGTTCCATTCGAATATGAGAAAAAACTTTATGGTGAGGGTGACAGAGCCCTGGAACAGGCTGCCCAAGGAGGTTGTGGAGTCCCCTTCTCTGAGGATCTTCAAGACGTGCCTGGATGCGGTCCTGGGTAATGTGCTCCAGGCAATCCCACTTTAGCAGGGGAGTTGAACTAGATGATCTCTAGAGTTCCTTTCCAACTCTGATAATTCTGTGGTTTCATGAAAAGTCTGCATTCATTATCAATATATAAATCCTTTAAATAAACATTGTTTCTCCTTGTAACCAGACAATGTTTTCTCAAGTTTTTAGGGACTAGGTTTTTACACTGCTCAGCCTGTACTAAAAAATTTTGCTAGTTTTAGGTATATTAACTGGAAACTGGGAAGATTATGTCCTCTCCCTCTCCCTGTTCCTAAGTTCTTGTTGCCAGCAAAATGTCATCTCAGCAGTGAAATAAGTCCTGTTGTTACCTTTGTTTACATCTTTATTTGACTGGTGTAGCTATTCCAGCAAGTTGTCTCTCAATGAGGGAGTCTCCTGGCATAGATTTTTTGGCCAACTTCTTCTGTAATGTAGATAGGTCTTAGCCCATTCTATTTTCCAACAATAAAAAATGGCCACATTTTGAGAGCACGTTAAAACTGTCGTGAGTGCTCACACTGGGAGACATATGTATTATAGATTAGTAAGCTTCTGTGTTTTCCTGTGTAAATTCCTCATCTTTGAATGTTTATTTGATCATACATTGAAAAGATTAGTTTTCTAAAACTAGGCAAGGTTTTTAGTAGTACTGAGATTTATCTCATAAAAGTCTGTATGCTGTTAGTCATGTGGACTTATGGGGAGTAGCTCACTACAGAGGAAGATATGTAAGTCAAGAAAAAAATGGACAGGACATACATAAGGATTTCATTTCAGTGGGGCTGTTCACTGCTTTTTATGATAGGTCCTTCCCCAGCTCCACAAACCAACAAATCAGAAGGGTTTTCAGGATTTCCACTAAATGTGGTGCTTCTACTAAGAGCAATTTATATCCTTTGCGTTTTCCAGTGATTATGCTCTCCTCTTGTTGACTTTTATATTTTTGGCTTCTTCAGTGCACCTAAAAGCAGGGCTGGAAAAAAAGGGATGGTTTCAGAGAGTTTAACAAGGAAAGTGCTCTGTTGTGCTGCCAGCAGCTCTGAATAGTAGATATTGTTTCCCAGCTGTGTGAAATATATACATTTTATTTTACAGTACACAAAGAGAAAGTTTTCAGAGCTTTGCAGACAGACCAATTAAATGCAATTCAGACTTGGTGGGTCAAGGATGGAGGTTACACATTGCTGTCAAAGTCTTACTGGGATCGACAAAAGCACTTCCTGAAGTTTTCCTTCTACTGAGGAAAGAAAGCCCCTCCCTGAACCAATTTCAGTTGCTTTTCTTTACATTTATCAGGGTGATTATTTAGGATGAAATTTTAAATATCCCTTAAAACACAAAAGCTGCATTGAACTGGCACTTTGTCTTCAGCCAGCCTGAACTGGCTATTACAAGGTGAAAGTGCAAGAAGTTCTTTAGTAGGTAATTATAGAATGACCTGCCTATAAGTAATGAGTCCTTAATCCTTATTTCTCAGGGATGATTGAAGAATGCAGAAGAATAGAACGCATCTCCTTTTTGGGGATGTGTGTTGTGGTTTTTTTTTCTCTTGTTTGGGGTTTTTCTGTTTAAAATTCCTATGTAAAGCTGTCCTTATTCTCTGTGGGTTGCTTTTGAAAGATCAGCTCTGCTAGGATTATTGCAGAATATGCATCTTTTTAGATGGTTCTGCTGCTTGGATATATCATAGGTCATTCTAGGTAGGAAGATCTTTCCAGTAAACTTTAGAGCTATCAATATATCGTCAAATGAACAGTGCTACTTCTTTTTAATAGAGTGTTGTCTTCAGGCACATGAGTACAGTATAACGACTACTGTCTATTTTAAGAGAGAGGCTAAAGAAAAGGTCTTTTTTTATTGATTATGTGATTATAAATTCCAAATTTAAAGAGTTTGAAATCCTAATTTAAATAATAAGTACAATAAGAGAAGTACGTGGTGTAGGAAGAATTGCATTACAGTTGCATGTCACGATTTTTCTAATCTCCACCCCCTCATCTCCAGTTCTTGGTCATATTTTTTCCTAGTAAATTTGAAATCTCTTTTCATAATCTATTCTTTAATCCAAAGTATAGCTGACTATAAATTTTGAAGAATCTCATTTGCTTACATCTCATGTAATATGCAACCAGTGTATAAGGAAATATAAATTATTTTGGTAATAATCTGGCCTTCCTACCTCCCTGTTTAACCTAGTAGACCATGTGTGTAGTTCTCTTTTAACTCAATCCAAGAATATTTCAGAAAAAGAGAAAAGGAGGTCATAAAATATCATAAGACCTTGACTTCAAAGTTATTTTCAAATTAGCCCAGTTCAGAACATAATAATCATGGCAGGTTTCATCTGCCTTCTGTGGGCTCTAGAATAGAGGAACAAAAAACTAAAGATTTTTTGGTGTATTTTAGAACCAAAACCCCCTCACTTATGTGCATAGTTGAGTGTGTGAATAAGTATTATTCCACCTTTCAAATTGCTGAGGTTTTAGGTTGACAGCTGCAATCTATTATTTATTGCTTTCATTAAATATTGAAAATTTATTTTACTATTGTAGTGAATTATTTGTTCAATTTATAATCTTATTTCCTGTTAGGGTAATATGCAGGAAAACCCACTGCATTTCTCTGCAACTGGGCAGTGATCCTGCATCTCTTATATCCAAATTTTGTGCTTCAGTTGCAAAACTATCTTTTCTAAGTTGTGGCTTTTTTTATCTTAGTATTTTAGATGCCTGTTTCACCCAAAAGGGAGAATTAGTGCTATACCTACACAAGTCCTTAGGGAGTTGTTTTATACCATATGGTGAAATGGTAAGTAAAAACAGTTTCTGCTATAAATTAAACTCCATGTATAATCATGTACAAAATATTGTTATCTGGTAGAATTAAAGGTGATAAAGGGATAAGCAGCAGAAAAAAATAGCAAGTGATTAAGACTGTGGGGGAAAAGACTTATGCGAAACCTGCAAGCAGTGTGGTCAACCTGAATGAGCTGAAAAAGTAACTTTAAAATGGCTTTTCCACAAATAGAATATACGGAAATCGTGGATTCATTTCATGTCTGTCTCTATACTTTCTCTAAGGAGTCTCAAATACCTGGTTCCTGAAGTTGCTAGGTAAGATGTGTAGAATCTTGATACTTAAATAACTTTCACTGAACTATCCTTTTAGAAAAAAAATGACGTTATTAAAAAGACTGTTCAAACTACATGCAATATAGTTTTAGGTGGCTCAAGAAGCAGACTATTTCCTATGAGTACAGCTGTTACTAGGTTATACAGCAACTCGTTGGCCCTTAAGCTAATTAAAATTTTAGTGCTTTTCCTTTTAATTTAAGGAAAGAATACATTCTCCTCTGAAGTAGATGTATTACACTGGAAAATTTTACAGTTGGGTCTGGTCCATCTCAATGTTTGCAAAGCACCTAATAGAGCAGAGCTCCAGTTCTCATTAAGAACTTTGGGTATTACCACACTGAGAATAAATAATAACAAACCTTCCATCGACACAGTGCTATTTTTATTCCTAATCTTACTCTATGTATTCTATTATTCTTTTATGTTATCTGTATCCTATTGAAACGTCATGATTGGATTTTTCCTGTCTTTGTGTACAGCACAGAGGGAAGAAATCTTTCAGGAACTGGATGTTGTTTCCTTCAAGTCTAAACCCCTGAGAATAACAGTAGTTAAAGACGCTTAGGGGGACACCACCATCATACAATTGATTTAAGGCTACGCCTGTATTACTGTCTTACTGTAAACATTATGGTCACTTCCCAGCAGACTTTCCCCATGAAGGTTATCGTACTATTCCTGAGAGAAGTTACTTTTGGAACAGCCACATCCTTGCATGTTTTGGAGAGCTTGCAATGACAGCATCTGAGCCCATCCTTAGGCTCAGTGTGAGTACTGCTTGTGTATTACCTTTGCTGGCAATATATATAACGCCAGCTGAGAATTAGAGCACTTTACCAATTGTGCTAACATCCCTGTGCACAGAGCAGGGAGTTGACAGAGACAAGTCTGAGAAGTGCTCGGGGGACTTTCCTTTCAAAGTTTATTTTTCTCCTTGAGAAGTGCCATTCACTGTAATTGAAACTGTTTACAAAAAGAAGGCTAGTTTCAGACAGTATGTGATAAAATTTCTGGGTTTTAGTATAATTTTATTTGTTTCTGAATCAAAATAATCAGTATTGGAGAGCTGAAATTACTTTTGTCCTTTGTATGTGCAAACTGATGATAACGGAGACACTAGTTCAAAGTGGAAACATCAGTTTTCAGAACGAGTTGATGAAATTTCTATTGACTTAAACCAATCCCTCTGTTTACAGTGATGTTTTAATTCATCATAATTTCTAGATTTCGACTTTTATGAATGGAAGAGGAAGAAGTCTTGAATCCCCTTGCTAAGGAGAAAAATGCCGTCACTGTCTGCCTTGGGCTGGCCAAGTTGAAGCCACATTCCCATCCTCCCTTCCATGACACAGGTAGCAGTAAGGAGTTTTGATGCAGGGCTGCCTATTTAGCCATTAGCAACTTAAAATCCATCCTGCTGGCTCAGCTTTCCTTTCCCTCTCACCCAACTGCAGCTGCTTCACCTACATTTTTTTCCCCAACATGTGAAGTGCAGTTTGTTTTTATTTATAACCCTCCCTGGAACATAAAGTAATGTCTGTTGGAAACCAAAGCGGCTCAAGCTCCTCTGTAAGAACCCCTGAACATTTCCCTTTTGGACTCAATTGGAAAGTTGTAGTTTTCCATTTTAACTAAAAATGCTCTGTGGGGAACAATCCTACATCTGCATATGACTCCATGCAAATCTTTTCCTTCTTTAACTTCTATTTTCATTCTGTTTTGTTAAGGCACTTTATTCTCAATGTTTTTCTAAATGAGGGATTAATGGAGATGAGAATTTACCTGAAAAAGAGTAAAAATGGTTAAGATTTTGAAAACCCCTAGCTCCTGTTGACTTCTGGACTTCATAGGATGAAGAAATTAGTTATTTTCAAAATTTATTTCATATTTATATTACTACTTCATATAAATAGATGATTTATGTAGAACTACGGTCCAAAAAAACACTATTAAAGAATTTGTTTAGGGCATACGTTGGTGGTATTATAAAAGTAGACAGAGTTTGAGATGGAAAACAGGCATCTAGAAATAAAAAAGTTTCTCTTGGTCAATTTGTACATCCACAGTCAAACAAAGGATCAGTTTCTTGTCTTTGTTTCCTTATTATTCAACTTGTTGAAAAAGTGGTAGCCAAATATTTTTGAAAAATTGTAAGAGTGCATGACCTGCACACACTAAACAAGAACTAGAAACAAGTTCCGAGAAGAAATTTAGTTTTGGTGTTACCTTGAAATAGAGTTGCTCATGAATAATTATAAAAATAATAAGGCACCTGAAGACTAATTAATCCAACAAAGAGGGTACATTTTGTCCAAAAGTATTGTAATTGCCTGAAAACTTTTGGTTTAACTGGCATCTGATTTTTTTTTTCCTTTTATTTCCTTTCTTTCATTTTTCTGCTCTACCATTTAAGAAAGAAAGGGGTTGAAGAGCAAGCTAAAGACAACAAAGCCTGAAAAAACCCTAACTATAATTTTTAAAATGAATCTTCTTTCTCAGGAGTATTTGGTTTTGAAATAAGAAGAAACATCTGAAAATACTTGAACAGTATATATGCGGTGATTCAATATAAGTAATGTAATTGAGTTCACTGTTGCTTTTGCAGTCTTCATTCAGGTAAAATCAATATAGTTATTTCTAGAGTTATGGCTGGTCAGATTAGATTTTAACAAAATAACGAAAGAAGGACAACTATTACTGCATGACAACTTTAGATCTACTTTCAAAAGTAACATACCTCAGAAGATGTGGAAAAAGAAGGAAAATGGAACTTACAGTAAAGGCACTATGGAGTCCTTACAAGAGAAGAACTCAGCAGGAAAAGAGGAACTGATTATGAAAAACAAGCAGAGAATGGAAAAGGAGCAACAAACAAGACAGAATAAATTTTAATTGGAGCTTAGCACAAAATAGCATTTTTTTTTGTTTTGTAGAACTCTCAGACTTTATAAAAATGCACCTGCATCTATTTTAGGATGACTCCAAGAGTGAAGCTTGGTGTAATCCTTTAATTAAAACAAATAAAAAGCCAAACAAAACGTAAGATTTAAAATTTACAGTCCCAAAGTTAGGAAAAATTTTCAGGGTTGTTTTTTATTTTTTGTTTTGGGACTTTGGGAGTGATGTTGGGGTTTTTTATGTTTTTGTTTTGAAAGTTTCCTGCAACAGCATAAAGAGAAGGAGCGCTTGTTCAGGGGAATGATTGATATTGTAGTTGTTTGAGTCCATATTGAGTACTAGAAATATTTAGCTACGTTCTCAAGCAGTTCTGGAAACAGAGGGTTTTGGTTTGTGTTCATGTTTCGTAGTACTTTTGCCCATAAAACAGTGCTGTGGCTGCTGGAAAAAGAAACTGGAATTAAGGGTCAGTAGTTTGTCTGGTCTCTCCTGTATACATTTGCCACAGGGAGGCACCCTTCTCTTCAGATTGTGCTTCCTCTGCAAAATATTAAAAAGCATGGTTCTTTCATGTTTTAAAACCCAATGAGTGTATGTCTTCATTCCAGTTGTGCTGCCTAAATTTACAATTATCTAAATGCAGTCCCCCACTCTGCTTTGCTGAAATGCGTCTATTCATCAGTTTACTGTCATATTTTGCAGTGGGAGACTGAATTAAACTGTTGACTTTCTTACAGAGTTACACTTTCCTTTTAGTATTCCTGAAACCAGCAATAGGATTTGTTCTCCCCTAAAAAAAGGCAAAAACCAAACCCAACACCGTCCCCAAGAAAACTTCCTGCCATCATGAAGAGAAAAAATCTGTATATGCTTGATGAGTAGTTATTGTAGCAGATTTATTAGGTTGACATATAGTAGCTATATAAAAAGAAGAATTACTTGAGTACATAAAATGGGCTTATTTCAGGAGTTTTGGCATGTATAGCTGGATTATTAATAGACTCAGAAGTATAAAGGAAGTTTTTATAATCTATTTAAATTTATCCTTTTTGATGTGCAAAAAAATTAATCATAGGGAATCTAAGTTGTAGTGTGAGTGTGTGGAGAGAGTTACAGGAGGCTTGCTTAAAAAATTCCTCGTTTTTTTATTCTTTCTTCATCAAAGGTGTTTTAGTGAGAAAATGTTCTAATGCCTGTCTCTTAATCAGGATATCCTTCTGTATTTGAAATGCTGCAGTTCAGTTTACAGGTGGTGTAATACTTATTTCTTGCCAGGAGGTTATTTTATCATCTGGTCTTGTTAAATGCTTTGAGTTGCTTTGAGGGAAAAAAAATGGCTAAGATTCATTAATATGTTAGCTTTCACTGTTGTTCTTTAAGTTCTATTATTTTTCCTCTCCCGAGGAAAAAATATATGTAATTTTGGTGGCAAAATTCTGTGAGAGGGTTGAAAGATTTAATTCCAGTGTGAAATTGTAAGGCTCTTATTTTTTATTATATATAAAATTGAAAATGATATATTTAAAACTGTACCACTACTTTGCTTTCAAAATCCATTATACAAAACTATCACAGCAGACATTACAGGACTAGAGTTTGAAGGTAGTAGTACAGATGGGAAACATCCTTTCCAGTGTTGGCGTTATTTTAGCACAGGCTAGATTGGGGACAACTTCATGTTACCTGAGTGATGAAAAAATCCTTGTTTTCTGCTATTATCATTATGGTACAGTGACACTTGAAGAATATATTAATTCTATGAGGGTAAGAACTAATGCATTTGGAAAATAAGCTCTGAAGCGTCAACACAGAACTGAGGCTGATGTTCGCAATTTTTAAGATCTACCCCGTGTGATGCATTGTTTAATTTTTATTGATGTCTTAACTGAAAAAATCGAGTATTTGAAAGTCATGAAATACTTACGGTGTGTATAAAAGGATTCATAATCGCATCCAGCCAAAAATTCCCGGTAGAAGGCTCTCAGCTGTTTTTCCAAATACATAGTGGTATTCCCCCACTAACAAGACTGGTTTAACTTTAAATGTGCCCTTAACTTAAAAAGTGCCTGAAACTATGGCTCATTTTTAGAAACTGTTAATAGTAAATTTCAGTACATCCTTTGTTACTTCTACCTTGGAGTGTTGGATGATTAGAAATGTTAACAAATTAAGTCCTGTACTGCTGCAACAGTGATAAATATCTTCAAATTAAAAACTGCAAAAGTGAATTTTCTGTTTTGGATCTGGTACCGGGCAACTAAGGCTTTGTTTCTCAGAGAAGGTAGGGATGCACAGTCAATGGGAGTTGTAGGTAGCCAACTTTTCAGAAAGCAGTCTCCAGTGAGTAGATATTCAGGAGATGTTTCTATTCATGATTAGGACCAGATTTTTAGAAGAACTCAGCTCTTGTTTAGGTGTCTAAATATACTGCTAGTCTTCTAATAGCCTAGTGTGTTGAGTGTGGTGAGAGCTTCCAGCTGCAGATCATTTCTGGAAATCTGACCTTTATTTAGGTGCTTAAATGTGTTTCAATTGATTCAGAAGGTCTGGCTTCACACACACACACACATATATGTAGGCATCCAATATTAGAGAGAGTATTTAAAAAAAAATGACCCCCAGTTTTTTATATTAATTTCAAAAGTAAAAATAGAATTCAGACCTTCTAGTGCCATGTGATAACGTACTTTGCGCAAAGAGCCAAAATCATTCAATATAAGATCCTACATTTGGAAGAGCTGCAAAGCCATGGCTGAACTGAGGTTTTTCCAAGCCTCCTGTAGGAGAAGCCTCATCTGAGAGGAGCAGACAAGATGAAAGTGAGTTTTCTGTTCTCACAGTGGTAGTGAAAGGGAAAGGGAGGATCAAATGTAATGCAATACATCTACTGGAGAATACCCAAAAATAGTTCATGAAGTGATGAAAAAAAAGCAGAGCACAACAGAGTTATACAGTAAGGCAGAAGCTGGCACTTATGGAGCAGATGAAGCTCAACATCAGGTTGCAGGCCAGCAAAATACTCTGAATATGAGTGGCTTGATGATATGCCCCAGACTGCTCTTTCATAGAAATGAAATCAGTAGGACAATTTATGGGATTGATTTGACTCCCGTGTCTTTATTTTAATTAATTTTCATAATCTTTTCATTCTTTCTCTGCATTTTTAATGTTTTATATCCCTCATGTTTTATTTATGGTTTTCATTTGCGTAATTTCCTTCTTGCTTAAAAACAAAGCTAATTTTTGATTCAGGAGTAACAAAAATAATTTATTAAAAAGAAAATCCTAGAATTCAGCACTCACAATTCCTGAGCTGGAAGAGACCTGTTTTCAAGAGAAATAACATTGTTTCAACATGAATTTACAAAGCTGGAGTTCCCAGGCAAGCACCATACTAAATTCAGCTTCACCATAATTTACAGCAGATGACTATTTTTCCTTTAAGAATATACCGTGACATCTAACGATGGAAGAAAATGTCAAGTATAAAATGAAGCAATCTTATTATCTGGTTGTAACATATGTCTGCAACAGATCAAAATGTTCAAGACTGGGGAAAGATGAGGGACGAACAGAGTTCTGTGCTAAATTCTGCTGACAAGGACAATGAAATATAAACAGTACTAATGTGTAACAATGTTTAATCCCACAAAGTCTGGTTCAGACTTCTCTTTAATTTCCTTTCTAGGTTTCAGCTAGGAGAATTCCCATGAGACCCTGTTCTCACCAGTCATACCCAACACCATAATTCCAAAAATTGCTTTTAGATTTTGGATTGAGAGATGTTGTTACTCTCAGAGTAATAAATCAGACCATCATTTTCCTTTGCTGTTGAACCTGGATGAAATGGGAGCACCCATTCAGCTGCTTTCTGACAAGACTAAAGGAGTGGACCGAATCTTTCGGAATTTCTCTCTATTGATGTGTTTGTAACTTTCTGGCACAGACTACCAGCTCCCAGTGCTGCATCTGTAGTTTGGTCTTTGTACACCAACCTCTTGATTGAGTTAATTGCTTTGGTTGATTCTCCCTAATAACGTTGATTTTCCTTTCACTAGTAAATCATCCAGGGCTTACTTAAAAAACTGACACCCACGACTTCCTTCTTCAGTGGTTTTTCAGATCAGTGTTCACAGATCTCACCAGTGACCACCTGGGTCTATGGCTGCTCTTACCAACTTCCTTATAGTAGTAGTATAGAGATTTCAGTGGTAAGGAACCCTACGGCAATTTGGAGAAGCGTAGTGAGTCAACTGGGCTTTCAGGAGTCAACCTAAGCTATATAACCCAGTATTTGGAAGAAGCTGTAAAATAAACCAAGGTACTTCCCCTGTTACACTGGTAAGGAAGGGGCAGATCTGGCAAATCATCTTGACCATGGGGTGAGAGAGACTAGTGGGAATTTGAAGAGAAAAAAGATAGTGGAGGGAGCTGGAGTAGGAAAAAAGTATCTACTCTGCAAACATACAAGACTTTCTTGACTGAAGAATTAACCAGTCTATGTATAAGAAAAGAGAGAGAAGGGCAGAAAAGGAGAGGCTTGCATTAAAGGGGAATGTATGCTCCCTGAAACTCTGGTTTAAAGCGTGTCTCAGAATGATTAGGGGAAACAGACAAGAAAGACAAATAATTATCTCCTGACCTTATAAAAATATGCTTAGTGTTATTTAAAGTAAAAGGTCATTGTATTGCATTAAAAACCCCTACAAACCTATATATCATATGCCCTCAGAGACGTAAACAGCAAATCAAAAAGCTCTTTAGGGTGAAGTTATATGATATGGCTGAGTCAGTTTAACTCCTTGATGTAGTAAAAGGAGAAGGTTCTTGCATGACACTTTTCTTGTCCTCCTCAGGTAACTCTGCTACTTATTTTATACTGCCTCTGGCATTATTTGGATCCCCATGTTAAGTTGCTTCTGTTCACTGACTGGCAACATTTCTGTGGATTGTTTTTGTCCCATTGTCTCCTTGGTAAGTTTTCTGCCTATTGGGCAGTTGAATCTTCTCACCAGATGCATGATGGGCTCTAGTTATCAGTAGAAGGGAAGGAGCTGAACCTTGTAGCAGGGAACAGAAAAACAGGAAGGAGAAAAGTGCTGAAATTCTAGACTGGCTTGGCTGTCTGTTAGTTTCATCCTAAAGTTGAATTCAGGTTATAAGTGTCTGTAAATTAGTGGGACGTTTTAGAGAGCCAGCTCTCAATCCAGTGAGATCTGTGAGGTCCTGCTTCTAAGCAAGACAGAGGGCAATTCTACTAGAGAGGCCAGCTGCAAAGGTTAGGTTTTCGTCCTAAAACAAAGGAGGAAACCTAACAGCAGAGTACATAAGGACCCAAACAGAACAGCCTGATGAATGTCCAGTAATGCTGTAGTGAGCCCCACTGGATTGGTTCTAACAAGACACATGAAAACCAACGCCCTTGTTCCTAGCTGTCTTTCCTTTTCAATGCTGCTGACTTTTATCTGCCTTTGAGAAAACGTTTCTGGGTTCTCCACGACTGCATTTACTTGCTTTAGTCTAGATTAAATATCATTTATTGTTTCCTGCTCTTATTTTTATGTACTTCAGACTGACTCTGTGTTTAATTTCCTTTGAGAGTACTTGTATTTGATTTCATACCCAGTTCACATATGAAAATGAATCAAACCAAGTTCAGATATCTATTTTTAGCATTTTTTTTGGATGATGTTCTAGAAGCTTCTGTTCCTTGGTCAAATTCAAAAAAAATGGGAAAGAATATTTTATTAGTTGTGGTCATTTTCTTCAGAAAATATGACGTAGAGTGTCAGCTTTAATATGTGATACAAGTGAAGAGGTTGAATTGGCACAGAGGTTAACTTAAAGGCTGAGAAGCTTTCTGGAAGGTTGCTTAGTGTCCGGTGTTACAATTCCAGTTCATTTCATATTTTACAGATGAAGTTAAGACAGTAATACCAAACTGTTTTAACACTCACTCAGGAGGGTAGTATCTCAGTTAGAACAGTTACGATTTCTAATATTAAAGGTAGAATGAAAAGAAGCAGTATTACCATGATGTAGGGAATATATATATTTTTTTTTTTTAAATACTGTGTGCCTGATATAATATTTTTCTTCTTGTAATATTTAGCTGGAAAAATTAGTCTGTTCTGTAACTCCAATTAAAAAAAAATTGCATTAGAATAAATACTCTCCAATGTTTCCATTGTGTTTTGGACATGGTAAATGGCAGGGGTTGTAGCTAATAAAATATTTGCAAATTTTTGGTCACTGCTGGCTGAAACATTTTGATTTTTGCAGGACATCTGCTTTAGTTTGCCATCATAGGGAATTCACATCCACTAGCTGTTTTATTCTCCTTGACTTCTCACAAAAGCTCTTCCTTTATCAGTAAAATAAATAACATTTTTTCCCCAAAACAGGGAGGTAAAAGTTACTGTTGCTCTTCACAAATTTTGCAGCAGAAAATGCAGTGCTATATTGATAAGTATAATTAAGATTATTTATTATTTCAGAGTAGCAAAGATAGTCATCTGAATGCTCTTGAAGAGCTGGGCGTTAACACAGCAGGTGGAGAACGGCAGGAGTGGGGCAGCTCTGGAGGGGACTGCAAGGCAGGAGCTGAGGAGAGGGACGATGGCTCAGGTAGGGACAACGTCCTTGTCAGCAACTGGCTCAGTCCCCTGACATTTGAGAAGACACACGGAGCAGGTGGCAATGGTGGCCTAGTGAGCATGGACAGCTCAGCCTCCTTGCCCAACCGCCCTCTTGTAGGGGTTGCTTTTCCAAGCAGGAAGGGACGCAAGAAAACTTTTGTTGTTCTATCTTTTTTCTTAAGAGTTTTTTTGAACTATCCTTTTTCTAATGCTCCTTAGTGCCCACGCTCTTAGTTTTGCAGATGGTGGGCATGTGTCAAAAGGTAATTGTGCTGAAACTATCACAGTAGCCCTAATACAAAACAACTGTGAATATTTCAAAGTAACTAAACTATTCTTTATTGCTTCTTTATTGGATTTTTCTACCACATCAGGTTTTGGAGCAGAAATGAATAGCTCATTCCTGTATCAATTAAGTTTTACCCTGTAAAAAGCCGCAGTAACTACATGGCTTGACAGTAGGCTGACAGTAACTAACCAGAAATCACTTACAGAAAATAATGTGAAAGTTTTAGTTTTCAGTTAGCAGAGAACTTTATCTGGAGGTGAGCATTTATCTTTTTAATTATTACCATTTTGTGTAAAAACTGAGGAAACTGCTTTTATACATTTTCTGTGGAACGAAATAAGATCTTCTTTGCCTCTTGACTTAACAACAACTGAAAAATAAAACAGTGTCTATCATCATCAGTCATACATGTTTTTTTACATGCTCTTGTCCATGAGAAAAAAAACCCACATGTTTCAACAGATTGCAGGGAATGTATTTTGATTTTACCCAGATGTCCTTTTTTTCTTCAGGAACTCTCACTTTTATTATTGTTTGTAACAGAAAGGCTGTACCAGGAAACCTGGGATACAACGAATGCCATGTGAACCAAAGACATCAACCTTACTACTGTTTGTCCCTGGCGTGTTGTCACAATACCGTATTTTGTCCTTGATAGATTGAGAGAGGTGGGAAAAGCAGTAACATGGAAGCAGCATGGAAAATTGTTTTACCCCTTTGCCTTAGAAGATGGCCTTGGTGAGAACACTGGTGAAGTGCTGTGAAAGAACAGGCATTGTGGTGGCGAGAGCTCCACTTTGCGTAATTGGGCTGCAGCTTTTGTGAGTACAAATGCTAACTTTGGCTCTTCTCAAGGGACATGAATAACCTTGTATGGGGCTTGGTAAACGAGCCATAGAGAACAGGGAAGAAATCAAATCAAGTGAAATAATCTTGGTGACTGCTGTGAACTCCTGATAGGGATATAAACAAGAAACGGTTTGTATAGGCTGTCATGTGGAGGTGTAAATGTCTCATCTCCACATGCTAGCAAGGGCTGGGGATTTTAATGCTTAGGAAGAAACAATTCCTGAGGGTTTGAATGGTCAGGAAACACAGCACATTTTATTTCTTCCTCTTACTTTTGTTTTTCTTGGTATTTTGGCATTTATTGGTTGGTGGGTTTTTTTGGTGTGTTGTTTTTTGTCGGTTTGTTTTGTTGTGTGTTTTTTTGTTTGTTTGTTTTTTTGTTGTTGTTGTTGTTTGTTTGGTTTTTGGTTTTTTTTTCCTTTTTTAACAGGGAAATTCACATAGAAGCAACCTCCAAAATTTGTAACGTTATTACTTAATTCACATAGAAATGAAGCTCTTGTTGAAAAGGCCGGGGGTATATTCATTGCCATAGTGATGTGAGGGGTACAGGAGGAATACACCTAGGGCTTTCAAATAATTGTCTGTATTTTTTCCAGCTTTCCAGCTGTTCCTCATCTCCTCCCTTTACCTCCCCCAGTGACACCACTGCAATATTAGTGGATTCTTTGTTTATAATAAAAATAGTGAAAATAAACCCTTGATCTTTGCATTCCAAGAGTGTCAGTTTAACTTCCTGAGGTTATTTCTCAGCCCACTCAAATATTTTTCTAGGAGGTTTTTGAGCACTTCAGTCCACTCCAGAACCTGATGAGAGCATGGTAATACCACATGCATAAATTCATGAAAACTTAATTTTGTTTGAAATGGGAAAAATTTGAAGCATGCTTTCTGAGGAAGTATATGGAGCTCTGGTCATTGAGCATGTGTGTATGTATGTTCGTGTAGCAGGTGTATTTGTACCTATAAGGTCCATTCATGACTAAAACCAGTTTTTGTTTTCCCTCAGTTGTAGAATATTAAATGAGGGATAAAGTGAGATAGTATTGGCAAACAGAAAGCATATTTTGATGCCCTGGTTGTTTAAATCTTTGCATTATCCTCTTGGCATGTAGTAGTACCCTGTTGTTAGTGGTTTTTAAACATGATAGCCTGTCTTGTAATTTTTCTATACATCCTAAACATAGGGTTTTGCCTCCTGCAGTCACCTGTCAAAAGTTAGGTTTCCATAGGTCTCACTGTTTTCAATTGCTAGATTAGCTGCAATTGTGAAAAGTCAGACTGTGCTTTAATTGATCTGAGAGGCAATCTGTAACGCACCTAACCCACCACTATGCCTATTACCCACTTGCAGTTCTTCACTTCCATTGTTTCATTATATAAATATGTTGTATTCATCACTGCAATAAGTATTTCCATGACCAAGTGTTTCAGTTGGAAAATCAAAAGGTTAGTGCATGTCTGGAAGGAGACAGTGTATGACTTCTATGAGTAGGCTATTAGCTTTGTAAAGATTTTATTGTTGGGGTTTTTTGTTGTTGTTGTTTTTATTTTTTTTTTCAATTTTCTGCCTAAATGAAATAAACAGGGGAAAAAAATCATAATGTTTGGGGTTTTTTCCTAGCGAAAGAGAAAAAAAGATACATGGTTTAAAATCAAATTAAATAGTTGTTTTAAGATCAAAGTTTTGGTTTTGAGGTACTTCTCACATAAAACGGGTTCTTAGCTACATTTTTGAAGAAAATGTCATTTTGATGTAATACTTCATTTTGGAATTGTGCAAATGAAAGAGTTTGAAGTTTGTTTTTTTAATTCATAGTTTTCAAATCTGAGACCATTAGCTTGGTTCAGCTTACAGCTGTGAACTGTTACTCCTGTGTAAGGGGTATTTTTGGCAAATGTACAACTTACCCACCCCAATTGCTTCTAATTCAGGCACCTAAGTGAAAAGCTGGAGAGGTGCCCCGAGGAAGCGATGCAGAGCAACGTGCTGAGCTTCCCACCTCCCCTCGCTCTGTCCCTCAGCTTTTGGGCTTTAATTCATCTGGTTTTGACAGCTAGTCTTGCAATACAGATCATGTTATAGAGCAGTGATTGTAAGTCACTAAACACTGAATTCACAAAGAGCGTTCAAAAATGCTAGTCATCTCCCCCACTTCTTTTTTTACTCCATAACACAGCACTAATTTCATCTGTGCCCCTCACTAAGACAAAGGTGTTGAGGTGCTGGAGGGTGTCCAGAGAAGGGCAACAAAGCTGGTGAGGGGTCTAGAGAACAAGTCTTACGAGGAGCGGCTTATTAGGGAGCTGGGGTTGCTCAGCCTGGAAAAAACGAGATTGAGGGGAGACCTTATTGCTCCCTACAACTACCTGAAAGGAGACTGTAGTGAAGTGTGTGTTGGTCTCTTTTCCCAGGTAACAAGTGATAGGATGAGAGGAAATGGCCTCAGGTGGTGCCAGAAGAGGTTTAGGTTGAATACTAGGGAAAGTTTCTTCACTGAAAGGGTTGTCAAGCATTGAAACAAGCTGCCCAGGGAAGTGGTTGAATCATCATCTCTAGAGGTATTTAAGATGTAGTAGATGTAGATGTGATGATGAGGGACAAGGTTCAGTGGTAACCTAGCAGTGCTAGGCTAATGGTTGGACTTGATGATCTTAAAGATCTCTTCTAACCAAAATGATTCCATCATTCTGTGATTCCTCTTCTGTGCTCAGGTCTGTGTGAGTGGTGTTGCTGGCAGGCTGCCTGCCTGCCCCTGCCACCTGGGAGGGCTAGGAAGGTACAGACCTTGTCCCAAATGGCAAGCAAGAGTTGCTTGTCACAGTTGGGCTACCGGTGATGGAGAGACTAGAGTAACAATGGCAGAGTCCTGAGTGGGTGGCCGTAGTCTCTCCATCCTGGCAGTGAGAACTGATGAAGAACAGAACAGGCTGTGCTTCTCATGACATAGTGTGAATTACTTCTTACAGCTCTTGTGAGTGTTTGGTCATGTTATCTGCTTGGGGAATTGATTCTATGGCTCTTAGTTTTGTTTTCATCTTAACCTTTTCATTCTCTTTGCTGCTGCAGGGATGAATTTCTACTTGTTTGCCTGGACTCATTACAGGAATAGTACTTACAATGCCCTTTTTCTGAATTCAAATCCTGCTTCGCACTGGCACTTTTCTAAGATATTTAGATGAAGACTTTTCTAACTAGGCACCTTGATTCCTTAACTCTTTATTATTTTTCAGTGCAGGGTGGCCTTATGCTGTTCATACTGCACTCTTTAAATTTAGGAACAAATCCTCTCTTTTCCCACATAAGATTTATTTCTTTTCATTTCCACTGAAATAAAATTTTCCTTATTCTATACTATGGATTCTGCTTTTCCACGGAGAAAGTTAGCACTATTTCTCTTATGTGTTACATACAGCACTCTTATAAGGTAGACTTCTTCGTTCATGTCAGGCTGTTCCGAATTTTACATGTAAGACGTGTCAACCATGAAAGGTAAATGTTAATTATAGGAAAGAGAATAAGCTGGAAGGCTTCAACTTCCTCTTTCATCTGCATGAAATGATTGAGGATCACTTCACATTAAAGGCGAGAAATGTTATTTTAAAAATATGAACTGGAGCCTTCATCTCACATGGATCACTTCCTACTGAGAGGAAGCAGCCACTTTAAAATGAAGACAAGAGTTGGATAAAGCCAATTATTCACTGTGTGATTTTGAAAGAAAAAACAAAGGTTTTAATTAGTGGTTGCAATGTGCAGTGACACTGAAATGGAAAGCAGACTTTGTAATGTCTGCAGAGGGATGCTGCTTGTATGATTGCTTTATTTTCTTGTTCTAATGTCATAGAAAGCAGATACAGATAAATGCGGAAGTACTAACCGTACTGAAATCTATACGATGTCTTGTCTACTGAAAGATTTTTGTCAATTCATTATTGATACATGAGATTTTAGCAGCAACTATTTATTGTAGTAATCTTCTTCTATTGGGCTGTATTACTTGCTAATAGTTTTGTGTTAGAGAGAGTTGAATTCCTTGTAGCTAACAGTTACTTGATAAAACAGAGAATGTCTTTTGCTATTATTTTATGTTCTGCCATTATTTTATGTATTGCCATTAGTTGTTTTTTGACATCAACTGTTTTCATTGCAAGGATTTTAAAAAAATAATTTGTAACATCCCCTGTTTTTCTTTAAGCCCTTGTTTGTTTTGTTTTGTTTTGTTTTTTGTTTTGTTTTGTTTTTTTACCTTGGAATGATTAGGCCATCCCCTTCCAAATCATAAATATTTCTGCAATACTGTATGAATGACAGCTACAGAATATAGAAAGTTGGTGGCTGAGGCAGTAATGCAGTTTATTTTTTGCAGTGGGGTCATTAGTACAGGTAGTGAAGGTAAGTAGAGAGACTCAGTAGTTTGATTGTTTGAGAAAATGTGCCTAAGGACAGGCAACCCAAAGAGCTGAGGTGGATATATTTCTAACAGGACTTTAAAAAAGACCTAGGTTTATTAAGCTTGGTGAAGAATGAGGAAACGCGTTATTTAAGTTTTCAAATAACGTTATTGAAAGGGGGGGAAAAAGTATTCCATGCCCTACAAAAATAACACAGATTTAGGAAAAATGTGTGCTGAGAGGAATGAAATCCATTGGAAATGAACAAACTTGGCCAAATACATGCATTTGGCTTTTCTGGGCTGCTTTGGAATATACATCAGTTTTTATAAATGATTTGTGCCAAGAGAGATGAAATATAGCACATCACACAAAATACTCAAGTATGACAGTAGAACACTGTGTGGGACTCCACTGCCAGCCTCTTCATTGTCTAATGAGTGAGATTATGCATAGTTGAAGTTGTGTAATCATACTAATTTGGCTGAAAAAAACATTGTGTGCTATAAAGCTTGTCTAACTTACTTCTTTGTAAGAAATATATGCATATTCTTATGCATATAGAAAGCTCCAATGGAACACGTATGTAGATAGCTAAATGGTAGTGATCTGATTTTTCTTATTAAAATAACAGAAGTTCATCAGGAATGGACAGAAGTTGAACTGAAGTTAATAGTGCATATTAAAAATATTGAATTCAGGTCCTTCTCCATGAACCAACGTCCAGACGCACTAATGTGTCTTTCCAGCTCTCCCGTGGTCTCCAAAATGTTAAAAATTATATTTCTTGTGACTAGACAACTTTTGATACACAAGCATTCAAATTTTAAGCTCCTTTTCCATATTCTGCTTTGGTTTTGATTCCTGTGACCTTAGTGAAAAAACATGAGGACTGGAACATTCACTGATAAGGGTAATTGAAAAAGACTGTACCAAAATAGCAATAAACGTAAATTTCAAGTTTATGGGCAAATGAATCAGAATCACAGAACGGGAAATGTAATTTTAAATATTATCTTTCTTCAGAGAAAAAACAGAAGTGAAGCATACAAATCCAGTGTCTGAAAGAGCCTGAGTTCTGAATATTTAATGTTCACTGAGATTTCATTGTAAATTGCCAGTAGACCAAGTATCTTTTAGAAAAGCTATCTTGTGAATAAATTTAAATAATGAATACATTAGAGAAGATCACGATCCTTTAGATTACAACTTCAAGCAATAAAAAGGGTCAGCCATGCTTTTTTAAAAACTGCTTGGTTTGCTAGTCTCTTGGTGATTAGTTCCTGAAAATTTCAACATTGGAAAACAAGCATTCTTTTTCATCATGTAGATGAACAACATTAAACTTTTAAAGATTTTGTTCTGAAACCTTTTGGGCAGTTTTCAAATTTGGAATTTACTTTCCAAAAATGGTAACTACTGGAATTGGTAACTGACCTGAGTACTGATCTAAAATAGTTGGTTTTCACCCAGTATATTTCTGTTATTTAAAGCTGACTTATTGATGGGTCTACAATAAAGAATAGTCATTGTATGCATTCAGTATTCTGTTAATGACTGTTAATATTTTACAAGAAATAGTGAAAAACTTGTCACATTTCTAGAACACCACCAATTTGCTCTTGGCATCTAGGAAGATTAACTTCCAACAGTCATGTTGCTTTTACATTTCTAGGAGCAGTGTGCATGTCAGATGTTTTCTGCTCCTACAATGATGCAAAGTAGCCATATGCCTACTTAACCATCTAATTAAGCTTTGCATCACTGAAGGAACAGAAAAGGCCTAGAGTGTTTATTGTTCACATATCCAGCATTAATTCATGAGGTACACTTGTCAGCCTAGGAACTGGAGAGAGGAGCCAAAATGAGAGGCGCGTTGTTCAATACTTTGAACCAAACTTGTTAAAAATCTCTGATTTCCCTCTATTTGTTTTTATGAAACATCACAGAAAAAAGAATTCCCAGGATTCTGGCTTGAAGTATTGAAGCTGTGTTTACAGCATGTCCTCAAAACATGATTTTTCCAGATTTCACTGCAATTTTGTTGGCAGGTAATAAGATGGATGTGAGTAGTGAGCTGGGTATTTCACTTGTTTTTAGAAATCTTTCCTGTGTGGAAATCCTTCCATTATACCAGCTGTTTTTGTTACTATTGTACCACTACTTTCTTCAGTTCTAATGGAACAGCCTGAATTATCATCAGAATGTATAAAACTTGTCTGATCAACAGTGAAAAATAGTTCCTTTTTTCAGGGTTACATGACAAAGAGCTTTTGCTTGCTTGGGAGGCAAAAGGGAGACAAATTGCACTACAAGTGGAAGTAATCAGATCAATTTGAAGATGGTATTTTCTCCTTTCATGTGTCCCTAGTAGGCAAATAAGCAACTATATTAAAATATTTTTTTTCCTTTGTTAGCCACTTTCCCTCTTTTTTCTAGTCCTTGAGTTTGGCCATCAAAATCTGAACTCATTGCACAATCACCTCTAATGCAGAATGAAATTTCTTTTTTTCCAATTATCAGTTTAAAGAAGAGAGATAATAGCTTCTTCCTTCATAGCTCTAGAAAAATGCAAAAATTTTTCTTCTCATTAGATCCCAAAAGGGATCAAGTGTGGATTGGAGGTTTCTTGCTCTCTACTTCCACCCATGTATCAATATTGGCAAGTTGCGTAATGGATTTTGTGCTTTCTGCTTCCACATGTTTTTGGCTTCACTTTTAGTTTCTCCGCTACTGGTCCTGTGGAATTAAAGAGGACTAGCTTTGTACAGGGCGAGCTTTGGCCCCATAACACTTGTTTGCTTGACCATGTCAAGCTATCTTCAATCTGAAATCCTAACTAGTAAAATGAAAGCGTTTGTATTTAGGGTATTTAAAAGCAGAGTTGGATAATTAAAATGGTCAAGGAGACTGTGAGGAGAAGTGTGATGCAGTATATTGGTTACAGATCCTTCTGTGAATATTGTCCAAATTGTTCCATAAACATAGATTGGGAACAACAGTATATTAGTGGTAAGCATGTTGGAAGGAATCGCATTAGCAAAGAAAGTGGATTTCTTGAAAAACCTTTTCTGTTTCTAACTTCTACACTCCATGCTGCCAAAGAGACAGATTCAAAATAAAATCTTTAAGTGATTTTCACTTTCAGAGTACCTGTTTTCAGATATTGCAAAACCCACAATATGCTGTGTAGAGTGGAATTTAACCTTGCACTAACATCCTTAATCTGTTTAGTCAAAGATTTTGGACAATGAGTGGAGTGACCGACATTCATTTTGGCAGCTCAATCTACTTGGTACCTCTGTCGTTCATCTCTTGGAAACCCATGAAATACAAAATGGAGACAATGCATAAAAGAAATGACGTATGAAAAACCTGTTGTCCATGCAGCATTTGCAGTAGCAAGCTAGCAACGTTTTTCTTGGCTTTCTGACTGGTTCTAAGGTTGATGAAGTAAACAAAATCACTGCTCTTCTTCAGGCTAGAAAGCCTGTAGTAAAGAAAGCGTAAACAACCACCTATGACTAAATAGATGCCTTCACTTTATCTTGGAAATTCATTCCTGAAGTATTTAAAATCGATACATTCTTGGCCTTCACTTAGGAAGATATACTCCCAAGACATTGTTTATTATAGTTATTGGTGGAATCAAAGGAGAATGGCCCAGATAACAACATAATGTATTTACCTTGTTAAATGTGGTAAAGATGTCTTCTGATCTGCTTTGGCAAGGTAGGTATTTGGCTTGTATGTGTCTCTGGTGCATACATCCTGGGAGTGGGTGAGACTATTAAAAAAATTGATTTCTAAGTTTGTATCCAGCATTTAAGTTCACACGCACTGTGGAGGTTAAATTAAAAGAATTTTAGAAGTGTTAATCTTACAGAAACAGGAATTCATATAAAAGATTTCTTTGTTTATGTGCAAGACCTGAAACCTATTGAAAAGAGTATCAGAACTTCATGGGATCAGACACTCTTCCATTAAGCTGATGTCATTGTATATTTCAATTAATATCTGCTCCTGTATGTGACTTGTTTTTTCTATAGGTCTGTCACTTGCATGACTTCCGTTTGGGATTGTAAGTCTGATGTATGTTAAACACTGGAGTTCAAATGGCAGGATGAGTTATCAGGCTGAAATAGATGGAGGTCTCTGCCATCCCATGGCTGTAGAGCAGTCCCTCCGTTTCACTCCTCACTGTAACAGCTGCTGCAGCCTGAAGGGCGTATGAGTAACTTCCTTTATTTCAGAGCACTTCAAAGTACAATGGCTGAACGGAAGATTAACTGTGAAAACATGAAACATCTTTGTTGGGTCACATTGTGTTAGAGTGTGTACACATGGTATGGAGTGCGCTACTTCTTGATACTTTGAACAGATGATCAGCTTGATTATAGAAGAATTTAAACAAAAACATTTGTACAATTTGTACAATTGTTCTACTGCTATTTTTTTCCATAAATTTTGGAAACACATTGAGAAGGCTACCGAACAATTCTGCCTTTAGTTCTTGCTCTGTACAGGACAGATATTGCAAAAATTTTCCTCTTGCAGAGTGCCTGAGCACAGCTTTGGTCTGGATCCCATTTGTCCTCTTGAACATGCCGTACATTGATTTTTCCCTCCTACAAAAATGTACTTGCATATCCCTTTGGGGTCTAGTGTTTTCTTTAAAAAAACCCTTAAGGTGAAGTTTAGCAAATCAACCCAATCTGACATCACTGGCACTTCTGTGTTGTTTGCATGTTCTATACCTGCCTGTCTGCTGTATGTCTCAGATTTGTAGGCCATGTAATACTTGATTGACTAGCCCAACTCCTGGGCCACCACACGCTGCCCAAATATTTTATATGCAGAAGATAATAAGATTCTTCTTGCTAACATGCAACCCTGCTGCTTCCTATGTTACCAGTGTGCCTGTAATTCTGTCTATAGACTGGGTTTCAATATGAGTATATGAGAAATAGGAAACGATGTTAAGAAAACGACTTGTTGCTTATGTCAGTATAGATAGTATATATATAGTATATAGATTAAGCTTCTGTACTAGACCTAAAAATGACTTTGCGAGTGCAGGACTTTTGGAAGGAGATTATTATCGGCTTCTTCACACTGCATGGTTCTGCTGCTGCCACCCGCAATAGTGGACTTGTGTACAGCAGGCACAGAATTTTTTAAAAGGCTTGGTTCAGCAATCTTGTGGGGTTTACAGTCCATTAAACTGAGGGACCAGTTGAATCAAGCAAGCTGCACAGCCCCCAGTTTCACCATTGAAAGAACTGGCCCCCAGGAATGAAATGTTATAAAAGACAGCAGACCTACTCTTTTATTTTTCTACCTTCGACTGAGTTCTATTTAGCAGTGACACAAAACTTCTATCAGGTTCCCTCCATGCAGCCCTTTCAAGGCTCAAATAAAGGAATGAATGCCAGAGCAGAGCCTTTACCCATTCAGTTTTCAGCTCTGTTAGCTTTCAATACCAGAAATGTTTTTAAAAGTGGGTAAGGTTTGTTAACGATAATATACCACTGTCACTCATCCTGCTCCAAAAGAATAAAACTATATATGTGCTGGGATTTGCAATTCAAATGAAACCATTTTACTCCTTGAAAATGGGCTACTGTGGAGGGAAAAAAAGGATGTATAAAGGATCACATTAACCTACAGCAATAATATTATAACAGCAATGTTCATGATACTATAGTTAGGGCTGTGCCAATTGGTTAATTTATAAGCCTTCTCCTTCCCTTTCTGAAATACCCAGCTGCTTTTCCCCCAGCTTTACAATTTTCTGATTGAAAGTCTCAAATAAAAAGCTCTGCTTGTTAGAAAATAAAAATTGTAGACTCAACTAGTTTTGTTTAAAATGGTTGTGAGGTTTTGGGGGGTTGTTTTCTGTCTTTCTTTTTTCTTTTTTAAATACAAGTATATTGCCCCATTTATTTTGTTTTCAGCACGTTGCGTATGCACGATTGAAGCGCCATACTTTTGTATTACTGATTTTTCTAAGGCACTTTTCTATTTAACTTACTTCCTTATTGTAGAGACTGGAAAGGGGCAGCTGGGATGTATTTCAAGTTTGTAAACATGAATTACAGAAAACAGTGTATTTCATCTCTCTTAGAGAAATTGTCACCACTGACTGACGAGTTCATTGATAAAATGTCTGGGATGCTCTTTGTGGGAGAGTAATTGTAGGAATAGTTCTCTATCTGCTGTTATCACTCAATGATAATTAAATAAAAGAATAATTTGTAAAGTATTGCCTTTTAGGTTAATAGTCAGTGGAACTGCATATAGCTGAGAGTTCAAAATCATACCAGTAAAAGTGCAGTGCAGTGGGACAGGTAAAGATGAAGACAGCTATTGATCTTCATATAAACAGTTAATGCTATCACTGACATTAATCTTAAAACTTTTAACAATATCACTGCTATGTATGACAGTTGGAGCTCAGTTTGTATGAGGAGAGGAGAGTAGACCTCAGAGCAAAAGTGACTGAGTGGACTCAAATTTTAAAGCTAGACATTCACTTGAAGGGAAGGCAATCAGTTTAGTGATCTTATAGGAGGTATGCTACAGAGTACAAAACTGTGTGTGATCAAGATGGGTGAAACATTTCCAGTTCTAACTGGTATCACGCTAGATAGAATTCAGAGGTGGAGACTTCCGGAAAACCAATATGGTCCTGAATTCATCTGTGTAAAATATGAAGTATGTTTGGAACAGGAGCTTGAAACCTAAAGGTCAGCTTTAAAAAATGATTACTGTTGAGCAAAGCAGGAAGGTTTTGAAATACTCTGCATTCTTTGCATTTCTGAATATATGATTTATTGCTGGAGAAGGCGATTACCTGATCCTGTATTCTCTTTGTGAAAGTTTTTCCTGTAAAAATCCAGGAGGAGTTAGAATAGAATTCATCATGGTAGCTAGAGTGGTTATTCTGTCACTCATGCAAATGGCACAAAACCTGTTTTTTTTTTCTTTTGCAAATGCTTACAAAAGGGTGTTTCTGTATTGAAGTTTGCCCAAAGCTCACGTTGGCTTTTGTGGGAGCTTTTGTGTGTGCACTTACATGTGTGTAGCACTGGGAAACACAAAGTCACGTCAACACTTGTATTTTTCTAGCAGACCATTACTCCAGTTTCATCCTTAAGAGAACCTTTGCCAAAATATTTCAGGGTGTATGTAATGAACTGCTCCCCAACAAGTATTTAGCAGGGTTTTTTTAGTATGTTGTGTATGTGCATATGGCATATGTCTAAGCAAACTTAAATACTCAATTTAAGTACTTCAATATTTATACTCAGCATATGTTTAAGAAATTGTGTAGATCCAAGTACACCTATTGTGTAAACTCATTAATACACCTATACATATGTGTATTGATATTTATGCAAATAGGTGAGTGCACATATGTTTCTGTATCTATGTTTCATCAGCTCTGTGCAGTATGTGGAAAGTGGGGGAAAAAATGGTTCAAGTCCAGGACTAAGATCTCTAAATAACTCCTGCCCTCCAGTTCATGACTGAAATCACTGAGCGCTGATTGAACTTTAACTTCTGTATGCAACAGACGTTGTTTATGGGGTCCTATTAATGTTGTCTTACAATTTTTTGAATCCCACTTTTCAACAGAAGGACTGAAAAAAAATGGATTTAGCAGCCTCTGTATTATGGAAAAACATTAGATCATTGCCTAAGAGTGATGTTTTGAATGCACGTTTTGCTCTGAGCACATCAGCTCAGGACTTGTGAACACAGAGTTCCTGGAACTGTCTGCCTGCACGATAATGTAGGCTCCGAGCAGTTTGCTTGGGAAGAGCCAAAGAGCTCCAGTGGCAGACGGAGTGGTGTTCTCCCTATGACTTATTCATCCATACTGTGTGAACAAGAAGCTGGGCCAACATTAACACGTGATGTCGTCTCGGGTTCTCTGGCTACTTCTACACAGTAAATATAAAGCCTCGGGGATTGTTTTCTGGTCCTGAAGCCAACTGGCCCAGTCTGACTTGCACCAGTACAGCTAAAGTCACCCTCACGGAAGAGTGACTACATCCAAAGTACCGCTGGGAAAGTGTTCTCTGTCAGGCTGATGCCTGAGTGTTGTCTTGCAGAGTGCTTGGGTGCTCAGGCCAGAGTCGTGTCACGTAGCACTGCTGCAGATTTAGCAGCCTGGACGATGTATCAGGACTTGGGATCGTTCCCTGGCCCTGTTTAGTTTGCTAACATAGACATAGTCTCTGTGTCTGCAGAGACCTGGCTGTTGAATCAATGGGGTTTTTTGAGTGTGTGCTCAGGAGGGTTACAGTATAAATGCTGGGTGAATCTAGTCTTTAGAAATGTCTAGATGTTTCCTTAATTCATGTTTCTCTTTTCTTCCACCCCAATCTAACCACCTCATTAAATATTAAGCCTGATTCTTTAGAAATTAAAATCTCTGTTTGTATATAGATAAATGACTTTCAATAACTTTTGAATCTGCTGTCATTCAGCTAAATTTGGCAAGAGTTTAATGGTTTAGAGGTCTTAAATTGCTGATGTATTGTGAAAAACAGTAGTTGGTAAGGATGAGGGCTCCAAATGAACGTATTGACCATGAGAAGGCAGGAAAGCTTGCTTTCTGTTGGTGAAAGCAGTCATAACACAAGTGTATCTTGCTGTTTGGCAGATATAGCTGCAGCGATGAGAAACTGCTGTTTGACTATCTATTAAGACAGCTGGGAGTACTGACAGGAAGAGGAGAGAAGCTGTAGGTAACAAGAGGCAGGAGAACAAGACTGAAGATGCAAATCTAGATGAAAGTAGGCTTTCAGAGCCTGACTGCTCTGAAATCTCTGTGCAGATTTTTCGTTTGTGCAAAAGGCTTTTTCTCAGGTAGCAGAGATCTGCTATAGCGGTGAGGATTGTGACCTTTGAGTGCATGGCTGTAAAGGGGAATTCAGAATCCAAATGCTGAGCGCCTTGGTGTCCTGGGGGGTGTGTGCAGTGAAGGAGGTGTCTCAGAAGGGGAACACATTGAGTGAGGAGATGCTTCAAGATAGTTAACGGAAAGGTGCTGAAGGCAAAAGCACAGAAGATTGTGTCCAGTTCTAATCCTTCTCTAAGATCTAGGCACCCCACTCAGGAGGAAGCCTGGTGACTTAAGTGTCCAGCGATTCTGAAAACACCTTTCCTCTCAAAGACCTGAACAGAGGTCGTTCTTTCATTTTAAAGGAAAAGTGGTGGAAGGAATTTGGTAGTGTTTATATATTTTACACGATGATGTGAAATACAGGCAAAGTTTTAGAACTAGAACCTGGGCTGTCCCTTCCTTAGTAAGTGACATAACTATTCGACTTTAGAAACAGGGTCTCTTGTATGCTTTTTTTCCTGTATCACTGAGTCTTATATTTTACAGGAAAGCATGGCAGTGATTCAACAAAAAGGTTGAAGGGTGCCCTTTCTGGAGTCTGGTGGTTAAATTACTCACCTGGGTGGTGGCAGATGTAAAAGAGAACGATTTGGATCTCCCACATTGTAAGTGGTCTGACAAATAGGTACTTGCATGAAAGCACATCTTAAAGTCTAAAGCAAAGCGGTTGTTACAGCTGTACTCTTTGTAAGGAGCTTTAACCTTTTGAGTAGATACATGAATTAATACATTTATAAATTAAATCTATTTGATCAACTCTTTGAGGAGTGGCAGTTTCATTTCTGTTTTCTAAATCCTGCTTGACTTTATGGAAGCCATGTCTTGACCTGTTTGACCTTGTTAAGTCCATGGCTGTTGCCAGACATTGACAGCTTGTTGACTGTTTCCACAGCTCAGATGATGTGGTTTAAAGAAGTCTGTGATACCCTGCGGTAAAATGGACTAAAGAGTGCTTGTGCAAGTCAGCTACTGCATCTCAGAAGAAGAGCAGACTATGGAGTGTAGCAAACTTCTGTTAGAAACTGCATCTTTAACTGCTCCAGTCTCATGCAAAATGAACCCTTGACAAATGAAGAAGAACATTTAGAGAGTATCCTTCTTCTGCTCGTTCTGTGTACAAGCATCTGGGGTGAAGGCACTTTATCTTGCAGAGAAATGGAGAAGATCTTCAATTTACATCAGTGCAATTAAGCTGATAGAGAGCATCAGCCAAAGGTTTCCTTTGTTGCTGTGATCCCTGTGCCCCTGAGTGCATTAACACAGGATTAGCTCCATCAGGAAGATGGGTTCTCAGAACTCACCTTCCTGTGCTCAGATGTGGTGTATTTCAATTGCTCATGAGGTTTTACTGTAGTTACCAAGGTATTTGCAAAGCAAAAGAAGCTGCACCTGACAATGTTAATGTACAGTCTGATTGCCAAACTTGGACATTTTTAACAGATATTAAATTGGCTTGCTCTGTCTACAAGAGGCAATGGTTCCACTTGCCTCCATATGGGATTTGAATTGTGCTTCCCACAGCAGATTCTTCTTGCTCGGCACATCCCATCTAAAGGTACAGAAAAATGAGATGTGGATGATTTAATGGAGCTTTGTGGTTGTTGAATACCTAATTTAAGTGGTTAGGGATTATGTTCCCTAAGTATTGAGCGACTAGTCCTACTCAGAGCCCAATCGTTACGGAGTTTTTAATCAGTTTTCAATTTTCAGACCTTTAAGTATTTCTTAGCAGCATTATGGCTCCTGTGGAACAAGTTCATGCCTACTGGCAATAGCTGTTTTGTAGCTGAGTATTTTATATTTGAGACAGCAATCCTTAGGTTTAAAGCCATAGGTTTATTTATTTGAAGAAGTGAGACAAGTCAACCCAGTCCCAATAGATCCGAGTTGTACTGTCTCACCGTGCTTCAACTAGCTTTACTGCTCCTTATGCAGTCTTGACACATCAGGTTCAGAAGTACAATACATACCAGATCTGGGTTGTGCCTACAATATACAAACAAAGCCTTCAGCTCAGTGGCTGTAACTTTTATCATAGTACCCACACAAGTGGATGTATTTTATATAAAAACACTTATTCGGTAAAGTAATTAGTTTGAAGATACAAAAATTGTTTGCTTTGCTGAGTAAAGGGCCATTGTAACAAGCACTATTGAAAATATGTCCAAACCCCCTTCTGTATTACAGAAAGCAACTGAGTTAAGCCTTTAGCCCAGTAGCTGTTTTCTGGGGTACCTCTGAGGCTGAACTGTTACATTACTTAACATAAATATTAAATCAAGCTTACCATCATTTGGCAAATGCCACTGGAATTCTTAACAGTTTTATGAAAGAGGTTTCTAAGACTGCATATTCACAACTGGCAAAATAATAGACTCTATACCTGCTAGGTGTTTCAGGTGATACAATGTCTGTGTAAGTAAACATGACGCTTTTCTGAATATGCTGAGTTTGGACCTGAATAATGCAGCAACTTTAGAGTCTAGCATGATAGTAAGTGAAGTTACCAAGGGCAACTTGGTATAGATCAAGAGCATGTGATTGTCTTGCTGCTAGCTTACATCCTATGTATTTTTTTAAGCTGATAAAAAATCCTTTATTCTGCTATAACTCAGAAATAATTCAGTTGGAGCCAACAGAGTTAGACTGGTTTCAGGCAAATAAACTAGAAATTTGGGCAATCTTAACCCAGAAGCCTGGAAATCGATGATGTGGAGACTGAATTCTCCTACAGTTCTTGAAGATAGTTGCAGGTCAATGTTTTAAGTGGTGCATGGATGACACAGTCATACTCCTCGTACTGCATTTGTTCATGTCACCTTAATTTCTGTCCTTGTGACTTTGACACCTTTCCTTTACAGAAATACTCAAGTTCATTAATGAAACATGTTTTAACTTCAAACTTATGTGGTTATTTAGTTAGAACATAACTTACACATGCTCTTCCATGGCCTTTTGGATAAATAAAACTAAGAGAAAAAGACTATTTTTTGGATATGTTATAACCAAGAAAAAATAGGTAAATTAATGTCTCTGCACGATTCCATGAGTCTTTTGTCTGAAATAATGTATAGATTATTATAAATATAACAAAAAGTCAGACTTATGCCAATGATGCTTAACAGCTGTTGAGAAAACCTGACAAACAAAGGTTTTGCATTTGCTGCATTTACACACGGCCAACTGTGTGGTAGAGTTGCCTCATTGAACTAAATGGGACTTCTCATATATAAAGTTGTTTATATCTCTATGTTATGTTGTAATAGCCAAATTTTTTTATTCATTTGTCAATACTTTTTCTTTTATTTCTTATTTTTTAAGAAATGGAGGGGTCAAACTGTTGTAATATTATGGTTAACTTTAAGCAAAAATGCTCATCAAAATACTTTCTCACTTGAACTAAGATGAGTTGTGTGGAAGGGTTTTGTTCAAGTATGCATTCAAATTCATGAAAGTGTATGACCTTGTAAACAGGAAATTCTCTTTTGTAAACTGCAAAGCCAAACACATCTCAACACATACAGAAACAATCATAAACTGCTTTTTTTTGTTTACAGAACTATTATAGCTTTAATAGAGAGATTATATTTTGGAAGAACTGTCTGAAAGTTATGGTGGAGGCCATCAGACATCCTACCTCACAAGCATTTTATTTTGTTAGGAATCTTTGGTGTCACTACATTTTCCTGTTGCTCGTGTGCAAGTGCATTTTTGAAACAGACTTTTCTATGGTGATTATCAATTTTGCAGTGGAGGCAATTGATGTCACTATGAAAAAATGGATAGAAATGAAATGTATGCAGTATTATAATTAACCCACAGAAAGTAGGAGACGGAGGGTTCAAAGCTAATGTAGGTACATGAGGTGATTGAAGTGAAAATTACACTTTCCGAGTCAGGATGATGCTTTTTTTAATGATACTTGAGATAATACTTTTGAAATAATGGCTGAAATTGAATCTTGTTCAGGTAGTTCATGTGCTATCTGAAGAATAAAAGGTCTTGGAAGGAGTTTTCACCTTTTACTTTCTTTAAGTGGCATTAACGTATTCAGCTGGGAGGTTTTCTTGTGACATTGTTTATTCTTTCTTGACCTAAAACCTATGCCAAAGCAAGATTTTTATGCCAGATAGTGTTAATACTTGCCCTGCTGAATAGCTCTTTCTTTCACATAAGGTAATTTCCATGTGTGCTGCTCAGCAGGGTATTTCAGATGACGAATCAATATGATGCTGGGTATTTAATTTGAAGGTTCATGTAACAGGTTTGCTATCCATGCAGTTTTGTTATTATCTGGAAGGAAAGTTTTGACATATGTAATTGTCCACCCACCACTGAAATATTCAGACATGCTTTATAATTATATGGAGAAACCTTATGGGCTCAGCTGCAAAACTGACTGTCCAAAGCAAATAATGGATACTTGGCTGCAGACTACTTTCCCCTCAAATAAGACATTAGCAAAGAGAAAAGAATAAGACTCCTGTACAGAAAAGTACTCTGGCGTTTAATAGAAAATGATAACCTTTCTACACAAACTATGAACCAACCTATAAAAATGAACAAGAAAAGATATGCTGTTTCTCCAATTCTTTATGACAAAGTTATATGAAACAGATGCTCAGTTTTTAATTCTACAGACTGTTACAGTAATTATTTTAGAATTTTAATAGATTATCTATTCCGAAGGATTAGTTCATAGTCAATTTTAAAGGATTCCTATCTTATTCTCTCACAGAATTCTAAAAGATTTTCCTATACGAATATAAAGGCCTGCTTTTCTTGAAAATCAAAGGAGAATATTTCTTTCAGTGGGAGGCACTTATTTCAGTGATCTCTTCACACTCTGTAGATGAATTTTAAGTTTTTTAGTCCAGGATAGCTTCTATTCTGTGGGGATATCATTGACAATCTCGGTAAGAGGTGCTTGGGTTCTTCTTTTGAACTGTGCAGCGACACTGTTTTTGGTTCTGTCAGCGTAGTTGCTACAAGGAAATTAAGAAAACAGTGAGAGTAAGTTTTGGACAACTACCTTCACATTGTAACTTGGATTCCTGTAACACACAGGCAGGAGGTTTCAGGGCAGCTATATGAAATTAAGACTATAAAGGTTATAGTGTGAGATCTGAATTTAAATATGTTGCTGAACATAAATCCAGCACTTGCTGGTAAAAGGTACAAGGAGAATAAAAAGCCTGTTTGCTCTTAGAAATTAACATTTTTTTTCCTGCTTTTTTGTTCAAAACGTACTCTTAATTAGAATTTCCTGGCAACTCTCACTGCTGTTCATTGTAGTTTATTGCTATATTTGATCTAACAATGCCTGGCTGCCTTGTACCTACAGATGGCTTGCAGCATACCAAACAGCATTCTGATTTTTATACATCGGGCTGGTACTTTGTGAATGTCTGCGCGATAGGCACTTGTGTCTTGTGTACACAGATGCCACTGAAGCAGTGATTACTGAAGTCATTCATCTATATTCCTGAACTGAGCACCATTGTCATGCGGAACAACTTTCCGTGCTTCATTTTACATAAGTTTGTGAACTAGAAGCTTGTGAAGATGATTTTCTTCCTGGCTTTGAAGATCGGGCATTTCTTGATTATAAGAATCTAGTTTTACTCTGCACACAGTAACTGTACTTCGTGAGAAATTTGCTTCGGTTATTCCAGCATGTGTAATTACATATGGTAGTTGCAGCTTAGTTATAGAAATTTATACGGGGGAATACGTGTAAGTTTGTGTGAGGTGAGTGTACATTCAGCTGAATAAAGACAAAGTTTCCAAATATGTAAACTAAATAAGCATTTCTCTGGATCCCAGTTTCCCACAGTTTTTATTGTGTGTATACAGCAACATGTCTCAGACAGCTTGTCATGTGGAGAGAGGTTTCATGTGATGGATTAGTGGGTTAGTGTTCCAACCCATGTTAGTAGATGAGTTACGTGTTTGTTGGTTTTTTTTAAGCTGAGATTGAGACACCATTGCAAATTGTACTTTTGGAAGAGAAGAACACTTACAATATTATATGAATTCTCCATTAAAAAAGGCAAGCTTTAGCTGTGGTTCACTAATTGTTGCCAAAGACATACAGCTGGCCCTCTGCATCTTTCTAGAGACGCTTAGCAATAGCTAGACATCATTTCTGACAGACTGTTGAGGTTTGGGACTCCTTGGAAACTCACAGGGATTGGTTTGATGGAGAGATTTTCCATCAGACTCCCTGGAGCATCCATGCTTTCAAATAGAAGGGTTTTGCTGCTCAACCTGACAGGCAGGACGTGTGCTGTGCTTCCCTCTTAAGAAGAGCTAAAGCACAACTTGCTCACTGCTCTTAGTGAAAGATGCCAGAACCCATCTCCTCCCTGTGCTTCCTAGGCAGTTTTTCAGTTGGATTCAATGGCATCTTGCACCTCTGTAATATATCATGGTACAGGAGTTAATGTGAATTTCAATTAAAGGAAACTTGTTAGTTGTAGCCCCTCTTACATGCTCTGTCAGTCTGCTCAAATCTACAGCTGACCTGCCTCAAGCTGCAGTAAGTCATTGCCTCCAAACCTGTAAGCATGTACACGAAAACTCATTTTTTTGAATTTTGCAAGTAAACCCAAAACCAAAATACATGGTGCGCACAAAACCATTTTGACTGAACCAAAAGTGGTTCTGCTGTTCTCTATTCACTCTTGTTGAAGCAGGGTATGGGAAAGGAGGCTTGGGATTCTGAAAGACTTCTTTTACAAGTTTGCTTGGTCAAAAGTTGTCACAAAGAGTTTCTGTTGCAACTGGAGGGGAAGGATTTAGATCAGGGTAAATCCATACAGGATAAACCCCTCTATCCTCCTAAAATAACTGTTTGGAAATAAGATATAATTGTGTCTGTGAGAGACAGAACCTCAGAGAGCTGGGAATGGTGTTCTGGCCAAGAGGTAGCTGAACAAAGACTTCAGTCAGACTTTTGACAGGTATCGATCTGTGGGTGGTTCTTACTATTTTATGTCCTTACCTTTAGTCTGTGCTAAGAAGAAAGTGGTGCAAGATAATCAGATTAGGTTTTATTTAGCCATAGCTTTTTCATTTTACTGTGAATTATTTTTTGTCTATTTATTTTATATTTATTATATATTTCTTTACATTTATTTCTGTATTCATTTATTATTTTTTCTATACATTTCTAGTTCTGTAGCTCACTTAATCTGTGATATTTGTTTATGCTGTTGCTATTATATGTAGGACTAATCAGGATGATTGAAGAGTCACAGAGAAGGAGAATTTAACCTAAGTTCTTGGGGGAAGTAATTATATTTGAATAGTAACAAAACATGTAGTAGACGATAGAGCTTGTTTTAGGCAAAGGCTGATATAACTAAGGGGTTTTGGTGTGGGGTTTTTTGGTTTTTTTTTTGGATTGGTGTCTTTTTTTAAGATTTTGAGAGGGATGCATGTAGGGGTGCAGTTTGTTTAGCAGTTCAGATCAGTGATTCATTTTTACCATCTGTATCTTTGATTTTTTTGCACTATTAGGGAGTTATCTTGCGTGTGTACCATAGCTGAAGAAGTTATGTTATAGCCATGAAGTGAAGGGGGCTAGCGTCTACAGAGCCATGTCCATTCCACCCTTCTGGGTTAGGTTGTACTTGTCTTTTGAACAGGACATTTGGTTCTTGCTGTGAAATACCTGCTCTACGCTGGTGTCTTACTGGCAAGTGAAACTCTGAGTGAGCTGAGAAGATAGGAAGTGGTGTGGAAAATTAAACTTTCTATTATTAGATTCTTTATGCTATTAATTTAACATTGTGTGTCTGCAGATACTGTATGACAAAACGCAACATGGACATGAATATGTAGCAATGCTTAGGTTCTCTGCACTGTAGTCTGTGTCATTTCATTATATTTATAATTACTCCGTTTAACTGTTTTGATTAGTTGTGCTATTTGAGAAAGTACTTTTGTCTGAAACAAGGTACTGTGTGGTAAGTTGGAAGTCCTGGATGATTCTACTGATGGCATTAATAGTAGACTGGTCAAACACAGGGCCTATGGAGCACCGCACTTCCCAGAGGACAGCAGGTCTATAACCTAATTACATATTGGGACTCTTTTTTCTAATGGTCTGTGTTTCCTAATTTCCTTTACAAAGGAGCCTTGGGTGAAGGGTTTGGGAATGAAGTATCCTGTTCTCTACGAGTCCCACATCCCGGGATAGCAAAAGCTCAGGGCTGCAGTGTGCACTGTGAAGAACAGCTGAGACACTGCTGTAACTGGTCACACCTGGAATCTTGACTATCTCAGATTTCATCCTAGCTTTGTGCTTGTTTTTCCGTAGGAGCTAGAGGAATTTACATAAGAAATGTAGTTTAATGCATAAACCTGCTGCATAAGCATGCATAATATTTTAGTGAGCAGCAGCACAGAGGAAGCCAGCAATCAGAGGGGATTGCAGACTGAGCAGTAGACACCATTGTCATGCTGTTGAAGAGGAGGAAGTATTTGAAAGTATAACTTGTGAACAGTAACTGCCATGGCTGACTGAGTACTTCTGTGGCATCAGCAGTAGTGTTGCTTTATCATAGAAGCAGCTGTTTTATCCTAGAATCATTTAGATTGGAAAAGACCTTTAATATCTTTGAATCCAACCGCTACCCTAGCATTACCAAGTCCACCGCTAAACCGTGTCCCTAAGCTCCACATCTACACCTTTTTTTAAATGCTTGCAGGGATGGCAACTCCAACTCTTCCCTGGGCAACCTGTTTGAATGCTTGCTTACCCTTTCTGTGAATAAGTTTTTCCTAATATCCAATCTAAACCTGCCCTAGTGCAACTTGAAGCCAGTTCCTCTTGTCCTTTCACCTGTTACCTGGGAGAAGAGACCAACCTCCACCTCATTACAACTTCCTTTCTTTTTGGGGCACCATTTTTTTAATGACAGAATTTAAAAAAAAAATAAAAGGACAATAAATAAAAGAAAGAATGAGAGAACTGTGAGGATAGCAAGAAGTACAAGAGGTTTGGAAAGCATGATCTAGATGGAACAACTAAAGGAAAACTTCAGCAAAGTATTTTAAGGAATAGCCTGCAGGCTGTGGGCCAGATGAAGCTTGCCAAAATAATTCACACAGCTTCTGTCAGCTCCTGCCTACCCGCTTTCTGAGCCATTAACTCATGGGCAAGATTCAGTTTGAGGTCCCCAATTTCCCAGTTTTTCTTCAACATGTGTACTGTGAGGTGCTGGAGGACCTGCAAGCCAGTCATTTGGCGAGCCATGTATGTACACATCGGAGGATGTTCCTGCCATATATACAATATGGTGGGAAGTACCAGCATGATTTGCCGTCAGGTGGCTGTGTGATAGACCTTCCAGGTTGTTTTGGGACAGATGGCACTTCTGGATTTGACAGAAATCTGAAAGGCATTGCAAAGGGATATTTAGTCTCCCTTAAGAGAAAGGGAAAGGTATAGGTTGGTTGTCTTGACGTTTCCAACTGATGATATTTTGCTTTCTTCAGCCTCGCCTTTTAGGAAATACAGTGTGGAAGAGGGGAGAAAAAAAGAGTGGAGTACACAGTGAAAGGGGGAAGGATGTAAAGTGGTGATTGAACTTCACACAGTGTGGAATGTTGTGACGAAATTCTTTTTGACATCTCTTATGAACAAAATCTTCCAAATGCATGGGCAAATGCTTGTTGCATGCAGGCTAAAATACCAGTACAACTGTGCTGCCACCCACAGAAATTGTCACACGTCTTGGCTAGGAGATGTAGATCTGAGGGGGTGGGAGCGAAGCCTCCTTAAAATGTGGGAATTGTTGTTTCTCCTTGTCCTGACTTTTTTCTATTTAGTATATAGTTCCTTCTCTTGTTCTCTTTTTTTCCTGTAGTGGTGTTTCTGGATACTGATGAGACTACACATGGCCCAACAAGGATTCATTTAAAGGAACTTTAACTCTCTAAACTAAAATATTTTTGTAGAAACTGTATATCAGATTGCTCTTATTCTAGTGAGAGATTTTGTTAGTGCCTCTGTACTACTGAACAGTTTGGAGATTTCTATGTTGGTCCATTCCTAATTAAAATAGTGAGCTGCTGCCTGCTTTCTGCTTTCTGGCCTTCAAGCCTTTTACTACCTGAATCTGGAGAAAAGGCTGTAAAACATTAAATATGGGAAAACTGGGAAATGTAACATGCTATAAATGCATGAAGGTAGGAGCTCAAATATGTGTGGACATAAAGATTTTATTTCTTTACATAAGGTTTAAATGAAGAGTCTGTGGTATAAATCTCTGCTTTCAAAGTGAACTATCACTTTTCAGCAAGAAAAGGCAAGAATGGCTATTAAGAAATAAAATATTATGTCTTTAGGAAGCTTTGAAGCAATCCTAATAAGGCCATCCATATATGTAAATAAGTGAAGACCCCACCCTGCCCCCCAAATATATCATAGCACTTTTTCTTTCAACTTTTTCTGCAGTCCAGAATTGCATAGTTTTACGCTTCTTTTGTTTTTGGTTTTTGTTTGTTTTTTTTTCTTTTTTTCTTTTTTCCAGTGTTGTGAACAGACGTACAAAGGTTGCCGTTATGCAATGAAACTGTCAGAAGACAGCTGGGAGGTCTTCATTTAATGCCCATTATGTCCCATATTTGATATCTGTATGTGGCTCCTAATGTGTGGTAGGCGGGGGTGGAAGCTGATTGTAGTTTGGAGGAAACAAGATGTAGCAGCTTACATTCCACTTCTATAAGTGGAATGCTGCATTAAACTGAAAAATATTACTTAAAACCTGATGGATTTATAAACAGAATTTCTGATCAATGAAAACTGAAAAATCCTAAATGGTTAGTGTAAAAGAGTAACAGATTAGATCTCTGGGTTATATCTTGCTTGATTTTATCCACATTATTGGATCGATCACATTACTGACTTTTTAAACAGTATTCTCCATAATGATCTATGTGATTTCTGAAAGTAATTTTTCTCAGTTGATTATTGAGGTGGTGGGATTGGCAGCACTCCCCAGTATGGATCCTCTGAATATTTGTTATGTAGATGGCCCTTAAAGGAAATCTCCTGGATCTTTCTAAGCCTGGAACAATGGAGCACTCATCAGTTGATGAGTATGTATGAGGCTTTTGGACTTTCATGCTCTCATGAGTGGAGATTTTTCAACAAGCGAGCTTGACTTTTCTGTATTCAGTTGTGAGGCAATATTTTTCTCTTGTGTACTCAAATAATAGTCTCAAGTTGGTTGAAGAGCCACCCAAGTTGAAATACTAGTAAAATCCATGTCACATACAGGAAGTATAGTCAATTAACTAATTATGTGTTTTGTAAAACTAATTTTTGACCTGCTTACATCCTATGCAATGAAGTATCAGAAAACTCTGATGGGTCCAGGGTATGTAGAACAAAAACCACGATTGTTTTACTGAAGTGATGAACCCCAGGCAAGGCAGAAATGAGCATTAAGCTAAACTGAGTTACTGTTCAGAAGAAACACGATGCTATCATACTTCATATAAAAACCTCTCATGGTTGGGGGAAGGCAGCCTTTTTCTTCTCCCAGCAAGTCTAGAGTTAGTTTTGGCTTGAAATGGAGGCAGAAGGTTGAGTATCTCCCACAGACATTTGCTAACTTCATATTGCTCAGTCAGCTGTCTGAAATGGATGATTGCACTGAGGTGGGTTTCTGCAGTATTGATGTTCTGAGTTGTTGGCATGGGGTGGATCTTGAAGAAGGAGCCTGCATCTCATAAAGATCCTATTGATAAAATGTTAATAAATGACTTCTGCATCTAGCTGTTATTGGTATTCTGGGGCATATTAACTGCACCTAAATTATTGCATAGGAAAGACCTACGAAATTTATTTGACTTCAATGACCTCCTTAGAGAATAGGCTTTGTAATATGTTGAACGACCTTTTTTTTTTTTTTCCCCAATATACCTTTATGAGGTTCCCTGTTATGAACACTCTGTCTGATATAGGTTTACTTGATTTTGGCCCTTGCCATGGGCTTGTAAATTACTTTCAGCCATATATGGGACTGTGTAATACCTCCCAGAAGTCTAGAGCATAAAAGAAATGAAGATACAGTCTGGGCTGTGGTATTAGGCTATGGCTATTACATTTATTGCTCTTATATGTTATCAGCCTGCTTCTCAGATTCTATCCAGTCTCCCAAGATCTACCTTTTACTTGTATTGCTGCCTCTGAAATGCTGGAATTTCTCAAATCCTTCTTTATTCAGACTTACACTGTCAGTTCTGGGACAGAGAGGTCTGACTTAACTGACTTCGCCTGGATACTGAAAACAGGCTAGTGGTACCACCATGGTGTTTCATCGAGTGAACGTGACCTCTGCTGCGCAGCTTGGACATATCCACTTTAGTAATAATATGACACATCTTGCCCTTATGTTTCCTAAATGACTGTCATTGTCAGAAGCTTTCCATAATCGAGTCCTCATGCAAAGCTTATCATAAGCAACTGAAACAGCAGTGACTATAATGACTGCTTTTGTGCATGCCATGGAATCCCATTTAATGTAAATAGCATAGGCAAGTAATGAGGTCTGTCTGTGACTGTTTCTAATGTACGTAACTTTGCCTTCACAGAAAAAATCCCCTCAAAAAAAAACCCCAAAACAAAACAAAACCAAAACCAAACCCACCAAAACCCATTCTGCTGTGGGTAATTCATGAGTATAGCAGTTATGCAAAATGAATAAATAATCTCATTACTGCGATAGGATGACACATATACCACCATATGAACTGAAATTTCTACGTTACTTTGAAGAACTATACAGCACAATAGGATCTGTGAACTGAAATCGGCTTTAACATTCTGCTAAAAGTGAAATAAAGCATATAACCATAGCGTTACTGTTTGGGTTGTACTGGTGTTGGAGCCCCATTCTCAAAGGCAGGTCCACTAGATGGCAGCGATATACAGCAAAGCTGCTTTCAGTGCTTCACTCCTTAGTGTGCCTTGGAAAACTTGCAACAGTTTGAAAGGATAAAAAATAAAAATGGGTCTGTGCATGCATTTGAAATGATACATTTTAAATTGAAACCGTTGTATTATTTTTTTTTCTTTAATCGTTTTGACTACAGAGTGAGGACACATTCTTACTGGAAAACACATTGTACAGCCGTCACTTGTTACCGTTGAAAAAGGCTTGTGTTTGGAAAGGTTTAGGTAGAATAATGCAAGGGAACTGTATTTTTTCCAGTGTGTTCCCTAATTAGCTTGACTGTTTGCTGCTGATGCAGCCATGGGTCTTGTGATCCCTAGGATGCGGTTACAGGGCAGAGGAAGGAATCAGAAATGCTCTGCATAAATTTTGATTAGCAAGGTAACTGTTAGACAAATGCTGTGGTAGAACCTCAACAAAGTGCTTGAAGCATCTATCTTCAAGTATGCAGATTTTATTTTTTTGTTTACTTTTTTTGTTTCTCCATTTTCCCTGGAGTATATTTGTGCTTTCATTTGATTTGTGGATGTTCATATTTTTTTCAGGTTATTTACATTGCGATAGATGAACTGCAGAAATTTTCTTCTTCCTACATTCCTCTGAAGCTGTTGGCTTCCAACACATTTTCCATGCACACAGAGCAACTCTGTACAACCTTAATAAAAAATAAATTGCTTTCCACCAGGAGACAGTAGGAAGAAAAAACAAATGGAGAGTTTCTGACAAACCAAAGTGGGTATGTCTTTTAAATAGGATAGAGTAATTTAGGGTGAAAGCACAGACTAATCTGGTTGCAGAAGTTCACAAATTTATCCCCATAGCTATCTGCTTCATCCTTCTGCTGAAGACAATCAGCCCTGGAGCAGAGATAAACACATGTCTAGGAATGAGCTATCTCACTGTACCATCTTATTGTGAATGGCTAGTAAAAGGACCAAATGGTCTTTGTGTTGTAGACCAGAAGATCCAGTTCCAGCCCTACTAACGGTAACTGGGAAGCAGTGTGCTTGTTAGTGAATTGGTTCTGGATCAGACCTGTAGTGAGTCAAGAGCTTCCTTTCTCATTTTGTTGTTCCTTCACCCAAGGCTGACTGTTTATGTCTGTAAGGTACCTGGAGCTCTACTTTTGTTTACACATAATCTGCATGTGTGAGAAGTAGGCAAAGAGCTCCTTTCATTCAAATACATGCTATAATTGGACAACCCCTTTGTTTTTTCAAGAAATTTTCCTTTCCAGATTTTCATGTAACTGCTTTTCCTGTTTGTTTTTTGGGGTTGTTTGTTTTGGTTTTTGTTATTGTTTGTTTGTTTGTTTGGGGTTGTTTGGGTTTTTCTTTCATGTGCACTTTCCAGGAAACTATGAGGAAGATTCTAAACTGCAACGTCATTAAACTAACATTTTGATTTTTATCTTCATTTCATAAGAGAAATTCTCCACTTTTAGTGTTTTTCCTGAATAAAATTATGGTCTCACAGTTATACTAAATCAAGTTTATGTGCCCAGAGTTGAATTTGGCCATTACTTTGTGTGCAGATAAGAATCTAGCTGAGAGTGAACTGTTTGTGATTCAACATGGATACAGCAGCAGTGATGATGCCTTTTTGCTTGGAGAGACATTTAAAAGAATGTGTAGAGCTGTGTTGTGATTTGCGCCTACTGGGAATGGAAGCTGACTTAGCATCTTGGAAAGCACAGGGCTGGGTGCAGGTTAGCATGTCCTGAGTTGGAGAGTAGACAGTTTGTGTGTTTGGTGCTTAGTTCTGTTTTTATTCCTAAATCTTTTACTGTTGTGTTTCATGGACTTCAAAAATGTAGATTGGGAAATTACTTTGTATACTCTATATAGACAAAACAACTTCTAGCTATGGAGAAGTACCAGTGGAATAGGACAGCATCACCAGTTGTGTCTGTACTGACAGACTGAGGCAAGCTAGAGGATACTTTCTAGTACTACTGTGACTGTAATTGAGAGGGTGCCTGCTGGGGGGTGTTATGTCTCCTTTCTAGGCTTTGCACCTGAGGTTCCCATGCCTCAAAAACAGGACATGGAAGATGGGACTGATGCATGGATGAGCCTACCTTGATGTAGCTGGGATGCAATGGGAATGCAGAATTGGGAACAGAAAGTACTGATGAATTTTTTTAGTAGAAATGTAACCCAAGTATCCATAAGATGTGGCTCTTGCATTACTGTAGTCTTTATAATGCATGATAAAATCCCATGACCATGAAATGAAGAAAGAGTTTCAATGCCTGTGGTGATTTGCCAGAAAGGAATTAGGGTAGGCCAGCTCAGGCTGATTGTAGGAATTCTCGGCCGCCTGATGTTGTAAGTATTCTTGTCACCATGATAAAGTTTTGCAGTCTTGGGTTTGTCACTGCCCTTGCAATCTGGAGTAGCAGCAGTAAGCAATAGCGCCTTTCATCATCTTCAGCGAGGCAGGAGGGTGGGATCACTCCTGCAGAGTGTGTAATGGCCTTCCATCCCTCTCATGGCGAGGTTAGGCTCTAATTAAAGCCAATCTTTGAGGAATTTACAGCTATTACATAGCACTTCCATCTGCGAGGTGAGCTTCTGAGAGAGGACAATGCTTGTGTTCATGTTTCTGCACTAGTTTCCTGTTCTCATCCAGGTGCAACTCAAGCTGTTGGTGATTATCTTTAAATCCTAGCATGTCTGGGACCTGTTATCGAAGACACAGCCTCTCACCTCATACTAAGTTGCGGGACATACAACTGGCTGTTTGTTTCTGACATGAAGCTTTCCATGGGAGGTTATGGGGTTTTAATATTAGAAAGCTTCTCATCTCAGGAATTTGCCCCTTCCCCTTCCGCTCTTCTCTCCCCTTGATAGGCTGCCAACACATAGGTCCTATGATTTTTCCAACTGAGTATACAGATTAGCTGCTGTCCTTTTTCCTTTGTTTTGGTAAATGTTGTTTTCTAGTTAATATTTAAATGGTAGTAGCTTTCTCAATGTGGTTGTTTGCTGATGTCATGTATTGTGGGAACTTTGTGGAATGATTACTTTCCTACTCTCTGATTTTAAGAGGAATAATTTTGGTTGGTGTAGCCATAGAAACTATATAGCTCTATAAATGAAAATATGCAATGTATACATACTTTAGGTTTTAATAAATGAATTATGAATGGCTTTAGTTACATAATTCAGCAGCAAGGTTGTTTATAGGTATCCTACCTTACCATTTTTAGATATTTAGCTGTTCAGCTAACACATGTGCTGTTCATATCTACAATGTGTATCATTCCTTTTTTGCTATCCCTTTGCAAAGTATCTATAAAAGAGCATTAATAAGAAGTGTCACTAAGTAGAGGGTCATAGTTTTTATTTGTGGGGGAGGAAAATTTCATTTTCCTGTGCAAAAAATCATCACTTAGTTTTAGAAAATAAGAGATGTTAGGGATCTGGTGGAAAGGCTCGTGAAACTTCCTACTCCTTTTCTCCTGCCCTCACTTTTTTTTTCTTTTTTTTCTTTTTTTTTTTTTCTTTTTGTTTTGTTTTGTTTTTGTTAGTTGGCAGATCTTCTTGTGATAGATCACTGTTTCAATGTCCTCATTAGGATTCTCCAGAAAACTGATTTTTTTCCCCTGTCTTCTTGAGGTTGATGGCTGCCTTCCCGTTTCCTCTTCTGGAATTTGTCTGCTCCAATACCACAGTAGTAAAGAATTGGACTCATTAATAAAGCACTGGTTCTGGTTCCAATAAGTTTTAATTGTAGTGAAACGGCAAGATATTTCATGTGAATTGTCCTGGTCTGCCCTAACTGCCGAGTAATGACCAGTATCATATTTGTTCTGTCAATCCTATAGAGCCAGGCTCAGCCACAGACACATTTTGGAGTGAAGACAAATAATGAAAAATGGGTGTCGGCACCCATCCATTTTTCTGTAGCAGAATCCAGAAGTGCTCAATTATATTTATTACTGTAAAGGGAAGAATCTTTCTGTCAACATCTATAAAAACTATTAAGGTATCCAATTATGTAAACTGTTATACCTCTAGAAATTGTGACTATACAAAGAGTACTCTGCTTGCAGAGATTTCCTTTACAAGAGGAAAAGTGAACATTATCGTGGTAGTTCTACTGGCTCAGTGTCTTGCAGTAGCTTCCTTTTGCACACAGTTTGTAGGAGGAGCCTGAGATGGTGCTGCATGAAGCTAAGAAAGTTTGAAAAGCCGTACAAGGGCATAGATGATGGGTCCATAAATGGGTAAATGGGTAAATCACTCTTCTGGGACACTTCAGGAGATAAAGAACAGCATGGTGGCTCTGAAACTGAAGGAGTAAGTATGGGGCATGTTGAGAGCTTCCCCTTTCAAACAGAACATATGTCTGGGTTTTCTGTTGCTGTTTATTCCTTATAGGCAGGATGTGGAAGAAAACTATAAGCTATTTCACTCACTACAGGTTCATGAAATACCATACTGGTTGATTTGCTGTAAAAGGATGACTAAGCTTCAAAAGCTTCAAAACTTCACTTGGAACAGCTTATGTTTGCTTCTGGTTTATCCTGAAAGAGCTGGTCTTGCCTCAGTTAGGCAGGACTTAACAAAAAATGAAATTAACCATGATTCTGCAGCAGCAGCATCTCCCACATTGTCATGCTTGTAAAAAGAAGGTAGAACAGCAGTGTTAGCCACAGCTTTTTAAGACCCTGTGAATCCTGAAATCTCTTACTGTTGGTAAGGAATACAGCTGCCTTTTGCAAGGCTACATTGACGCCCCCTCCACGTGGATTTGTCTTGAGCATTTTGTAGTGAAAACTGGTCCTTTGTGCCATCTTACAGTAGTGCCAGACAAATATCAATGAAGACACCCTTTGTCTGAAGAATGAGTTTCAGTCAAAAAGCATATTCCCACCTTCAAAATGCCAGAAAAATCACTACAGCTTTCAAGAGCTCCTCTTGAATCTCAAATACTTAGAGGTTTTTCTGCCTCAGAGCTTGAGGCCTTGTCCTTTCAGGACTCTAATTCTGATCGGAGCTATTGCTGTATGAACATTAGTGGATTTGATTATTCTTCAAGAGTGTCCTCACTTTACATGTTCAAAAGCACGTGACTTGTGGCTTTGTTCCCAGGGTCAGAGTCAAAATTCCTTTTGCATTCTTTTGTCCACACAGGGCATGCAGTGGCAATGAACGTTCTCAGTATTCATCATGTCCAAGGGAAAAAAACAAACCCATCAGTGCTACAGCATTTTCTTATGGTTGTTTTTATCTCCAGAAGAAGTTTCTATTTCATGAAGATAAGCTGACCAAGGAGTATATATGCTAGGACAGACTCCTTTAATTTGTAACATGCAGTTAAATACATAGATGAATGACAACCAAAGAGGTCCAAAAATGTAATCACCTAACTGATTGCAGATAAATCGATCAGGAAAAGAACTATGAAAATGACATCTTATGCTTTTGATTAAGTCCTCAATATTCTTATCTGATCTCTTCTGTATTGTCATCACTAAAACCCAAATGGAGACATTCTGCAGATGTGTTCTCTATTTCAAATCCAGGATGGCTTTGACTTTAGGGAGTGTAAGTGGGAGAAGAATTTGGCTCTCCACAGGTAAGGTTCAAAGTTTAAGAAACAAATGCTGTGGTAAAACTCTGATTACTCAAGGAATAAGAGAGACCCTGTGGTAACTGGAAGGTTGGGAGAATTAAGGAAGCTGGTCAGGAGACTTCAGAAGTGACTGATGGCTCCCCTAGGTTCTCATCAGTCAGCAAAAGTCCCTAGGGACCACTGGGTTAGCAAGAGGTGGCAGCTGTGCTCCAGGACTTCCATAGTAAAACACATAGTCTTTATGAACTGATCAGACTTCAGCACATAAACCTTTAAAAAACTGATTTTCAGTATTCACACTTTTCACTTAGGCTATCAACAGCTGTAGGAAAAACTAGAAAATTATGACAAGTGGGGGTTTCTTTTCATTTGAACTATTAGTAACTGAGAATTAACAAACTCTGCCATGTGCAGCTGCAACAAGCAATTCTGTAACTGGGAAACTGCAAATATGTCAAAACCGGCAATAAATATCTACAAGTTTCTATAACAACAAAAACATTACTCAAACAACACCACAAGAAAATGCTCATTAAGGCCTAGATCCACTTAAAATAGAGAGTTGAAGAGGCTTGAGAAACTGTTTTTCCAAGGCTGAGCTTGCCAGAGCTGATTCAGTTCTGTAGGCTTGGAATCGCTCAGCCAGAGGACTCCCATTCTCACAGCAGGAAGCTACTGTCTTAAAACTACAAGGTTTAAATATAACAGCCTGTAATACTAAACGCCTATGGCACCAGAACTCTAATTTGCAAAGCTTTATAAGAAACCTCATGGACTGGGCCAGAGGTTTCTTACACTCTTTGGGAGAGGAAGCAGGCATCCCGTTTCACTTTAGGCAGCTTATTTACAGTCTGAATTAGTTAAAGATATACAGAGATTGGCACCATTCAGAGAATAGTGAACAGTGGCCCAAGGTGAACAGCCTGAGCTTGTCAGGAGAGGCAGGGGAGAATTTCTGACTCTGCTTCACTCCTGAAACAAATTTGTTGTGTGAACGCAGCCATAAATGTTTTAAAGCTTCTAAAGAATTCAGAGAGTACTGCCTTTCCACATTTCTTCTGCTGGAGTCAGAAACAGGAATTGGGACGCAGACAGTTACAATGAGTGGGACACTGGTTAAAATTGGTTATCTGTAGATGGTTTATAGGAGGGATTCTGTTAGCATTAAAGTAGTCACAGTGTCTTCAGGGGGTCCTCCACAGACATAGTAGTTTCAACTGCCTTTTATGCTGACAAGGCCTTTAAATATTCACTTGGATTGTAATCTCAAAGTTTGCATGTCACTACAATACTTGTTTTAACAAAATTATGACAAACAGTAAATAGGAGTAGTGAGAACTCAAAGCTTTATTTCTTTTTCAAAGTGGACAAAAAGTTATGGATGTAGCTTCTAAGATACTGCTTTATCTCTGTGTGTGTTGCTAGTTAGAAGAGAATCATTTCCATTTTAAAGCCAAATGACTGAGGCAGGCAAAGAAGGCAGGACTTACTTAAATTCACCCTGAAAGTCTGTGGCAGAGAGAAGAACTGGTATCCTTAAATACCAGCGTCACACAGGGCTACATCTCTAAATACTCTATAATTAATTATATGGATTATGCTGTGGATGCGATAAGTGTGCTGTCTGACAGATGACTAAAATGAGAAATACAGTCTTTAGAATGTTTGTCTCCTAGGAAGTCTCTGGAAGCGAATCTGGTTTCCCCAGGGGGCGTTTTGTCCTTGGTCTTTTGAATGTCCTTTTAATGCTGAATTTATGAGACTGTGTATTTAGAAAGCTTGATGTTGCAAGACTGCAATTCCACATGCAGTAAGTAGTAAGTTGGTACACACAGCTTAGCCACGTGTGCTAGAGTGGAGCATGAAGACAAGTAAGAGTTGCTATAAAAATACGATGTGTGTTTTTAAGGTTTGGTGAGAGAATGTTTCATTCTGCCTTAAACTCTTAACTGATGTAGTATGAATATCTTCATAGAAACTTTTAGAAGTAGACAAGAGCCAAAAGAAAATAGAAGGAATTTCAAGTCTCAATGAATATCGGGCTTTTACAGCTAAAAATGAAATATGTCTATTTTGAAAAAATTAAGTATATCTGTATATACACATGTATAAGCAGTTGATAGTAAATAGTGGGAGCTCTTTGAATGAGATTGTATTAGCATCTGCAAGCATGTGTCTTACATTCCAGATGGGAATCTCAAATCATTCTTAGAGGTTTCATTCAATTGCATGTTGTGAAACCTTTTTGATTGTTAACTAGACTTTTAATACTCTTTTGTTCAAGGGAAGCTATAATGGCATTGTGGGTGTGGATATTAGGCAAACATTAAAGTGATGTTTTTAAAAATTGTGTGGATTGGAATTTTCATGAAGTTGTAGTGATTTCTTCATAACTTAAAGCTTTCTAACCAGGAGCAGACCTCTTCCTGGAGAACATGTCATAACTTAGACAGAATCTAACCTTGATGTGAAGCTCGGGGACATGTTCAGGGGTCTGTCTTGTGGAAAAGGTCTTACTGAAAAGACAGATTGGTTCCTTTCAGCTATGCAAATGAAACAAGCTCTTGACTTTTAGGTCTGTAACTTATCATTTAAATATATCTGTAAGAAAATTTGTGTTAGAAATGTGTGTATTAGGAAATATGGAAGATCTGGGGGAGGGGAAAAAAGTTGTTATGGTGGACAGTAAGAGACAGATCGCTTCTATATTTTCCCCAAAATTCCAGGCTAGTGTAGCTTAGAAGGAATCAGCAGGAAAAATCATAGACATTTGCAGAAACTCACTGAATCTAGGTACAAAATCTCTTCAAGTACTTTTTCACCAAACAAGGCAGTAAATCTGTAGCTTGCAAAGACTAATGTAAACGTAGTCTTAGGAAAACAGATTCTTGGTCCAAACAAACCATGCCTCTTTTTGTCCAATGTGGTTAAAGAACAGTTCTTGCTGTAGTTCCGTGTGTGTGGAGTAATAAAATGAATACAGTAGAACGTTATGGGAAATGTAGCTGTGAAAGAAGGCGGGAGGACTCAAATACTTAAGAAAATCTCAGGAGGATTGTCCTTCATCTGGTGAAATTCAGCATAGATCCTTAGAAATTGTTCAGTGCTCTTAATGTATAGTTATATGGATTTACGCCACACTGTATCTGGACTAAGAATGATGAATAGAGTTCAAAGGGAGAGGGCTCACCTATATGCTTGGAATCTTTTTCCAGATGCCTAACAGGAGCTGATTGAATGCTTGACTACTGCTGGAGGCAAAACAAAACACACACCCCCTCAGAAAATTGTCCTCATAGATCTAGTGGCTTAAAAGGTAGCTTTCCTCAGCTAGTCAAGGGACATCTGAACAAATGGGAAACATGGAATAATAGCTCAAAACATGAAACAACAGGCAGATGACTCACCATTAGGGGCAGGAGGGAAATGGGTTAATCAAAAAGTGGAGCAACCACAACATTCCACCTGTGATAGAGAATATAAATCAGTGGTCGAAGTGGTATGCAGAGCTTCAGGGCTTGCTTAAATACTTCTTTCTGTAAGAAAAATAAAAGAAAAACAGTGTACATTTGAATCCTGAGGTGCATTTCAGAGAATAATGTCTTGTAAGCAGCTCATGGAGGGAGTGGAGTCAAATCTGGCCCAAATAATAATCTGTTTTGATTGCAATATTGTTAAATACCTCTTTGCTGTGGTTCTGCATATCTCCAGTAAAATAAGTCCTAGAAATAATAAGGAAATATAGTGATACTGTGGAAATACCTTGGTTAAATTAACATATGAAACAAAAATCCAGTGAATATTCTAAAGATTGTACTCCAAACTGTGTGGGAGAGCCTGAACATTGACTTTAAGAGACTGTCAGCATCAAACTATCTACTGTATCATGTCTGTGTAGAAAATGATTATGTAAAGGTTGTGGCCAAAGCAATCGTAGCATATTATTTTGTATTTTAGCCACCAGATTTGTGATGTAGTCTGTGTGTGCAGGAAACAGATGGGCATTTAAACACATAGATCATCTTAGGCAAGACGAGATTTACCTGCCCTAAATTAGGTGGCTAAATCCAAGTTAGTCAGCCTAAGCTCACTTCACAGTCAGTGGGGTGTAATGTCTGAAGGGAAGAGCTGTTTTAACCTGACATAGGCCCTACAGTAATGTACCTGATTTGTTTTCTGCAAGTACCAAGCTGTCTGTGACTGCATTATTTTGTCCTTTTTTATTTTTTTTTAAGTTAACTGTTGTAATTTCTTGAGTCAGCAACATGAAAATCCCATTCCTTTTAGTATAGTTAAAAACTTGAAAACACAAGGAAGCATTTGGCTGTAGGTCATGCTGCTTTTTTCTCAGTGCCTTATTCTAAGCCTCCTAGAGCATCAAAATGTAGTTTTATTCGTACAGCTGCTATGGAAGGACTCTTAGGAGTTTCCTTTTTTAAAAACAGTTCTGAGTGGCAGTAAGAATAATGAAGAGTGCCTAGCAACTTCATACCTCTTGTGATACTCCTGAGCCAAAATATTCTAGGGGAGAAGATTAATTCAGATTTTTCCTGATAGGTTTACTAGATGAACAGATATGTAACTTTTAATAACACTGTATAAAAACAAGAACATTTTTGAGTCAGAATAGATAAACGAAGGACAGGTACCTCACCATGTTCTTATTGCTGCTCCTTGACATATTTTCCAGTTACTAACCACAGATCAAGCCTCCCTTTTGGAGTAAGAAATCCTAGGTACCGGCAATGGCAACTGAAAAGTTAATTTGAAAAAAAAAAAAGAAAGAGGCAATTTGATCTGAAGATGAATGAGGGTAGTATTTTATAGCCAATAACTGTAGACATGAAACTGGTTCTGTTAACTCTGGCAAAATCAGGTTCATTTCCACCTAGATGGAGTATTTCAGTGGCTCTCACATATCCCTTGTCGTCTAGATCAAAAAGCAGAAGTGGAAAATTCCACTCATATGGATTTCAAAGAGCTTCAAGAAAAGAAGTTTTGGAAAGGACTTTTTTTTTTCCCATTCATTGAGCAAAGAGAAATGATGAGCACAGTTGTCCTTGGCAATATCTTAATAAAAAGACAAAGTCTCATCAGACAGTTAACACCAAATGGGTCAGGACACTACACATCCATGAGAGTTTAAACACAGCACCATATGGGATGACACTGGTTTTCTTCCCGTCCAGACCACACATCATCCATGCGTCTCTCTGTCTTTCCTGTTATGATATAATCAACTTTCTCCCCTTTCAGAGGTATTTACTTAAGTACTTGATGCTTTCTTAAATTTTATTTTTAATTACGGCACTTCTACCCTTACTCTAACTGTGAGCTAATGCTGTTAAAGCAATCTTTGTTATATATATTATCCTGTTAAAAAACACCATGTGAAAAAAAACCCCAGCAAACAACGCCTTGTGAAAAACCTGTTCAAGTGATGAGCTTTTAGAAAGTGCTAATTTAGAAAATAAAAAAGTGTGAAGTTGTGGCAATTACGAAGAGAAAAGTTTTTAAATATTTAGTAGCTTGAAAGATGAATACAATACATCTAAACTGCCTGTCTTTACTTTTTTCTGGGTTTTTCTAATTAATTACATGCAATTTCTTCTTTTCTGTTGTATTGCTTATCTTTTGCACCACACAGATTTTTCCTGGGTTTTGCACTACATTTATCTGATGTATACTGAAGTAGCAATGCGTGTCTGTAAATCTACTCATTGCCTAATGTTACTTTTCTGTTGCTTTTTCCTACAAGTTCTCCACCTGTCCCTGCTTTCTCTCTGCCCTTCCTCTGAGTGTAAGCAACAGCATCCTGCTCTATTGGCCCTATTTATGCCTTATTGTGCTACATAACTGTTACTTTCCATTTGATTTGGTTTTCTCTTTGTATTTACTGTAACATTTTAGCAGTTCAATTCTACCCTGTTATGGAATACGCAGCAAATCTAAGACATTTTGGTGCCTATGGTGTGATGCTATCCTCATCTCTCTGCTTGTTCTGTATTTCCTATGCATGGACCAAGACAGAACTGTCACCTGCCTCAGTAATTACTGGGGACACAGTCGTCCTCCTGCTCAGTCCTTACTGGCGGTCTCCTCTTGTCCTAGGGCTAAAAGCTGTATCCCTTTTTGGGTTTGAGCCCAAGCTCTGGACAAACCCTTTTTTCTAATAAGGATCAACCAAGCACCCAGAGGAGGACTTATAAAGTCTTTGTCTTGTCATTGTGTATGTGTGTCTATATGTATATATCTGAATCTCTACACATAATACATATATGCACTAAGTGTTTTCTTCCCAACTGGGACAGGCAAGGTTGCCACAGTCCAGGAAGAAAAACACAGTTATCCTGTCTAATGTACAGTGCTCAAACCACTTGAAAAAACTAATTTGGAGAGGTGGAGAATGTCACTCTAATAGTGAAAAAATGAGCGAGTAAGTCAAATCCCCAAGTCCTGGTTTTCCAGCTGAAGGGTAAGCAAGTGGAGAACTGCCTCCAAGTAAAGAGCAAGCAGCTGCTGCCTCAAGCAGCTCAACTGCCAGAGGTAGAGGTACAAGAGTTAAATTTTATCTCTTGCAGAAGATAAAATGCTTTTCCCAGATTCTGTCTCTGGAAGAGACAGCTCTGACTTGGGGATGCAGATCCTACATATCCTGTCAAATAGCCAATCTTGCTTTCACCTCCTGAGCTTCCTTTCAAACTGAATTATCACATGATCCTGTAATCCTAATCTTTGTTGAACAAACCTTTGCCATAAGAAAGCTAGAGTGTAAGGAAAATTGTCAGTTGTACACAAATAGCCACTTGATGGCCATGGGATTTTGGTAGTTGGAAACCAAAATTGGATTTATTGCATGGTGGAACCACTGTTCAGACATTTTCTTCTGAGCTGAAAAGGACAGTAAGAAAACACATTGTCTTCAAATATGTTGGAATAAAACCAGTAAGTTTCTTAGCCCTGAGAATGCCGTTGTTCCCCTGGAGTACTTTCACTTTTTACGACTGCATCCTGGAGCATCCTAGTGCAAGTCAAATGTTTTATGTTTCCCATTGTATTGCGTAGATAGGAAATGCATTGTTTTATCTTTTCTCTTTTGGATTTTGATTTTTCTCTTGCATTCCTTTTGGGTGGCACAAGTAGTTCAGAACAGACCCTTAATCATATTTTTTTGTTACTGTACAAAATTTTATCGCTAAAAAAGTTATTGCTACACGCGAAAGGCCAGCTCTCTGGGAAAAACAAATCTTATCCCTTTCTGCTGTTAGTGTCTCCCATCTCTACCTTTCCTCCTATCTTTCTTCCCTTGGTGTAAAATGCCTCTGGTGCTATTCTCTCAAGTCTTAGTGACAAAATTAAGGATTCATAGCATTGCAGCCTGAAAAATCTCCTTGCTGATCTGCAGACCAGGTGAGTCTATGATAGAGAAGTCTGCAATGCACTTTCCTACACTTTTTCTGCCAGGACAGTTCATACTTTTTCCGTGTCCATTTCCCTGGATGGGCTCTGTGGATTTTTGTTCTTTGTACCCATAGTAAAAAATGTTTTACACTAGACTTTTTTATTTATTTTTCATAAAAGCAGAGAATAAGTGTTTTAAATGTATTTCTTCCAGTAGTTTTCTGGAACCAGCCATTTAGAAAAAACAAAACAAAACAAAACAAAACAAAAAACAGCAGAACATTTATTTTCTCATTATTTAATAATATATTTTATATAAAATAGCAGAGGATTTATTAAACTGAATCCTTTCATTACCTTTTATAATGAGAAAAGTTTATTAGAGAACACAGGGTCATAAAGCCTTTTCCTATAAACATCTTAAATGATCTATTTGGGCTTCAGTCTGCTCTTTCAACTTCAAACGCTATCACCCCCATTACTCGCTGCCAGTCCACCCAGCAATCTGTTCAGACTGCTGATAAATGTCTGTTTCTCTTGCAGACCTCCCTGTGCCCCACCTTCTGGCTTACTCTTAACTGTTCCCTCTGGCACAATAGCTTCAGCCTTTTCAAGTCCAAAAAGGATCCATTTAGGAGCTTTACACTGACCTTTTCTTTAGCACAAGGAGAAGAACTCCAAAGCATAAGGGGAGAAATATCCATGTCTTCTCTGGTGCATTTGCCAGGGCTGAAGTTGCATGAAATAATAACCCAGTGACTAACTTTTAGTTTACATTTATGAAATGAATATAACCTTCAAAAAACAGTTGATGGAGAACTAAAGCATTCTGCTACTTTTGTTGCTTCTTGGGTTCCTTGGTATTTAGTCAAATTCCAAATTCGATCTTGACAGCTAGTGAAAACCTGGTCATGGAACTGTCATTGTGCATTTTGGACACAATTATTTTGCTGAAACAGTTAAGAAATTGTGTAATTTTCAAAGGAAATTATTCTTGAGTAAAGTATCGTTTAGAACTGCTGCCCAGTCAATCCACACAGGTGTTATTTACACAGAATTCTGTCACTTAATTGCTCATTGTTCTACCCGCATGCCTGAAAGACACATTCATTGCTATTTTTCTGTGTTCTTATCACTGATAACAGCTATATCCATCAGAAAAATGTTAGAATACGCTTGCCCTTTTTCTGCATGATTAAGAAAGAATTATATTGTTTCATTTCTCAAAACCTCCTTTGGCAACTATAACTTCTTATTAATTTATTGAAATTGGCAAATTGGCTGTGTGGGAAGAGATTCAAGAGTTGCATCAGTTGGATCTGGATTAGTTCCTAACTGGATGTGAGATATTTCTGTTGTAGGCAACATACAGTCAATTAGAGACGCTACCTGCCCATGTTTGGAGCTGTCTACCACTTGAAAATCTCAGAAGAGTAACTGCAACTAGATCTCAATTTATAGCACAGAATTACTATAGAGATACAGTGTTGAATAAATCACTTGTGCTTTTTAGGAAAGATAGCTGTTACCATAATCGTCAAAAACCATGATCAGACCTTAACGGTTAAAAAAGAAAAAGAGAGAGAAAAGTGATGAAGAAAGTTCAAAGTTGCTTTAAAGACTGTTTAAAATGCTTTTTAATTGATTATATGTCACTGTAGGGATGGGTTCAGCACCGATAACTGCACACAGCAACAGCAACAATTATCAAAGAGAGAAAATGTAAACGGTGAGTGTATGGATACTAATTGCAACAAATCTAAAAGTTTAAAATTAATTGGTTTTGAGAATGTCCAGAAGCCTTTCTAAGGATACATTACATATGCAAAGCTTCATTATTAAGAGGTAATAAGCTGCAATAAAGTTCTTCTTCTGGACAATTTTAAGACCTAAGGAAACAAAAGAGTCCTGAACAGATCATTGGAATAGAATGTCCATTGAGCTTCAGCTTTTTGACTTCTTTATAAAATCTGTAATAGTAATGATAGTATCTACTCTTATCTTGAAATAATTTGAATGGACTTGAATTATGGAATTGTTTGTAAATGATGTGAAACAAATATTACTTTGTTACTTTGACTTCTGCAGATACAGAATTAAGTTGCCAAAGAAAAGAAAAAAAACCCAAATGCAAACAACAACCCAAACTCACCTTAAGTAACTGAGTGTTATTTCTGTTTCCTGACTGGAAAAAACAGCACCCGAAAAAAAATCAGTGGAAAGTAAATTATCCTAGGGATGAGAGCATGTAGCACAACAAGGACAAAGAGAGAGGAGGCTAGCGGGCCTTGAGAAATCTTTAGAAAGTATAAAACCTTTTCCTGTCGTCTTCTCCAGCAGAAGTAGCATTTGCTTTTGGCTATGTACCTGAACATCAGATTTAAAAATAGCTGGGCTCCTTCCTGCCTGAGGAAGAGAGAAAGACATAAGTCAGATTTATTGGCTGACCTACAAGCTTTACATTTAATTTCTTTCTGGTCCCATTTCTTGAAGACATTGCTTTACAGACAGGGTGGTCAAAGCAGCAGTTCCACTGCTGATCCACATTAATCTAGATATTTACAGACTTATATGCAAACTTATTTGTTCAGGTGCTGCATTCAGAGGAATACATGCTCCTTCCCAAACATTTATGTACACAAAAATACTTTGGACAAATAGTCCCAGAAAAGCAACCCAAAATTTAGGTTTCCTTAATATTACAGGGGGGGATTTCCAAAGTGCTTAGCATTGCTTGGATTTATGCCCCTGATGCAACTTTCATGGCAGGCAGCGATTGTAAAAAGAGTCAGAGTTACCTTAACCCTTTAGAAAATTATATAAATTTTCACTTGCACTTGTTTTCTTCAGAGTTGTTGGGGATATGATATGTTTATGTGTCAGTATATAAGATGTAGAGATTCTTCTCTTTGTAGGATACAAATACCATCATATGACTTCTTTGGCATTTCATCATGAATTTGGTCTCTGAGACAGCCTCTGCAAACTGCGTGATCAGGGAGATAGTAAGTGGAAGGACAGATTTTTTCATTACCGTATTTTTTACAGTAATAATTTTTGGGCCTTGTATATTTGTAGTGCATAAGAAGATGGTTCATTCCAGAAAAGTTGTCCTGAAGCATCTTCAGAGAAACAGCCACAACTGGCTCATTTTTGCAGGGCAACTGAGGAAGTGTGGGAATTGGTTTCATATTTGGGGAAATTTAGAAAGCATATACTCTTAAGTAAAGCTGCCCAAGATGACAAAGGTTTTGCTGCTGTTTGTTCCTCAAACAATAAACATCTACCCTAACAATATTTTACTGTAACATAAAAAAAAAAAAATTCATGTGTGATCTGAACTCTGTGATCTATGATAGTTTATGTAATGCTGATTAGATTAATGTAAGTTTTGCAACATGATTTACCTATTAATGATGATGGCATCCAATCATATGATTAAAATACATGTCTGAAATTTATATAATGACTGATCATGTATGTCTACACAGTTGCAGATATGCACACTCTATATAAATATGTATAAATATGCATTGCGTTTTGTGTATAGTACCTGTCATTTAAATATACAAAGACATATGAACTTCACAGCACTTTCCCATTTTGGGAGATGTTTCCATCAGCTCTGATTCCTACTGCATTGCATTGGCTTCCAGCATCACAGTCAGTGTGACTGAATTTTAAGAGAAAATCCATGTATAAAACCAGAGTTATTTGGCATGTGCTTGCACACCTGTCTTAACTCACTCTACTTACCATAATAAAATAACAGGGAAGCTGAGATGGCACAAGTTTTTATATGTATCAAAAACAGAATGCGAACTCTCCCCCAGCTGTGGTTGTGTACTGTGATCATGGACACAGAGCAGAACCCATAATGCTGTGTATTTTCTGCTGTTGTTACCTGGATTAGTTGAAGCTGAGATGTGTACTGTCATCTGTGTTGCAATCACCATTTAAAATTCTCTTTTAGTTTGACTACATCTTAAGTCACTGGAGGACTTTCAAAAACCCTTCTCCATACCACTAAAAAGAAGAGAAAGAAAGAGAAAATGCTAACTCTCAACATTTCTGTTAGAAGACAGCATTTTTGAGAGTTGGAGGGAAAGTACTGTGACTAAAAGCTGCTGATTACACTATAATTCATGAATTATTAAGTAGTGCAGTATTTTGCCAGGTAAGCAATTAAAAGTCCTGTCACTTTTTGAGCTGGTGATTCCAAAGCCACGATGGTGTCTGTGTGACTGTTTATGCAGCCACACAAAGTTCTTTATCTGTTCAGATGCTGGGCTTCTTCATTTTCAGTTGATCCACATAAACAGGGTGGCCAAATGGCTAGAAAGCGTCTGACATCTCAAAGAGGATTTCTAGGTCAGTCTGAAGTGTCATTCTCCGGTTGCAGCAGAGGTGGAGTTTGGTGGGGTAAACCGAATACTGTTGTTTGCTGGGGTCTTCCCATAAGTAGCGGGGCAGATACTTTTTAGTGGCTCAAGCCAGTAGCTTCCTGAGCTTGTGTCTGGATGTGATTTAAAAAATTTATTGTGTGGAGAGTAAAATTTATTATCTGGAAAAGCTGTAAAATGACTGCATGTTCTGCACACCCTGGTATTTGGGATCTGTCAAAAGAGGACAGATCTAGTCTTCAATGACATGGAAAGAGGAGTGTTAAAATATCTGACTGTTGAAATAAAATAGTAATAGCAGGATGAGATGACATGGTCAAAAATCTTTTAAAGAACCAGCACCTAGTTCTAAAAATGGATCTGCCCCTGGACAATTGTTCTCTTTACAAGTAGGATCAAAAGTTTACAGGATTAAAAGTTTACAGGATTGGAAAACAGGTCTGTTTTCCTTCTGATTCTTAATTTCTTGTTCTCTGGGCATGTTAGGTTCATAGAAGGGCTAGGAACTTTGCACCCAGTGCTGAATACCAGTTGTTTGGTTTCGCTATATGAATAAATTTTATTTCAGCTGAGAATTTATTTTTAACAAATAATCTGTTTTACAGCTGAGCAAAATCTGTGATCTGAAGTGCTAAGATATGAGTGAAAGACTTGAAAAGTTAGAAACAACAACAAATCGATGTGAAATGAAACTACTCTGCTAATAGTAGGAGGGGTTCTTATGTAACCCTTGGTTTAGCCACCAAGTTATTGTAACCATGGCCCTCTAATTCTGATGTAGCTATTACCAATACCAAAAGGAAACTGTGAGTAGAAGTCTTAAGATGCAGTGTCATTAAGTTAAGGATATAAAGACAGATCTCTGAGGACCAAGGACGTGAACCCAAGCAGGACTGATTTGCTTTCCAGTTTTTTAAGAGCTCATGTTAAAACACAGAGCTCTGTCAGTAGAGCTCAGGAGATAGCTTTTACATTCAAGTTACATGATGTCTGTAATAGGGTTCAGTTATTGTGCTAACTCTATGTGAGGGATCTGCAAAAATTTTCCAGATTTGTAGGAGAAAAATAAAATGAATGCAGTCTGCTTTACATAACTGTCTGCAGTGAACAATAAAAGGGCTGTAACAGGGATCATTTCTTCACATATGGAAAAAATATAGATTTTCTCTATACTTGTAATATATTTGCTTAAAATTCATTGCATGAATATTTAAAATATATATCCCCTGTATAAATTACTGTATGTGTAAAATGGGACAACTTTGCCAATTTTCATAATATTTCAAATATGTGGCATAAGAAAATGCATTCAAAGTATCATTAAAAATTGATGCTTTTGGAACATTTAAAATGTAGTTATGAGTTGTCTTGAGTATTTTTAAAAAAGCATGTGTGCAGAGAATTTTCAGATATATAATTGACAAGCAGAAAATGGAGGTCTCCCTCCCCTTCTGTGGAATCTGTCACAAGATTTAGTTGAGAATAATAGTGTACAGCAGACTGAAGGTATGTTCATATGTTACATCCCTGTGCTTTGCATAGTAGCAGTCTAATGCCTTCTGTCAGCTAGACTCTCTAGAAAGTCCTGACTTTTCTGTACTCTGATGATGCAAAGTATCCATAGGCTTGGCTAAACCCAGATAAACCAGCTTTACAGCTGTTTTGCATTGCCAAAGGGAGTGGAAAGCAGCTGGAACTTATTGGTGAATCTGGTCTTATATCTTTTCGGTGCCTTCAGAAACCAATGTGGTTGTTGTGTTTTTTTAAACATTCAGCAGGTTGCTGTGTGTAACACTACTCTAGAATGCTGAAGGAAAGGCTGTCTTATATCCTGAAAAGAGAAGCCAACATGGTTCAGAACTAACAACTCCTTGATGTACGGTGCTCAGGCCAAGCTCTGCCTTCAGAGATAGGATATAAGTAACTGAGAGCAATACACTTGCTTTGATGGACATATTTTATTCCTGGAAGTCACTCAAAAATGAACCTGGAACACCAATTCCCTGATGGCAGTTTAACAAAGAGAGAGAGAATAACTGAAGGTACAGAAAATCCTACAATGGCCAAACAGTGTGGGGGTGAGTAAGTTGTGCCTGAAGCTGAACAGGAAATAGATTTCCTGGCCTGCAGAAAGAAGAAGAAGGGAAAAAAAGGAAAAAAAAATAAAAGCAGTAGGAGGATGTAGAGCATTTTTAATTTTGTATTTCAATGAAAATAGCAATTAAGAAATAAATTATGAACAAGACTCTTTTATCCTTAGGTTAAGCTTATAGATACCTTCTGCTTTGTATGAGACTGAAGTTCAAGACCTCTTACCTCTGAGTCTATCCAACGCTTAAACTTCAATCTGAGATTGAGCCTCCTAGTGTTTGACCTTTCAGATGTTGGAGAGGGAGGGGTAGTGGTAAGAAATCTTGGTGTTTAAACAGAATTTGTGTCTTGGACATGAAGTGCTTTCCTTGAAGTTTAAATTGATATACTCCTACAAAAGGTTTGGTTTTGGCAAATCTGCACTGTTTGAAGAGAAACACTTTTGTTGAAAAAAAAAAAAATTAAAAGATCTGAATAACTGCATTTATGTGGCCATTTTGGGCCAAATCTGATTTAGCGCGCCAGTGTCTAAGTCCTAAATCCTGTGATTCATGTTCTAAGCATCTAACACTGAAATTCCATTCCTCAAAAGTCATGTTCAGCTCCTCTCCAGCACCAGCCTTTCCAGCAGCCTTGGTCTGCTGTGCCAAAGTTCCTCTGGTGCCAAAAGTTATGGCTTGCTGTGCCCAGAAATACCTTCTCTGTGGTGGCAGTGAATGCCTGCCTGTCTGCCAAAGGATGCCATGTCAGATGCTGCTCTCTGGGTATTCTCCTGCTTGAGTCACCAACGGGGTGGGAATCCACCCGGATTTGCTAAGCCTACCTCATAAATAGTGCCAGCTTGCTGAGAAGAGGCAATGCTGCTGTGGCAGCTTCCATCTTTTTATCTAATTGCTCAGTATTTTGCCTCGTGTCCAGGACATGAATTATGGGGTTTTTTCCCTCTACATAAAACAAGTCAAAGGTGCACCTCTGTGAGAATGCCTCATGACTAGGATGTGGGAGAAGGCAGATGATGCTTTTATAGAATCATAGAATAGTTAGAGTTGGAAAGGACCTTAAAAATTATCTAGCTCCAACCCAGTTGCCATGGGCAGGGACATCTTCCACTAGACCAAGTTGCTCAAAGTCCCATCCAGCCTGGCTTTGAATGCTTCCAGGGATGGGACCTCAATAACTTCTCTGGGAAACCTGTGCCAGGTCTCAGCACCCTCACAGCAAAGAATTTCTTCCTAATGTCTAATTTAAATCTACGTTCTTTCAGTTTAAAACCATTACCCTTATCCTATCGCTACAATTCCTGATAAAGGGTCCCTCCCATGCCTCCTATAAGCCCCCTTTTGGTAGTGGAAGTTTGCTACAAGGTCTTCCTGGAGCTTTCTCGAGTCTGAGCAATCCCAAGTCTCTCAGCCTGTCTTCATAGGAGAGATGTGCCAGCCCTCTGATCATCTTTGTGGCCGTCCTCTGACCTCACCTCCCTTGAACTGCTGGCCATGCTCATTTTGGTGCAGCCCAGGATGCAGTTGGCTTTCTGGGCTGCCGGAGTGCATTGCTGACTCCTGTCGAGCTTCTCATTCACCAATACCCCCAAGTCCTCCTCCTCAGGGCTGCTCTCTTTCTGCCCATTCCGTGGATGCTGTTAAAGCGTGCAGTGCTCCAAAGAGTACAGAGGGCCAGAAGGGTGACTGTAGATCAGCTTTCTCTCATGCTGGGATGATGCCAAATGATTTCATGTGCTCTCTTTTCTTAGGTTACTATTTAATTTTTTTTTTTTGAAACATTTAACAACAGGGACCGCACCTACTTCTCTACAAGCATATTTCAGAACAAGCAAACATCTTGTGGATATTAGGGGACGGAAAGCTAAGCAGCTTGTTTTAAGTCTCACCAAGAGATACTGCCAGCTGGAAATGGAACAGACACCTTATGATTCTTCATCCTGTGTTTTAGCCCTAAACTGTTTTCAGGGTCCTTGATAATGCCACAGGTATTTCAAACTGTGGTGTTTTCCCATAAACCAAGCATTTGCTCTCTCCATTTCCTCCTGGATGGGACAACTTTACATAGCACTATGTGTGTGATGGCAGCTGTGATCATCAGTCACTTCTCTTATTTTTCTCTTATTTTGCAGGAAGGAAAGTACAACAAGGAAGAAAGGTAGAAAGGTAGAAGTGAGTATGGTTCATTACAAAGTAGATGCAGCTATTTGTGTGATTTCTGGTTTCACATGCCTCCCTTTGCTTGTCAAGGTAATTTGTTCCTGTAGTCCCTGTACCTCCTTGTGCACCCTGGAAATTCTTGTTGCCTGCTTCCCTTTCATGCTAAAGTACTTTTTCCTTCAGGGAATATGATAGACAGGCATTTTTTCCTTTTGAGATGTTTAGCTTCTAAGTACCTCCTGGTCAGATAGACATTGTTCTCAGCTGTTTTCCTAGATATAATCATTCAGACTCTGTCTGAAAAACACTAGGACTGAGTCACAAATTATTTCTGAGAAGTAGGTTGTACTCAACGTATAGTGGGAGCTGTAGAGAGCTGCCTCATACATGTTAAATTCCCATCAGGATACTGAACAGTGTCTGTGGCTTCACAGCTGTTGTGCTCTGGTAGACTTCACACCATAGAGCTCTAGTGGCAAGGGACAAACGTGGCTTTGTTCTTCATTTCCTACAAATTTAATTATTTTTAAGGAATTGCAGACTTGATTGTGAACATGCTTTGACATATGTACTTTGTTGATTTTTAAATTTCCATTCTATTAAGTGGTTTGACAGTTAAAAAGTTTGTTATGGAAACCATAATCTACTGTTACTAAATACATAAAATCCAATAATAAAATTTTGGGGGAAACCCCTGAAGACATTTATAAAGTAATATAGAAAAATGTAAATCATTCAAAGAAACACCAAAGCATCATGTAATTCATAATTATGTTAGTCAAATAACCATGAATTGTTTTTATTAATAGAAAAAAAGCCAAATTATATCTTATAGACTAAGCAAGTATTAGAAAACCCTATCTCCAGAGATCTCCATTACATGCAGAAGCACTGACAGCAGCATCCTCCGTGAAGAAGGTTTCTTTCTCTAACTTTATTACAAGAGCGAGGAGCAAGTGTCTAGGTATAGCATCAGATAATAAAATTTAGGTACAGAATTGTTTGGATGGGAAGGGGTCAGACATAGGCATTTGGACTCAACCAACTGAAATTGGTAAGAGACTTATGCGTGTTCTTTAAGTAAAGCTTGTTAAGGACAACAAAACACCTAAAAGCTATATAATGCTACTGGATCAAACATTTTTAAATGGGTTTTGGAAATATATTTTCATTCAGTCTTATTTATCACTTTTCCTGGTTTTTCACTGTCATAAACAGTGTTCTTTAAATTCATACTTTCATTTTTCTCTCAGCAGTTCTGGATGGGTCAGGTACATGTTGCTTATCATTTAATGGCATTGAATGTCCAACTTATAGAAAGAAGGATTGCTTGCTATTTTTCTTGTTTACTATTAAACAACTACAGGTTCAATTAATTGGAAGTTAAACATGGAAGTGTTTTTCTAACTGTGGCCAGTAAGATATATATACTTTGAAAACCTTGCGTAAGTTGCTGAGTAACATAATGAGAAATGTGTTTAAACAGAATAATAAACAGTCCAGCCAGATCAAATCCTTTACAAGCTAAGCAGATGCTAATACTTTTCAGCAAAGTTCCAATGAAATAGTTAAATTTCTCAGGGGAGAAAAATATGTACACCTTTACTGTTTCATTATGATAATTAAAAATAAAAATCCAGAGTTACTATTAGAGCAATCTTACAGCTATTTCTATCCATCAAAATCCTGGACTGCTATAAATCTCAGGAGAAAGCCTTTTCTCACAAGAGTTATTAGAACAATTCTAAATCAGCTTCTGGCCAAAATGAACCTCTGAAGTTTTAGAAGTTCATAAAATGTTAAGTACATATTTCTTAGGCTGTTCCTGGTTGTTCTGGAGGACAGCTTAATCCGTCCTCTCGTCAGCATTGTTTTTTTTCTGCCCAAGGGAATATTCTACAATATGTTTCCTTTGACATGTAATATGACTGCAGTTCAGCGTAATCATTTGCAAGATGATAGCGTGAGTTATACAGAAGAAATGTTTTAGAGTAAGATTTTGGTTATTTCAGGAAAAGTTAACTGTTAGGCCTAAAGAACAAAACCTGTAAAATTCCTGAATGTTGGCTGAACCAGTGAGTGCAGGACTCTTTTATGCTGTTTGAGTTTTGAGAAAGCAAAAGCAGAAACCTGAATAGAATGCTGAAATGACTATTTGAGCTCATATTGGATGAAGAGCTGCTATAAGGCCCATCTCAATTTTACCTTTATTTTGCTAAACTATATATAGATTAGGCACAGTTATGTCCATTGGTAATTCCTGTCTTCCTCTCATGTAAGCATAAAACTAGTTTAACAGAGTTTCCTGGGAAGAGCATGATGCATCCAAAACACACAAGTCCTCATCCAGCTTCCTGTCTGTAGGTAATGCTGCAGTCATTTTGGATTAGTGATAAACGCTCATGAAATTGGAAACAGGTTCTCCCAGCTTTACACAAGAATCTACAAAAACATGAATACTTGTACCTAGAAAGTGTGATTCCAATTCAAACATCATAAAATAATATACAGTGCATGCTTAACTGCATGCCGGGCCATAAGAACATATTAAATGACATTGCCAGATGCCGAAGACAAATACGGTTTCAGCATTCACATGTATAGCAGCCCGGAGGAGACTACGGCTTGAGCTGAACTACTGTCAGGGCTATATTTCTGTAAAATTATTTTCTTACCCCAACACTTTTTGCCCTCAGTTTCTGTTATCATTCCACTTGTTCTTGGCGTGTATGTTGCGATGTTATATCCTATGTCTGAAAAAGCTCTGATACAGCCTGAGCAGTGTTCAGCTGTGCTGGCTGGGTGACCTCTTCTCACCATTCCTTGAAGTCTTTGAGTGTGCAAGTTCCCTCCTGGAGGAGCAGAGTGATAGAGATACTGGGGAAGTCCTCATCGAGTTTAATGTAAAATGTATGGTTTTTTTCACAGGCTGCATAAGTGAATTGCCACCCACAAGCTTTCAGCTGAACAGGTTTCATTTTTGCAGTCAAGTTGTGCGAGGTGGGAGATCTGAGAGAGGAGAAGGTGGATACAAGCATCTTTAGTCCTTCATAAAGCTACTGTAGTTTCTACAGGGCACTACTGGGATCACAAACCTGATGATTAGAGATACTGAGCTGAACACCAGCCCTGTGCAATTTAAGAGGAAAACACAGGTACAGTGAGTAATTCATACCCTTCATTATTTTAAGGACTTGGAGCGTGAAAGTGCATTCAAATTTAGAATCCAAACTGAAGACATATGTCACAATTAAATGATGCAAGTTTGGAGGGAATAATCTGAGAAATCACTTACTCTGGGTATCTCATAAAAAAATTGGGGGGTGGTGGGCCATTTGCCAGCACATAAATCTAAATCTGGAGCTCAGATGAAGCAGTCCAATGTGAAAAATCAACATCTTTTTGCTCATGCTTCCTGAAATGTTTAGGCTGCAAAAGATGAATGCTAGCAAACTAAGCTTTTTCAACAATAAGATAAAATAATAATGAAAAAAGGATCTGAGGAAGACCTGTAAAAATGACAAAACTAGTCAGACTGCTGTTTTCCAAAATACCCTCTCTCATGTTTGAAGTGAATTAAGGATTTCTGTAGGCTTTCAGAATGTCATTGAATTATAGCATTGGTGCCAGATGATAACATCTGTCCCAGTAAGAACTGAATCGGAACAATATAAATCAATGGCCTTCAGCTGAAAATGAAAGATCCCCCATACTTACAGTTCCAAATATGGGTTAAAATCCTGTGAGTTGGAAATGATTTATTTTTTTATATCTATCACTGATATTGTTGCCTCTGTATGGGAATGGCAGACTTGCAATCACAATTGCTTTGTATCCTGTAATTTGTCACACCAACGGAGTTTGTAGTTTTTCATATTTAACACCAATTTTGTGATACTGGGATGGTCCCCAATTTCATAGAGCCCACTTAAAACGTCTTGCTCTCTTACACGGTCCACAATGACCATTTGTCACATCTTACTTAATATGCTGCTCCTAGAAGACCCAAGGCAAATATTTGAGCCCTGTCAGCAGCCAGAGCGGGAACTGAAAAGCCTTATGGTCAGAGCGCTTGCTAGGGGTCTACCACTCCGAGGTGCATGAGGCTTGAGCATAGATCCAAGCACTGGTTATCCACATCCCTGGCAAGTACCCCTGCAAGCTGACAGGTAAGTCTTCAGCCATTTGCTTTTCCTTTATAACCTGCGGTAAGAGCTCTAACTTTGCAGCAAAACTTTGAGTTTTCTTGCCAAAGACTTTCAATATGAATGGAAATTTCAGTTGCCTGGGAAGAGACTCTCATTTTATTTTGGACCCTCCTCCTTTATAGATGCAATAATGTCTGTAAAAGTTACAGTTACACCACCCACCCCCACAAAGGAAAAAAAAAAGTTAGCCTTGCAAAATGTTCCCCTAGTGGTGTTCTTATGAAGCAGTAGGAGAAAAGGCACAATAAGAAACCAAACCTTTATCACCATGTACTTGAATACTACGAGATGGATTTTCTGTACTGTTTGAATAGCCTGTTTTCTTCTACAATATCTAATTTCACAGGTAGAGATGATATGGGAGGAATATAGAAGACTTGTGGATTTACTGGTAAAACTCTCTCTCTCAAATATATCTGTTGTGGTACTTGAGAGAATCATTCTACCACTCTTATATTTTCTTTCACATCCAAGAGCAGCGGTAGAAGCACGTAATGTTATTTCACAGTTACTTTTCAGATTTATTTTGATAATCTCAAATTATGTGTGATTTGCTGGATAATTCCCCTTGGATAATGCCTTCAGTTGTCTGTCTGATCTCAGATATTTATCTTTAAAATGTTTTTTCTCAAACAGACCTGGTAAAACTTTGTGGAGTTAATAAATAAGTCATTTTATACCAAGTTTCTGGTTTAGATATTTTTGATTGTGTTTCTACCCCTTTCACAATTTCAGGCCAGTTCTTTTTACCTACCTCATCCCTTATCTGCAAGTAAAGCTGTTCAGTTTTGCATGGATAATGGAGACTTTTCTCCAGGTTTTCATTACTCAGATTTTCAGATTCCACTCTCATTCCCAGAGAAATAAGTTTGAATGAGTTAACTGTTAAGATAGCCATGATATTATCATAGTTTCTGGTTCCAATAACATCTAAATATCAATTATAGATTGAGTTGCACTGGTATTACTGAGGGATTAATTTTACGTGAGGCCTTTTTTTTAACTTAGAAAAGAAAAAGAAAAATCCAACACAACCAAGAGCAACAAAAATCCCAATCCCCCATCGCAGGTAAACTCTGAGGGGCTAGGTTGCATTTGCAAAGCTAAATAAATAGAGGAACTGCTGGTTAGATTCATTGAGCCATGCTTAGACTTTCACAAAGCCACCGTTGAGGTGTTGTTTTGCAGAACCACCGTACTCTGAAGGTCATAAGGACAAACTAGGTCCATCAGGGAAAGTGCTTTAGGTTAAAAAAAATATAAGAAAAAATATATAAAAATGATGATTTGGGCATGCAAAGATTACTTTGTGGCACTGCGAACACAAAATGCAGTAGCTCAAGCAGCATGCTTTTTGTCAAACTGTTGGCCTGCTTTTCTTTAGGGGATCTGGAGACATATGAAGCTGTGTGAACGGAACTCCTCATATCTAAAGCTTTCCATCCTGCGTCGCAGCTCTGCTGCAGATGCAGTTTATACTTGCTGAATAGGTGGAACCTGGACCCTAAAGGAGTGGACTAACCAGTCAGCGGGGTGTAACCTGGGGTGGGCTGGGAATTGTCCTCTCTCAGCTTCTTTGTCTGTAAATTGCACCCATTTCTTGCCCAATGTGAATCCCAAAACCTTAATGACTCACTCCCAGGTCAGTGAAAAATGGACTTAGTCTGAGTGTTAGTCACAGCTGTGCGGCAGTGACTTGTGAGAGATGAAGAGAGCAAGGTCAGTAAATCTCCTTGCTGGATTTAGTAGTTGCTGAGACTTTTGTGGGCTTCTATCGTTGTTCCTGGATCTTCAGCCATAGCAGCATTTTTCTTGAAGACCAGAGACATGGCAGGAGGTAAGGATGACCAAAATTCAGGTCCATACTTAGGGCTACCCATATTAGATGTTGTGGTTTTGAGATGTCTGCAGCATTCCTTCCTCACAGGAGCTGCTGAATAAAAGATAATAGGTACTTCAGTCATCCATCTTAAAGAGAAAGGTATTTCTCGATTGTGCCATTTTTTATATTTTTTTTTTTCATTCCCAAGGGACTGGTGTAACTAACACTGATTTCTTTTGCATTGGATTTGTAATCACTGGAGGGGCTCTGGCAGTGGAATTTTAACCCTTCCTTCTCTCAACAGCTTTTACGCTGACCTTAATATTTCCCATGGGAAATAAGAGAATTTGCTTAATCTCTTTGTATGGGGCTGGCCATGGGTTATTGAAAATGACCTGTTGTTATTGTGCCAATGAGTAAAATGTCACAAGTAATTTTGGCAGAACTAAAGAGTAAGCTAATTGAAAGACTAGTCAGTGAAAGTCAGAAAAATTTCATCTGTTTTTAATATCTACCAAGGCTCAAATTCAGCTTTTATTTCACCTATAAAGATATTAGCTCTGAAGTATACACACCTCTTTCTACTACTACTTATGCCACATTTTTTGGTGAAGTTGCATTAAGCAATCTGATCAATAATCAAAGCCATCAATATTAAAACTTAAAGGCAAATTGCATTGCTAATTCCTGCTTTAGAAGGAACCTTAGACTTTTGAATGGAGCAGGCTTTTCTTAAAAAGATTATTTTCAGGGAATATCTAGAAAAAAAAGATTAGCAAAATCATTCTGCAACTGGTGAGGCAGGATTACGTATTTATGAATCCCCAGGCCACATGCTGCACAGAGTTGCAGCACTTCCTTATCCTTAGAGATGGCTGCTCATAACTTAAGAATGTGTAAATATAGAACACTCCCTGCATAAATGCTGTTGTTAGGAGCCAAGAGCTCTGCAAGTTAACAAAGAATTATTGTTGCTGTTATTGTTTATGATACCTTTTAATGGAATTGAAGAACTGAGACACAGCAGTTCTACACAGGAACTGACTTCTTACAGTGGGGAAAATTTGCACAGAGGCAGCATTTGGTCTGCAAATTATTTACTGGTAAATGAGATCATTCTACTATCTGCACACTCCCCAGCACCTTTTGATTTATAAAATCCCAGTGGTCTGTGGGCTTTCATTTCTTTCACAACTTTAAAAACGGGCCTGTCTAATGCAAAGTTGCAGAGTTTCATTTCATGTGAGGTTCCTGCCATTTTATACCCTTTATTCTTTTAATGTGTGTCATGAAAATAAAGCTGCTACCCCCATCAGGATTTTCTGAAGTGCAAAGCATGAGGACAAATTCTTCTCAGCATTACACGAAGGCAGTGTGACTAACTTTTAAAGAACTGTACGATGTAACTGGGAGCAGTTTGGCTTTTGATGTGCAGTATGTATATATATATATGTGTATATAATAGAGATGAATGAAAAAGTCAGCAAGGGACTATTTTAGGCTGAGTATGAGGAATTGTTTCTTTTCAGTGAAATCTTTTATGATAGAGAATAGTCTCTGGAGGAAAATGGTGGGACTCCTTTACTCAAGTCATTAAAAACTAGACAAACCTCTGGGAACACAGTGTGGAACAGTCTTGCATTGGCAAAGATATGAACTAAATACCTACAAGCTATTTTTCTTCCCCAGTTTCCATGAAAGACAGATGGATAGATTGATAACCCTTGAGGCGGTTTTAGCTAATGCAGCTCTTTACTTGCCAGACCAGGTTTTCAAAAGTCATTTGGACAATTGTGTCTGAAGTGGTTTGTAGATTATACCACATTATGCCAACAAAACTCTTCAAGGAGGTGGCTTCAACAGCAAGAAGTCAGTATGTCCACTGTTGTCCTCACCAGGATTATTATTTTTTTTCTCTTGGACAGCTAGGTCCATGTGAAAGACCTTCCTGTGAACTAATGGAAGAGACATCACTAAGTACCTGTTAAACTGAGCCTGTCTACCACCTTCCCTTGCAGTTGCTCTTAAAAGTGCCTGGTTCGGAGAATCTTTTTAGTGAGTTTTAGGGTAGTCAATGTGCCTTGGCCCCACTAACCTCACTCCATGGTAGAGAGGATTTGTTTACTTGTAGGGAGCATGGGGAAATATTAGAATTAACTGAGAATGAATTGGAAAGGAGTTTCTATCTGACCAAAACGGTAAGGAGGCTAGAAATTAAATAAGAGCATACAGATGGAAACCGTTTTCCATTGCTGGTATGGACCTTTTTATAGAGAATTTAAGCTATGTAATACCTGCTTGCTTTTTTTTTGTTTGCCTTTCAAAAATCCTTTAAAAGTGGTTCATGAGTACTGGTGAGGACCAGTGGTCTATGTTCACAAACAGTCATGAAAGAAGACAGTTAGGAGTGGTAAGTTTTGATAATGATTTTTGTTTACCAGAAGATGTCTAGGTTTTCTTGACTCTCTTCTCACTCCCATCAGCTCAAGTTTTTGAAGTTGAAAACTCAAAGTCATATTTAACCAGTGTGTCTCACCAGAAAAATTCCGGGCAGCTGATACTTGCTTTCAGTCTCTGCTTCTGGCTGGAAAATTGCCTCTGCTGTAGTCCCAGCTGAGGACCTGTAGCAGCAGGCAAGAAAAGAGAGAAGTATCTGCTTCCCTTTCACTAAAGACTTCTCATTATTACAGGACAATAATCAGGATTTTATGCCGTGTGATTTTTCCTGTTCTTATTAATTATTTGGCAAGATCTAAGTTCTTTTCAAAGATTTGTATTACCCACTTGGATTTGAGGAATCCTTTTGGAGTCTATGAGCACACTCTAGAGCTACTGCTAAGCTCGGTCCTTCTCACTAATGCTCTGTCAAGGGGCATTTCTTTGTTTTATGTGAGTACAGTGCATGGCAGTGTTAAGTTTGTTGAGCGTAGAGGGAAATAAGAGGTAGTCATTGCCAGTTGTTCTGTTGGATGTAATTATTTTGAAAATAGATACCAAGAGGATTATGATACACCTGTGCAACGATTATCTATCAGAAAGTGAATAGGAGCTACTTCATCACAGGTGTTTCTGATGGTGGTATATTCTTTGTTATCTCTTTCAGGTGGAGAATCTATTGGCAAATGATGTTAATCTCTTTTTCTCCTGTTCCATGGTTTATCAGGATATACACCCTAGCTGGAGGTGGCTAAAATACTAGGCAAAGATCAAATCTATTTTATTATTTGTGTCATGTTTGGCACTGGCAATCAAGAAATTATAAGTTTGGTTATTTAGTGAAACAGTATGCTGGGACCATTCTGTGTGAGAACTAGCTGTAGCCAAAAAGGCCAGGTAAAGAGTCTGAGGTGTGGTAGAAAGCAGACACAAGGATGTTTCCTGTAAGACGCAGTGTTCTGGATTAATCTTCACATAAAATTTCTTAGCTTTTTATGTTTGTTGTTTTGTGGTTGTGGTTTTGGTTTGTTATTTTTTTTTTGTTTTGTTTTAAATGAGAGATAAAGTTAATGGTAACTAACTCCATGCTTAGAATGAAACCACAAAGAGAAAAAATTGCAAGGGGTTCAAGCAAAATAGATGTGATTATTATTGCCTTTATTAGAAATGTTCACAAAACCTGTAATTAATCAGATTCAAGGTTTAGAACCATAATTCAGTGTTAGCATGGTTTCCAAGAAGACCACTGCTGTTACTGCTGTCACTCAGGCACTTTCAGATTAGCTGAGAAACATCTGCTCATCTTATTTCATTTAATTCAAAGGAGTACTTTTTAGGTAAAAAGAGAAAGAAATTTGGAAGAGGAAGCTAAGATCTTAACCAATGAATAATTATTATTACAGAAATACTCAATAATTATCATGCAAAAGATCTGACAGGACATAAACTGTGTTGAAAAATCCCCTCATCTTGTTAGGTAACCTGCCAAAAGCTGAATGTATCCTAATATGTCATTTGCCTTATTTAAATCCCATGAACTAATAAGATGAAAAAAAAATCTTAAGCTATTTTTAGCTGCCAGTGTGTGACAAGGACCTTTTTCCAGTGCACTGGGGTAAAGAAATGGGCAATGAGAAGGGAAGCTTGATACAGGTCCAAAAATTCCTTTTTTTTTTATGGCACAAGCTGTGGACTGTGGAACCAGCTGGGAGCAAGAAAGCCAGTTGCCACCCTGACTGTCCTGGCAATTTTTGGTTTTGGCAGAGAAGCTGGGAAAGGTTTCCAGCTGGGGAAACATGGGAGAATCACTGCCTGGGTAAAGGGCTGGAAAGGACTAGCACATGTGAGGAAGAGGGCTCTGCTTTTTAAGAAGGCATCCTTGGAGGAATTGGCACAGCCAGTCCCACTGATGTGTGAGGTTACACTGGGAATTGTGCCACAGATACCAACACATTAAAAGCAGTACTCTTTGGGAGGACTTCTTCAAGCCTCTTTGAAAGTCCTTATATTTTCTTGAGACAAAGTAATCAAAATATGTTATATTAAAGCAATCATCCAAGGCTACAAAATGAAGTACTTTGAGCCTATTTTGAGAGCCACGTCTTTCTCCCTCTGGCTCTCTCTCCATGCATATCTGTGTGTAACCTATTTTGAGTATTTGAGCTCTAACACCATTTGAAAGTGTTACACTTGGCATAAGTTAGAGAATTTCTAGCATGACAGGTAAAGACCGAGTCCTTTGGAAAGAGGAGATGCCAGTCAATCTGGTTTGCAGCAAGGGTTATGTATCATTTGTAAGTTCTTAATCATATCTCAGAATTTTGAAATTATGTCCTTGGGAGCTCAGCCTGCTGTTTTCATCCACTGACTGGCTCTGCTTGAGCACTGGGAAGCCAATAATTTGGGAGTCATCACTCAGTCCTTTACAAGAGGTGTTAGGACTTACGAGAATACGAACAGAGCTTGATAGGTTGCAAATGGCTAAAGACTTCAGTTTTCAGATGGGATGTGAACTTTAAGTAAGATCATGATAAACAGACAGCATTCCTGGTGGGCCTGATTTCACAGCAGTGCCTCAAGCGAGGCAGATTTGTAGAGGTGTAAGATTCTGATCCTCAAAACGTTTCCTTAGCTGGTAAAATTCTCTTGGTCATCCAAGTTATGCCCTTGCATGTATCCCTGAGCATGTAGTTTCTTGTGAGGCCCGAGAAACTTGGTGTTTACGCTATCCACTGAGTCAGCTGAATGAACCACACACTGCTGTGCTGCCGCCTCGGGTGGCAAGGGATGCCTGCAGGTGGGGTGCTTTGAAATCAGCCTGCACGTGTGTGCGCTGTTGAGCCTTGAGCAAAACACATCATGGCAGATGTCTGACAGGAAGGAGCATGTGTGGTATTGCCCTCTTTATACAATATTTGCCAGTACATGCACCTTCTAGATGAGGAGGGGTCTTTTTGCATGCTTTCTCCTTCATACTGTGATCTGCTGTGCTAGGCAAGAGGGCTTTTCACCTTTTCCGTAGAAGCTTGGTCATAATCATACGGGAGTCACTGGACTGCAGAGGGACTTGCTCATCTGGAATGGGAAAAGTTTAAGTTTTAATATCTTCTTTAAGAATGACTTATAAATATTCTCCAATGGATGCGTAGGCAGTCCTTGGTGTGAGGATTGGAATATAGATCTCCCCAACACATGGTGACTGATAGAAGAAAAAAAATCCTTGAAATGGGAAGGAAAAGTGCTGTGACAATTGTGAAGCATTCATGTGTTAAGGTAAGAAATGTCAATTAACTTGAAAGATTAAATTGAGAGTAATCTAAGCTACAGATTGAAAGTAATCTAAAATAGATTAAGTGGAAAAGAAAGGAAGAGTATTTAATTAGGCTACTGGGCAGTGAAATAAAGGTTGTAAACAGGTCTTACTGCTGAGTTAAAATGAGTGATTCTAGCATTTATTTTCTTTTAACTGCATAAGACTGCCTTCTTTTGGAGTGGATACGCAGAGTGAAAAATTAGTGAAGTATCATAATATGGTATTTTAATAATAGCTGTCTGAACAGTTGGGGACTGTTATGCCCTGCATGAGAAGGAAAATGATACTGCTGCAAAGGGAAAAGAAATACTGCACTAAAGAGAAGTGTTCTCAGCTGGAGAGCCAACTTGATACCAACAGATCACAGCCACCTCCAGAATCTGCAGCTGATGGTATCATTACAGTGCAGTGCTGCCACCATGGCGCTGGAATGTCTGTTAAATTATTAAGAAAACATAAATATCAAACATATAAAGAGATTTTTTAAAAGCTGCTTAAAAGTGGAAGTGCACATTTAGAGATACAGGAGTACCTGGAATATTTTCATTTGATAACTTCTAACAGACAGCTCTACTCATCACTGCTGATCTAGTATTCCTTCCTCTTTATTGATGTTGAAAAGATTATTCTTAGGAAATAAAGACATAGTTTGGTATTTCTGGAGGCAAAAATAAATACACAGTGTCCTCATGTAGTAATAAGTGAATAGAATCCCACTCTAAATATTTTGCAAGAGGGAGATGGGGTAGGAATCGAAGCACAAGCTGCAAAATACTTCCTGAGATGAGCCAACAGGGAGGCAGTGGGAGGTCCAATGAGGACTCCCTGTCCCATGAGACCGGACGTCTGCACAAGGTATAAAACTTTATTCACAATTTAGACTAAAGTTTGTACTTGATGTGGTGATTAGAAGTGAGACTAATACATCATGAGGTAGTGTCCTGGTTTCCAGCAGGGACGCGGTTGATTCTCCCCTGGCTCTAACAGGCACAGCTACTCCACCTCAAGTGCGCCAGACCCAGGGGCAGCAAGGAGCTAGCCGGAGAGGGGAGGGGCCACAACCGGAAGTGGGCATGGTGACGTCACGGCGTAGGCATATAAATGGACGGGCGGCACGGAGGTGCATCTCAGCGGCGTCGGTGGCGGTCGGGGTGGCGCGGGCTGCGGTCGGTGTTGTACTCGTGTTAGTATTCTCTATCCGTGTTACTGTTTCCCTGCAATACCTGTTGTTCTGGTAAACAGTTTTTATCTCAAACCACGAGTCTGCCTTTTCTTTCTCATCCTCTCCTCGCCGCTGGGGGGCGGCAGAGCCAACGGACTGCCACATGTCGCTTTTGTTGCCACCGAGGCTAAACCACGAGAGGTAGGTTTAACATGCATAGTCTCACAATATAAATAGATGTGTAAATACACAAACTGTAATTCTTACTGGCCTTATGTCCTCCCAGACTTTAAAATAATTTAGCACGATAACAAAACCCCTCTAATACATAGTGATAGATTTCTGCTTTACTACACTGTATTTATAAAGATACTTCTGATACTAATGATGATTTTCCTGGAGTTTAATGTAAAATAAAGAGCCATTAAAAATTCTTTTTTCTGTTTTTTTTTTTTTTTTCCTGCTTTAGAAAATAGTATTTTCAGCTCAGCATTAATTGGTTTTTATCTAATTCTTAGCTGTATCATTTTACATTGCTGTTTAGCAACACGAAGATATCTCTTAGTGTTAACAGATACAGTTTGTAAAGGATTGTTTTGTAAGACAAACTATTTTTCAAAAACACAGTTCAACTTTCTGCAATGTGGTTATCTAAATTTTGGAGGGAATCAGGAACTCTGACTTATATGGGAGATACACTAGAACCATTTTTTGTATACTATTCTCCAAGTGCCCACAAAACTCATTAATTCAATCCTACTGTTTCTGAACAAGGAGTGTTATTTACGGGAACTTTATTCTTCAGATACTCCAAAGCATTTTCTAAAAAAGAAAGACTTGCTGAGGACATTACACAAATATTGCGGACACGTCTTTCAAACTTCTAGAGCAAGAAGCCCTTAAAATGGAGCTAGACTGCAAGTAGGTTTTCTGTTTTTCAGCAAGTTTGTTGAACTAACATGGACCTTCTTTAAGCTGATAAGGTACAGAATTAAAACCTAAATACATTTTATTTACAGGCAGCTACAGCAGAATGTAAGGAAGCCTGAGGCTGTGCCAAGCAGACACTCAGATGTGTGTCATACTTTGATTTAACAAGAATCAAGGCTGTGGGTGAGGAAGGCAGTTGAGAGTTGAGTTAAGGGTATAAAGTGTGACTATGAAAAGAGTGATTTATTTTTTTTTTGTTTGGTTGTTTTTAAATACAGGCACCATAGCAAAATGTCTTAAAAAACTAAAGTTTAAGAATTACAGAGTATATACTGTTATTTTGAGCAACCTGGTCTAGTGAGAGGTTTCCCTGCCCAGGGCAGGGGGGTTGGAATTTGGTGGTCTTTAAGGTCCCTTCCAACACTAACCATTCTATGATTCTAATTTTCTTTTTCTAAGACCCCCTAGGAACGTCTTAGAGCATTTATCATCTTGGCTGTGACTTGAATACACAGACTAATCCCGTGTTTTAAATTCATTTTATAAATATTTTCTCTCTCACCAAATATCCTGAAAAAATGTTATCACTTCAGTAATGTGGCAGTTTTTCTTCTGAGGTTTCTTCATAGGCCAAACTGTGCTAGCTTTTGCTTAGACCTGATAATTAAAATGAGATAGGTATGTTATACTAATTTTTTTTTAAAAAAAAAAGGTAAATTTTTATTAGATTTACCACAAAATGACACTCGGTTCACTCAGCTGTTTTCCATGTGAAGTGTCAGCAGGGAACCAATTTTTTAATATTGTTTGGCAAATAGTCAAGTGTTATTAAGGATGGCATCCAACTTTTTGAGATCATGAGATCTCAGATCACAGGAGAGAAATGGTATTAATCATTACTGCAGCGACTGTTGAGAGACAGAGTCACCCAGTACGTTACAAATTGAAATAGAAGTGCTGGGATAGATACATTGAGATTTGGTTAGACTAAATTCCTGCAATAGTACCTGAAACTAAAATCTTTTTAGTAGGAAACTAAATGCTGTCCTTGAAAATCCTTCTCAAGCTAACTCCATTCAGTTTTTCTTCATTTAGGATTCTCTGGGGTTTGTTTGTTTGGGTTTTTTTGGTGTGGTTTTTTTTTTTTTCCTTCTATGGAAACACATTGCTGCCAGATTACTCTTCAGTCAGTAAATACCAAATCTGCTGTGGGAATTAGCAGAGCTGGTGAGGCCCAGAAGGAGGTGCACTGATAATGACTTCAGCAGAGCAAGAGAGGACAAGAATGACACACATTTAATATCCTTCACGTGGAACAAAGCAGCATCGAGGTTTTAAGTGTGGTTGTTGCAAATCTCTTTGGGATCCTAATTCATTTTTTTGTACCATGAAGCTGTGCCAGCGTTTGATGTTTTAAGTTAGTAGGTTTCAATTCTGCTCCTGGTTCAGTGAAGGCATTTATGGCAGAAATTTAAAAAAAAAATCTTATTCCACTACCTGGAGTGGAGGGAGAAGTCTATAAAAGAGTTAAGGAGATAAAGAATTCCATACACCCACCTACATTTTTCTCATTCCTCGAGGGTATATCTTTTCCTTCTCTTGGTGCTGGTAATAATTTTTGGTTTTAATGTAGTTTTGAGCAACCTCATCTAGTACATTTTCTCTTACTAATAAATTATTTTCCTGGTAGTTCTAATTTCTAGTGTTTGAGATACTACCTGTATCTTCAAATTGGTAATAGGTGACAGTTCATAAAAGTTATTCCTAGAAAATGAGGAACACTATTCTCATTTTAAGTGCTCAAATTCTATGGCAAAGAGCATGAAATAGGTAATGACTATGTGCATTTTGTAAGGAGTAAACCAAGAAAGATTATGAGTCAGAATCCACTTTCACTTATGAAAACCAGGTAGGACTCTTCCAAGAGCTCTGTGGAGTTGAGGGATTTCAGTCCTAGTTGAAAATAACATAGGTATGCTGCAAAAATGCTTATTTTGCTGCTTTTTAGAGCTCTCTAGAAGGTGAAGAATAAAAAGAAAATACTGCCGCTACTCACTGAAGAACTGTATTAAGTTTTTCACTTTTATTCTGGAAAGGTTTGTAAGAACAGCTAGGTATTTCCTTTCTGTTTCTTTCTGAAACTGGGCAAGTTTATGCCCCTCTTTACTTCACCTTGGGGTGCTTTTGCTTTGGCAGGAGAAAATGCAGATAAATGAAAGCAGTCTTCACATCCCTATGAAAGCTTTCTATTCATTTCCCTTCTGAGGGAAGAGGAGGACCTAAGCACAGTTTAACCAGGTCAGATTACTTAGTATCCTGTCTTTGAGGCCAGAAGTAAGTCTTTACAGAAAAATGTAAGAGCAGAGCCTGAACAGTGATGATTATATAAAGTATGACTGATACTCACCTGTGGGTTAAAGTCAAGCTTCTGTGTAAGGGGAAAAGAAGCCACAGCTCTGTCCTCACTGGTCAATCTAGAAGGTTTCTCTGTTTTTTCCAATCATATCTCTGAAACAAATCTTGAGATGAAAAAGGTTGTTGGTTGTTGTTTTTTTTTAAACTGCTTAGCAGATATTGTCATGATACTGTATATGACGATTCCAAGGTAGGTCTTACTGGTAATTACCACTTCAGAGTCTACTTTTTGTGAACAAAGTTAAGTTCACTTTTTGTCCATGTCTATTTTGTACATTTATCTACACTAAATCTATTGTATCACCTTATTCCCTGGTCGTTTAGGCTTACAAATTGGCCCTACATAGTTGAATCTCATCTTTATTATCTTGGATAACAGTCCCATATCATACCATTTCCCATAACAAGCTAAAAATTTATTTGGGAGCTGAGACCTATTTGTTTTGGAATAGGAATTTGAGTTTAGGTCTTCAATATCACTGCTGTTTTTTGAAATATCACATATGTTTTTCATTTTTTATTTTCAGAGGAGGAGAAGGGGTTCTGGGCCGGACCCAGGCTGTTGCATTTGTAACCCCCCCATCAGATCCATCTGCTGTTGGCTTGAGAGCTTTATTCAGGGCAGTTTGGGTGCTGCTGTACGTGTTGTCATTCAGCATATCCTCTGCCTAAAACTGAATTTGTTGGTCCTGGCTTTGCTGCCTCCTCTGTATCTGAAGCACAGTCCTGTGCATCAGACTTCCAGTTCTCTTCTCAGGCTGCTGTGGTAGCTAAGGAAAGAAGCACTGACATCATGACCTGTAGCTAACAGAGTCACAATTCACTTCATGCAGTACTTTTGGACAAATATAGCTAGGAGTGATTTTATGTTTATTATTTTCCTCTTTTTATGATATTCCTGGCAGAATTCTTGGTGAGTAAATGGGAGTAGGCAGGAAAAACAAGAAATCCCTGCTCTCTGTTCCATGTTTTGTTTTCTTTACCAATCTTGAGCATTATTCTTCACAGGTTGTAGGACTCACTTTCTCAGGCTCTTTTTCTGATTGGAGTTATTGTTAATTTCTGCACTTGGTCTCTTCAAGACCTAGATGATCCACAAAGATTGGCTCTTATTTACTCTGTTTATCTTCCTGGTCTTCTGCTTTCCTAATGCCAACAGCAGAGCATACTTTCCTTCTGAGGAAATTGCTCTGTGCCACACATTCACTGAACTACAGCTTACCCTTATGGCAAACTGAGAATATGAAAAACAGTGGTCCTGCTGAATCTAACACCTCTGTGTTGATTTTACTGGGGTCTGGTTTTCCCCCAGTATTAAAGTGCCAGATTAAAAATAAATATTAGCGAGTGGATGGAAGCCAAAGAAAATAACTCAAAGATTCTTAATTTGTTTAACAGCCACATTGGAAAGTCAGAGCAACAAGTGAACTTAAACAATAGAGATTTCAATAGTGATGTGGAGGGCAGGAGGGCAGTTGAGTACGATCTAGGAACTGCAGTTCACTGAAAGCTTTGATGGCTGTGGTGTCAGCAATCTGTGCCCTGGGCTGCCTATAACCCTTGTGATCTAGGGATGCTCAGCACCACTATGCAGCGTCCGCATTGCAGCTGGAATACCTTTACACAGCTCAAGGTTGTTGCATCCTGCAACATCTATTCTACTTTAAGGCACCTGACTAGCAAAGAATTGTAAGAAAGGCAGCTGTTACCACCATAATTAGGGAGGTTTTTAAAAGGATATAAGAAGTGCTTTATCATTGCATAGTGCTGTGCAACAGATAGAATCATAGAATGGTTAGGGTTGGAAGAGATCTTAAAGATCATCAAGTTCCAACCCCCCTGCCATGGGCAGGGACATCTCTCACTAGAGCAGGTAGATAGAACACGTACAGCATCGTATGGACATGATGTGGCAGTTAAATACAAGTGGGTGCCAGTGCTGGGTCTCATGGTGAGCAAAGACTGGAATGGAAGTTGACAATATCTAGAGAGCATAGCAAAGGCTTGTCAATAAAAGAAATAATGCTGTGGAGGGCCTGTCTGCCCATCTCAGATACTTCTGGCAGTCATGACTGCCTTTTGGGAGCAAGACAGGGACGTGGGTTATGTCACACAGACTTGAGGTCTAACTGTTAGGTGGTATGAATAGGCATAGCATGGCTGGCAGTTTATCTGATTTGCTTTAGATACTGGTACCATTGTGGATCTAATCAAAAGCCTAGCCTGTTTTTAAGAGAGATGGTATAGTCATTTTTCTGTTTCTTCAGGCATTTAGTGTAGATGTAATACATAAAAGGTAGTGACCTGGCCTGGAGATGGTGTTCCACACATGACTGGATGTTTTAATTGTATTTTGTTAGGAGACACAAACAACCCTCCCAGTTTATGGTGAAACACAGGATGGGGACTTTTACAAAGCATACATTTTTTTCTTGTTTAGCTAACTACTTTCAAGAGTAATGAGCAAAGACAACTATTAGAGGATTTTACATATTTTAATGTTACAAATGGGAACTGTGGGTTTAAAACAAAGATATCAAAATATCGTATGTTAGTTTTCGTCTGTTATAGAATCAATTCAGCTGCATGTAACTTTAGGTTCTTATTACTGCAGAGGTGAAAAATGCAACCTTACTGGGCCTTGTAATCAAATCCAAAACTTTGTATCCCAAGCCACCATGCACTTAAATGCTCTGGGATCTTGTTCTTTATCTTCTTGGAGGTAAAAATAAATCCACGAAGAAAGTGCAGTAATTCTTCCATATGTTTGAACATAGTCATTTCCCTCTGGTTCATGAATGCTCTTTATGTTTTCCCTGCTAGTGGGTTTCTTTTATTCTTGTGCAGATACCTGATGGATGATCGACATCCTGGAATCTCTATTCTCTTGGGCTCCAAGCCTAACCTTGAAGCCTTCAGGTGTCACATATATTCAGTGCCTTGGAATTTTTTGCCCAGCCATTTTAATCCTCTATCATCAATCTGTTAACAATGGCTGCATGTTTTGTTTCATCTCAAGAAACATCTGGAATACTCATACATATTTAGTGTTTTTTGTTGAAAGGATCTTTTTTATTTGGTCTCATATGTCATTTTTCTTCTTTCATATACCTTGCTTAGCTACCTATTTTCACTTAAATATATCAGGTCATGAATTTGTAAAGTGGATCGTTGGCCTGCCGTCAAGTAATGTGCCTGGGCAATTGATTATTAATGCAGCTTTTTAATGTAAGTCTTCTGTAGTATATAAGAGATGTTTGATACGCCTTCCCAGAACCAGTAAATAAACCAAAACATTAGTTGGTCATTTAGAAAAGACTTTTTTTTGTGACTAGACACAAATTTAAACAGTATAAATATTAAAAAAACAAACAAACAAAAAAAAACCCAGCAAACCCAAACACCAAACCAAATCAAACAACTGCCAAATAATAATAATACAAAAGAGATTCAGTGCTCATCTCTTTTCTCTGGCCTTCAAACCACATTTTAGAGGACAATGCTCCAAGATCTAGACTGAAAAATAGTAGTAATATGGTGGTAAATGCATTCAGGAGGAAAAGGCATTCATTGTTTCCTTAAAGTGATGTTGCATGCAACTAGGAGTAGTGGACAAATCTGCAAAGGGGCCAAAAAGAGAATGAAAAGGAAAGAGGTCCTGGTCTGGAGCACCTGTCTGAAATAGGGAATCTTGGTCCTGGCATGACTTGTGTGGGAGCAAGTAGAGGGGAGTATGAGCGGCATCTGACTCTCATGCTAAGGTAGTCTTGGGAGACAGAACCGTGAGCCCCACAATTTTGTTGGAGCCCCCATGAATCAAAGGCGAATTATCTTTACTGTTGGCTGCCTGTGCTTCTGGTGTCATGATTATACATCTTAAACAGAAATACCGGTCAACTTTTTAAACATTTATCTGAGAGCTCTGTTTATTGTATACCTGCCATTTTCTGGGGTTTGGAGTTGTTTTTATCGTGACTAGTTTGAGGAGAGAAGACAATTGTGTAACTTGAACCATGAGCAAATTAACTATCACTCTTGGCTAGTACATTTAATGACTGCTTTCAACCTGATTTTAAAACTTGCTCATCTGTACTGCTGGCTTCTACATTTTAGGAAAGATATCTAATGTCCCTACAAGCATTAAGATTTGGCCATGTTCTGTTCCAGTGTAACAGTTCCTCGGAGCTGTAGGAAGTTTTATTTCTGTTGCACATCTGCAGTATGAAACAGGCATTTGAAATCTGAGCCCCTTAAGGGCCCAGGTCTCACAGATATTGATCATCTCTAGCAACTTTTTGTCTGCTTTCAATTCCCATTGCAGTCAGCAGGAGACGAGGCTCTCAGCACCTTGCAGGATCAGGCTTGCAGAGGTTGCTTTCGGAGAAGGTTGTCTGCCTATGTATTCAGCTGGCTGGATGATCTCTCGTCAGACAACTCCATATATTCTTGCACATCCCAGGTATTTCTGCTGTCAGCTGAAGGTAAAACAATGTTTGCATTGTTTGGACTTGAGTTGAAAAGTTATAAGTGAAAGCAAGGCTGTATAATGGATTTAAGCTTTTTTTAAAAATAAAATTTTATTTTTTTTTTAAAGATATTTGACATATGATATTTCATTTTAAATTATTGCCTATATTCAGAAGGGACATCTTTTCTAGGAACTTCTGTGTTCTAGTCATATTCCTGTTTAGTAACTAAAGAAAAGGAGAGATTAAGTCCCTGATGGGGCTTCCATCCAAGTCAAACTAACAGTCACATAACAATGAAGCAGGTATGTGAGTGAAGAACTCCAGCAATCTGAGACAAAGGAGACAATTAGTTTGTCATGAAGTCCCCAAAGCATCTTCAAATGTGGCAGTGAAAATGTAGTGTGACTGGAAATGAAAACAACAACTGAACCAGTGGGAGGTGTGGAAGAAGAAAACCTCACCTGGCTGAAGTGTTTTCAATGGAGGACTAAGGAAAGTGTTTTTTGAACCAGGCCCCCACATTTTAACCCTTTTCAGGGTTTGCACAGTCTCATAGAATTTATGAATAAAGTCATAATGATCATAATGCAAGAGCAATTATACAAGAGGTGTAGTGGATAGATTCATAGCTCCTTTTCCTTGCATTCTGTGAATAGAAGATTTTCTGGAGGGAGACTATACTAAAGTAAAAGCCAGGTTCTGCTTTCTACAGAACTCTAACACTTCAGCTACAAATTGTCATATAGTGAAAAAATAATAAAAATAAATGCTTTGGTTAACATTTGAGGTACTAAAAGAGCTCATTTTAAGACATCTGGGGCACCTGTTAATCCCACTGAAGTCAAAGGGAAATTGCACAGAACCTCAAAAGCAAACCCCAGCTGTCTTAAAATTGGCAATAGAAGTCAAAGGAATTATTAAGATGTTGAGCTTAACACTTAATGAGTAAACCCTGCTTCCCTACTTCCACATACCTATTTTGAGTATACTTAGCGTATACTTTCACTGTATTCCTGGCCTCTATTCTCAAATGCGACAGAACACTGTTAGTTGCCTTCACAGTCCGTGTTTCAGTCTTGAGTTTTTCTGTCTACATTGCAGTCATACTTAGGCCATATGTAGCCAAAATGCACAGTGTACTGACAGGTGAAAGCTGGCAATTTCAAAATATTCCACCTTTTCCGCAGATGGAGCCTATTTTTACCCTGAGCAATTATTTTGGTAGTACAGTTTCCATTTTCCAAGTGGCAATGCTGCCAAAGAGTTTGGTCTGTGCAATGCAAAACATTCTGCCTAAAAAAAGTTGTTAAATCAACAACATTTTGAAATCAGCTGGTGGATGAGGAACAGTAAACACAGAGAAGGTAAACATTCATCTGCAAAAATTATTGGTTGATGTAGTTTAGTTTTTGAAGAAAAGCAATTGTGTCGGAAAGACTGTTGCTAGTTCCCTGGGGCAGGGCTAGAATTGCTCAGGCAATGGCAGCCAGACTGGAGGAGGGAGGCTGCACATCCTGTAGTCCCAGAAAGCTGTCATCCCAAAGCTCCTCAGTAATGCAGGTAAAACTGGATTATCTGTGTTTGTGGGGAAAGGTTATGGCAAGGGTGAGAGAGGAGGCTGCAAAGTTAAGGAGGGTGCCACAGTGGGGCAGGGACATCTGTGTTGTAGGCAGTTAGCTACCAGCACAACAGCCCCTTACTCCAGGTTCTCCTCTTTTTTCCCTGCACCCTGGAGCACAATGGCTTGCTCTGTATTCTTCTAGTAGCTGTGTATGAGGAAATGCAGGTAGCAGTAAAGGTATTAACTAAAATGTCTTTGTTGAGTAGTTTAAGGTATGAGACACCTTGCAGCTACATCTTCCTAGATTTAATGGGGTAAAACCAAAAATATTTAATGTGTGTACATAGGTTTAATATAATTCGGTGTTAGTTTAAAAGGATAATAATTTATCTGCATAATTCACAGTTACCTGAAGTCCAGTGTACATGTTGTCACTTTTGTAAAGATCATTGCAGCCAGTATACCAGTTTCCAAAAGATAGAGAACTGATACTTATTTAGTAATTTTCTAAGACAGAAAGTGTTCCCTCAGTGCAAAAATTACTCACAAAACTTCCTAAACTCAAACTGCAGGTAATCCACCCGAGAGGAAATAAAAGAGTGTACCCTTAAGCACCAATACGTGTCTTCAGGTGTGAGGTGAGACTGCAGCACTGCTAACAAGTAGGAGAGCCTGTCTAATGCAACGTGGAGCTTGACTAGAACCACGCCGGGCAAGAGTTTGTAACTTGCATGACAAATATTGTTCAGGTAAGTTCAAATAAAAAAAGGGCTTTGAAGAAACTGTTCTCCATGGGATTTGTCTCATGACCAGGGAAAGAGGTTACATATGAGTTATTTTGGATAATTCAGTCTAACTCAAGGTGTTCATTAAACTAACCAAGTTAGATGAAAAGGCTGCTTCTGTAAGAACAGGCAGTGCTAAGTAAGACCACGAACCAGATTTTTCACACTGGTTGTATGATTGGTTTATTCTCTGAAATAGTTATTCTAGACTCTCTGAGGAAAAATTTATTTGTGCTTTTATTTAAAGAAAATATTTGAACCTAGGTACAGCTCAGTCTTGCTTTTCCTAACCAGAAGAAATATTCCTGCTTTTAAACAATTTCAACAGCTGCAAGGAAGCCACAGTCATACTTGATCTGTCAGTTAAATTAGTTTTCGTTGTTAATAAAACCTGATATCTTGGACAGGATGTTTAAGAAATGATTGTGGACCAGTTGTAACCATCAATGTGCAAACAATAGTCAGCATTAAATGTCTGTGTTTAATAGAACAGTCTTGCAACCTAAATACATAAAGAAAATGGTGTGATTCCAAAGAAACATGCTGTCCTCCTGGCTGTGGGCCTCCTGCTGCTTCTGCTGAGGTCTACCATAAATCTCCTGTTGCCGTTTCAGTTTGGAGTTGTTGGCTGTGGGTGTGTTACTTACCTTTGGTGGGAAGTGTGGGTACTTCTGAGCAGCTGGCTGGAGAGCCTTAAGTATCTTACTGCTGACTGGTACAGGCTTTTGCTGAAATACGACTTTATTGGTAGGAATATGGGCATTTTAAGGATTAGATATAAGTTTTCTGGAGGTATCTGTGGTCCATTTAAGTTCCTAGATGCCTTGTTTTAGGTTATGTGTAACAGGATTCATGTGTCTCGCTGATGTCAGTGGGACTATTTACTTGAGTTATTCATGCTTTTAAATATTTTAAGAAGGAGGTCTCAGTGAGATGTTGTCCTGATTTAGGGTGGAGCAGAGCCAACTTTCTGTTCAGTGAGAGAGGCTCTTTCTTATGCTTGTTGCTGTGGCAGCCAGTATCATCTGAGGTGGTTGTTTACCCCCTGGATGGGTCATAAAAAGTTGACCAATAGGGTATTCCATCTTATCTGCCATGCTCAGTACAAAAGGTGAGGGCTCTAAGGGGTCAGGTTGGCTTTTCTCTTTTTGCTCTTCTTTGATGACTGATGCCCAAGGATGGCTCTGTCAGCTCATCTACCTTTAATCCCCATCAGTGTGTTCTGGAATCCAGTTCTCATTGTCACTGAAACCAATCTGGAACTTCCCCAGTTGTGTCCCTGGGAGCTTGATACAGTTGTTTTTATATATTTTTAGATAGCATCTATTTAATTATTTCCTTTATATTTTATTATTAATATTTCATCAAAATATTTTAATTTTTTCTAAACTCATAATTCTCTTTCTCTTTTCTTCCTCTCCTTGGAGCAAGAGGTGGAGCATGTGTCATTTTGTCATTTCATTGGCCAACCTGGCTGAAACCACGAAAGGTGTATCAGTAACTGTAACTCAAAACCAGATTTGAAATAAACCTAATTAGTTCAGAATTCTGTTTTCCATTACATCATGTTGAATTAAATCAGATACTGAACAGGAGTAGAAACCAAATGATAGAGGTGATGGCATTTCCTGTACAGTGCTTGTCATTAGATGAGGGGGAACGAAAGCTTAGCATGCCTAAGTAGGCATTTTGAATATTTGAAAGGCAATTCCAGGAAAATACACAGGGAATACAAAAGGAGACTGTAGAATGGTTAGAGTTGGAAGAGACCTTAAAGATCATTGAGTTCCAATCCTCCTGCCACGGGCAGGGACGCATCCAGGTGTCTAGGTTGCTCAAAGCCTTATCCAGCCTGGCCTTGAACACTCTGAGGGAAGGGGCACCCATAGCTTCTCTGTGCAACCTGTTTGAGTGTCTCACCACCCTTACAGTAGAGAATTTCTTCCTAATGTCTAGTCTAAATCTACCCTCTTTCAGTTCAAAGCCATTATCCCTCACCCTATCGCTCCACTCCCTGATAGAGAGTCCCTCCCTATCTCTCCTGTAGGCCCCCTTCAGGTACTGGAAAGCTATTATCTGCCCAGAACCTTCTCTTCTCCAGGCTGAACAACCCTAACTCTTTCAGCCTGTCCTCACAGAAGAGGTTCTCCAGCCCTCCTCTGGACCTATTCCAACAGGTCCGTGTTCTTCCTGTGCTGAGGACTCCAGAGCTGGACGCAATACTCCAGGAGGGGTCTCATGAGAGCAGAGTAGAGGTGCAGAATGTCCTCCCTCGACCTGCGGGCCATGCTTCTTTTGATGCCGCCCAGGATGCGGTTGGCTTTCTTGGCTACCAGTGCACATGACCAGCTCATGTTAAGCTTCTCAGCCATGAGCATTTGCAGGTCCTTCTCCTCAGGGCTGCTCTCCAGCCATTCTCCACCTAACCTGTATTTGTGCCTGGGATTGCCATGTTCCAGGTGCAGGACCTTGCACTTGTCTTGGTTGAACTTCATGAGGTTTGCATGGGCCAACTTCTTAAGCCTGTCCAGGTCCTTCTGGATGGTGTCCCTTCCCTCCAGTGTGTTGACTATGCGACACAGCTTGGTGTCATCGGCAAATTTGATGAAGCTGCAGTCTATCCCACTGTAATGTCACCAACAAAAATGTTAAACAGCACTTATCCCAGTACTGACTCCTGAGAAATGCCACTCGTCACTGGCTTCCACGTGGATATTGAGCCATTGACTGCAATCCTTTGAGTGCAGCCATCCAGCCAGTTCCTGATCCACAGAGTGGTCCATCTATCAAATCCATGACTTTCCAATTTTGAGACCGGGATGCCATGTGAGACAGTGTGAAATGCTTTGCATAAGTCCAGGTAAATGACGTCTGTTTCTCTTCTATTGTCTACCATGATTGTGGCAATGTCGTTAAAAGGCCACCAAATTTGTCAGGCATGATTTACCCTTTGTGAAGCCATGTTGGCTGTCACCAGTCACCTCCTTGTTTTCCACATTCCTTAGCAGAGATTCCAGGAGGATTTCATCCATGATCTTGCTGTGCACAGAGGTAAGACTGACTGGTCTGTAGTTCCCTGGGTCTTCCTTTTTCACTTTTTGAAAATGGGGGTTATATTTCCACTTTTCCAGTCAGTGGGAACTTCACCACACTGCCACAACTTCTCAAGGATGATGGAAAGTGGCTTAGCAACTTTGTCCCCCAACTCCCTCAGGAGCTGTGGGTGGATTTCATCAGGTCCCATGGACTTATGCACCTTCAGGTTGCTTACATGGTTTCAAACCTGGTCTTCTCCCACGGTGGGCAGTTCTTCATTCTCATAGCCCCTGTTTTTGCCTTTTGTGAAAGCTGACAACTTGTGAAAGTGGAATCTGCCCAGTATTACATCCAAAGCGACACTATATACAGGGAGTTGTACTTGGGAAGTCCAAGAACTGACGTTGATTTTACAAAATTATCTAGTACTTAACCTGGTATTCTCAAAGGAGAAAGAGTAAGAATAAATCCACGTTTTCAGCCATCCAAGTAGGATGGCTGGAAGGAGGCAGTTTGGAGAGGTGAAAATATAGTAACTTCCTCCAGCAGCAAAAACACTGGAAATGAAACTCATCTGTTTGTGCCCTGTTGCCCTTTGAGATACTCTAGGGTATTCTGCAGGTTCTCCAACTGCAGCTCCCCAGAAGAGCTTCGGTCTCCTGAAGGTCTTGTGCAGACATTTCAGATGTCTTTCAGCAACCGAGATGTACTAGGGGCTTTTGTTTAGGCAATGGAATCCCAGCATAGTAGACTTTGTTTTTTGAGTGTTGACTGTTATGTGAAAAACGAGGCTCAAAGTTGTACTTATGTTCCTAACTTTTTATTCATTTTATTGGCAAAATAGGAGCCTAAAAAATCCATCAAGTACTTAAGTGCTGTGTTTAATCTGGGCTGGGGAAGGAACTTCATCCCATGTAACAGCTATGGACAGCTGCTCTCCATGTAGTCATCCAGTCTTCTTGGGAACACCGGTCTGGAAGAAAGTGCCTTGATTACATTTAAGGAAACAATACAGAATTAGGAATTCCACTGGACTATAATAGAGGCACAGATCTGCTAAATGCAGATAAGAGCTGTGGTTTTATTTATCATAGGAACCTTTGGTGATGCTTGCAGCATTGATCTTCATTCCCTTAATGCAACTCCTTAGGAGACAGATATATTAGCTTGTTTTCCGTGTTACTGTCTAGTTACTTTGCAGAAAGCTGATGCTGGACATCAGCACAATGAGGAGTTTAGTTGTGACTGAGATGAATCGTCTCAAATTAAATGAGGAGGAGAAATGCAGCCTGCAGAAAATGCCAGCTCTTGGGCTGATAAATGTAAGAAGAAGATCATGCATGTGAATTTACTGTGGGGAACAGAACTGAATTTATGGTGTGTTTATTTGTTTTAAGAACTTAATCCTGTTAGTAAAATGGTACTATTTTAATGCTTAACTTTAAAAAATATATGCATGTTAAAAAGTATAAGCCTAAGCAGTGGTAACAACATGACTCTGAGGATTGTGCTTATTCCTCCTTAATGCAAAGGGAAATTATTATCTGTAAAAACATCTACTAAAATGTACTATTGAGTACAAAATGATAGGTGAGCACCAGGACTCACAGCTGTGTTCAGGATTTGCAGAACATGCACTGAAGTAGTTTAAAGTCACATTTGTATCTCCTCATTCTGAGGAAAGTTCTGCTTTACCTCCAGGAGCGTCTACTGCAGATCAGAGCCCACTTAAGTTTTAGATAAGTAAAATTAAAACATCTTCGAATACTGCAGTACTAACTTTCTGGTATATTAAATGTCTTCTGGTTTGTCCTTCAGTCAGACAACACAGGTCTTTGCTCTATGCTTATGAAGTTTACCCTTACGTTACATACTTGGGTTGTTCATACTGTTTTTTTGAAGAAATCCTGACTGTGGTTGTTTGTCACATTCATATTTTTAGTTAAGATGGTTAAAATATGAAATGAAGATGCTTTTCTTTGTTTGAAACCCTTTACTTGTCTGCTATTCCACCCTTGTTAAAAGCACTCATTTACTTCAAATCCACTATTTAACAGCAAAACAAACTGCAAAAAAAAAAGCCACCCCACAAGCCCTAAAAGACTGATTAAAGTTTGGTTAGTCCTGCTTGTATGTGTGATCTTATCAGACTGGCCTTTTCCTTTCCAGATGTCACAGTTTTATGTGGTGTAAACGATACTCTCATTACCCAGATGGTCTAGGAAGGGAACAGCTTCTGGGAGGTATACGCCATTTAATTCTGTACATCCAGGGTCTATAAAAAAAGAAACTGGTCAGTAAAGTGTCTGAATATTGCAATATTTGTTTGGGAATGGAAGCCCTGAACCAACTGACTGCACGCTTGACCAGATGTGGCCTCATCTTTATGGACAACAACCAGACCACCAATAAAATTATTCAGAATAAGACTCCAAGTGGCAGTTGCAGGACTGTTATACTCATCATAACAAGCTCAACTGTGCGCAAACAGTAAGGGTCAGATTTAGTTCTCATTTACACTGGCATATAATGGTCTTGAAGAGAGGAGATTGTGGTGTTTTTTTTTGTTTTTTTTTTGGTTTTTTTTTTTTTTTTTTTTTGACNTTTTTTTTTTTTTGGCAGGAGGAGTGCTGGGGTTTGGGATTTGGTGGGGTTTGGGATTTGGGTTGGTTTTTTTTTGGTTTTGTTTTGTTTTTTCAGTGAAGTAACCGACAGTGAATTTAGTCCTAATTTTCTGCACAGACATGGCACAAGCAGATAGGTAATTCAGCACATATTAATAGAACAAATAATGGGACTCTAAGTATTTAATTATTTTATTATTGGATAATGATATGCAGTGCAGGCATCTCACTAAAATGAAAGACACATATCTGAGAGTAGGGCTGACCGATATAAAGTTAGCATGGCCTCCCTTCTAAACGCCAAAAGCTATTGGATAGCTTTCAGAACGTCTCCTTGGAAATTATTCTAAGTCAGCAAATAATAAACACAGAAGTATTTCAAATTACCTTGTTTTTGTAAATGATATGTTAGTTTTCCTGGAAATGGGTCTACATGTGGCAAAGTTTGCTATTTAGCAGAATTAAGTTAAAAATAGACTGAAGGCAACCGTTATACAGTGCCATAGTCCAGCCTAAGGCAAATAGGTCCCATCCCAGTGGTATTCATGAAATAGCACCCAAGTATTCTAGTTTTGGGTTTGATTGCCTCCTTTGCAGTTCCCCAGAACCTGCTTTCTGGAGATCCTTTGATATAAGGCTCTGTCAGAGTTTGCTGCCTCAAAGAGTTTTAAGTGATGCAAAATTGTTTACCTAACCGAGTGGGTCCAAGTCTCAGGAGATCCCTTGGAGTCAGGGGTCTGGGAAAAAACTGTTGTGCAGTTGCTCCCCCTTTTGCCTGGCTGGCTTACATGGGGTAGGGAAAGGCAGGCAGGCTGATCCCAGCTAAGTGCCTGCCCTTGAGAAATAGACTAAGTGCAGGTCAAAGAGCATTCCTGTGTTTTTTAGACTATGCTGGGTAGGAGAGATTCACTCAGAGCTTAGTGCGCTTCCCAAAAGTCACCCATTCTGTCCTTTGCCCCAGCTCCTCTGTATACTGTATTTTCAATTTCAGGTTCCAAGTATTCTTTTCTTTCTAATAAGAGAGGTAGACATATGGAATATTGGTTTAGTCAGTACTTGTCAAAAGTGAATTTATGATGTTGAGAGAAGAATAAATGTAAACTACTGTTCATATCTTAAAATATAGGTTACTTTTTCTGGGATGATTTTTAAAGTGTGGCATGTTCTGCAAGAATTGCATTTTTTCCAGTTCTCAGTTTGGAAAAATTGTCTCTCTTTAAGCTGAAGTATCAAAGAAAAGAAACAAGATTTGGGGGGTTTGAGGGGCTGGTGTGTTTTGGGGTTTTTTGAGTGCTGAAAGTCATTAAAGTCGGCCTTGAGGCTTACTGACACCAAATTCTAATGCTTCTCCTGTCTTTGATTTTCTGGTAATCTACTAGCCAGCTGACCTCTCAAACATCTAGCGTCTGGAATATTTTCCTGCTCACCATCTGTATTTTTATAAGTGTAAAAGTGTGAGAAAAATTGCCAAGAAATGAACAATAGAAACGTGAAACTGAAATTTTATTTAGATTGCTAATCAGAAAGATATCCTTTAACGCTGCCAGGGAAATAGAAACACTAGCAAAGAGTAACTCGGAGATACATGCATTTGAGGGAAATGGTTAATATGACAGCATAACTGAACAAAAGGCCATTAAAAGCTGTGGAAGAGACTGTTGTTCATGCTAATAGAAGTTGATAGCCAAGGCCTGGAACTAATAAGCGGGTCTAGCAAGGCAGAGTTTCTAAATTACTGAGAAGGCAGAAGATGGACAGAGAGAAGAAAGTACTTTTAAATCAGCTGATCTGCTTTAAAGCAAATCCGCATACAAATGGTAGGAACTGAAAGAAGGATTGAAAGCATTTGCTAAAGCATTCTGAAAAAGTACAAGTTACGGCAAGGTTAGGTCACAATCAGGAAGGAAAGAGGATAAGTCCTTGATGAAAACCAGGGTGGTAGCAGACAGTCCAAAATGATTTGGTTGGGTAAATTGACTGTGGTTGGCTAAGTAGTTGGGAAAACTTGGAGAATGCCTGAAGGTCTGAAATTTCAGGAAGAGTTGTGCAATGACAGAAGTAATTACCACTCACCTTCTTGAGCTCTGGTTATGTTCTACGAGGCAAGTGAGATGTACTGTCATCTGTACTGCTATAGCTTGTCCAGCATCTATGGGCAAAGAGATGAAAGCAACATCAGAAAAATAATGAAGGTACACAGAGAACACCCGAAACGGCTAAATTCATTTAACTTCAGAAAGTTTTCATCTTCACATTCTGTCTGACATTTCCTGTCACTGGGTGCATTCCTTTTTCTCCTAGTTTCTGCCAGGCAGTGGTTGGCAGTTGTGTTCCTGTTGGCTGCTAGGAAGGTCTCTGATTCAAATCTCAGCTATTGCCTTCCCTCTGAGTATGCAACTGTTGTTTTTTTTCCTGTGTCCCACATCAGTAGAAATTTGGGCACTCCAGATACTGTGACCAATAAATTTCATACAGATAAGCTGTATCAGTGCTTCAGTTTTGCTTCGAAACGCCTGTCTGAACCCAACACACATTTTCACTGTAGGTCATGAAAGGAACCAGCTCTGAACCATAGACCATGCATTTATTATGTGGCTTCTGTTTCACTTTTTTTTTACCCAGTGCAAGGTAATCTCCAGATTCACCTCTGGTGAAGACTATATTATACCCAAAGGACCATCTTTCCTCTTGTAATCAAGTGACAGAACTGTAGTCTTCAAGGAAAAATGTCATTTTCCCACTCTGGGAAAGTAGAAAATCTGTCTCAAGACCTCTGTTTAACGTACTGGTAGAGATATTTGTTTTATAGAATCATAGAATGGTTAGAGTTGGAAGGGACCTTAAAGATCATCAAGTTCCAACCCCCCTGCCATGGGCAGGGACACCTCTCCCTAGAGCAGGTTGCTTAAAGCCCCATCCAGCCTGGCCTTAAACACTTCCAGGGATGGGACATCCACAACTTCCCTGGGCAACCTGTTTCAGTGCCTCACCACCCTCACAGTAAAGAACTTCTTCCTAATATCTAATCTAAATCTCCACTCTTCCAATTTAAAACCATTACCCCTCGTCCTGTCACTAGACTTCCTGACAAACAGTCCCTCCCCAGGGACTTATTTATGTAATATTATGTAATATTATGTTATATATATATATATATATATATATATATGATACTGCCTTATTGCAGTAGCTGAGCACTTTTTCAATATTCTTTAATTACTAAAAATGAAGCAGGATGTTCTTATTAATGTTGGGGTTTTGTGTAGTTTTTGGGTTTTTTAATTGCTTAAGCTTTGGATTGGGATAGGGGATTATGAGATGATACAGGTTAAAAATGATAAAATTAAGATTTATATATATTACTCTTGCTTTTAACTGAATCTGCCTGTTACAATGCTGGGAGTTGGAGATCTCATTGGAACTGATAAGCGTGAGAGGTCATTTAGCAAAATGTCAGAAGTAGTTTATCTTGTTATTGTTTAGGCAGCCTCTGCCCATTATGCAAATGTCCAGAGCACCAGGCTACATGCAACGCTGGATCCTGAAGTTTTCCCTAGCTCCTGAGTACATGTACAGGCAATATTGTTAGTGGAGGAGTATGCATATATAAGAAAGACAGAAATGGAATGCAAAAAAAAAAAGAACTGCAGAACAGCACATAGAGAGGCCTGTGTATTAGTTGAAAGAAAGCCAAAGAAATGCTTGGACTTGCTTCTTCCTGTAGAGAAAAAGTAACATGTGAGAGAGGTGGCTAGAGACAGTGAGCATGCAGGGTAGTGTTTGGGGTAGAGTATCTGATGGAAGGAGTCTTGGAAGTCTAAACAAACACCCACTATCTCTTCCTGATGGATCTTGTGCAGAGCTAAGGGAAGACAGGACTTCGTGCGCATTTATTGTAACTTAAGTGGGATTGCATCAAAGATATGTCTGATGCCATTGCCAGTTTCACCTCCTAATGCAAACAATATGAAACTCCCCCAGTATATTAGCTATATGCTTGGGTCAACTGATGCAGTTTTTTAATTTGTATAATTCAAAATGAAATACAAGTAAGGAAGGTATTGTTCATATACGAGCTCTATATTTTCTGTAGCTGTTGGGGAAACTTTTTGTAACTCGCTGTGTTTTGGATTCCATTCCCCAAAATCTGCCAGTTTTCATGCTGCAAAACTAATATTCCTCTTTCCCATTTTACGTTCCCTAGCCTCTTTTTTTTCTGATCATCCTACTAAATGTGGTGGACTTTTTTCTTATGTTTCTTTCTGCTTCAGAGCTAATAATTCCTTAAAATAATAATTTATTTTTCCAACCATAAATACACCACAGAACAGAAAATGCTAAGTCATAGAAAAAAATGCATATTGCAGCTGGAACTGATATTTGGTGCATTAATTAGATCCTTCCTCCAATCTTATGAAAACACAACTGAAGCATAAAGAACACTACACTAGCTCAACTAAACATACATCAGTTATTCATCAAGGAGGGACTCTTAAAACTCCTATTTTCGATTGTAGTCTCCAACAATAAAAGTAAACCCAACAGAGAGTTTAGTATGGCTAGATAGTACTATTTATTGCTAGTGTGTTCATGCAGGTGGAAACTGAACAAGCCTTTAAAATATTAACTGAAGCAATGCTAGACCCCCTGCTGTCCAAGCATTTAACAAAGCTGCTTGGCGTAAAAGGATAGGAGAGAGAGATAGAGGAATAATTATCTCCAAATGTGGAGAGAACAAAATAAAAAAAACCACTCTACTGATTGAAAAATAGGAGAGAAGCAATGGAAGATAAGTAAATATAAGTAAATAATAAGTAAAAATAATTATATTCATTAAGTAATTGATAGAAGAGGTGTCAGGGCAGAGGAAAAGCAGTTTGGAAATGCTAGGCTTGGTTACAAAGCAGTGGTGTAACCCAGCTATATTTGAAGATTTCCTTACAGAATGTGTGTATTAGCAGTCAACATGCAATTGATGACTCTTCAGGGGAAGGCAGGAATTGAGATCAGAAACTGTCACCTGGGAAACACCTGCTTGCCTAGTGTATGATTCAGGAGATACTTGTTTTAATTGGGGTTCTTACTTTTTTGCGTATTTCCTGAAAACATAAATCTTTGATCACTTTTTCTTTTTTTATGGGTACTTACTGAATGTCTGTTGGTAGGTGTCCCACAAAAACAAGTAAGTAATAAGGTCCTCCCTTCCAGACTTTTAAACTGATTACCCACATTTTGCAGAGAATTAGGGATCTAGATAAATTAATATCCCAAACAAAAGATAGCTGGGACCCAGTACAGCAAAGATGTTATACTAATGCCCCCATTGAGGGCAAAATTCAGCTCATCTAGATATCAGAGGATCACTGTGAAGGAATAAGCACAGAATGAAATGTTATCCACAGAAAAACCTTTCTCTGACAGTTATGACCTCTTAGACAACAGAGAATCCATTCTGGATTCCTTCATGTTTAATAAGCAAACTCAAACTTCGTGCAGCGCAATCGCAAAACCAGTGCAAAGCAGACTTGTGAGGAAAAGCTCCCAAAGCTTTTACCCTCTTAGTTACAGCTCATCACATGCCTGAATTTGACTGTGGTGGATGTCTCACTGCCTACTTTGTGTGTAAATCTGAGCCTCTAAAGCAAATTTTCCTATATGTGAGATCTCTGAAAGGTTCCAATTAGTAAATTTTTATTTTTTTAATGGCTCAGGTCTTTCCCCCTACAAAATACAGGTGTATAAGGTTCTGTTTGGGTTTTGCCTCTTAACAATGAGTTTTGAATTCTCTGATTCAGGATAGAAGAATTAAAGGACTTAACTCCCTTTCCTTCCTATGCAACCATGCACTAAGCTACTCTCCTGGGAAGTGAGAAATGTGCAGCTGTGGAATCAAATTCATACCAGCCAACCATTTTCTTATGTACATCTTCTGAGCACTAGGTTGCTTGGTAAATGAGGGGGGTGTCAAGACTACTTTTAAGTGAAATGGGCTCTTCCCTCTGAAAGCAATGTAGTAGGTTTGCACTTTCAAGAGTGACTTCATGCTGGGAATCCAAGTAGAAGGACCATCCTCAGTATTGCTGTAAACCTGCTCTTGGTATTTTCCTCCTGCCGAGTGCTAGATTGAGACTGTGTGCTTGTTCCCATTCTGTGGCACCTGCCTGTTTTCTTAACTAGGAAAATGAAAAGGGGGTTAGGTGCCAGGCATCCAAGAGTTTGGTGTGTTGTTTTGGTCGCTTGCGATATTTGTGGAGCACAGGCCATGTGAAGTGCAGAAGGGCAGCCATGTCTGCTATCTTGTTTGTTCTTCAGCAAGTCATAGGATACCAACCATAACGTAAAATGAGGCCAAATTAATAGATGTGCATTAAGCAAATTCAGTTTATCTTGACAAAATTTTTCTGTAGAGACACATAGGAAAAATAAGCAAGAGTGTCATCTAAGGGATTAAAGAAGGGATTGACTCTGTAACCCTTGGTTTATAAATTGCCAAATAGAGTTGCCTGTAGTTGTAGAAGGGTTTTCTGTCACCACTGTTGGATGGCCAACAGAAGATAATACAATCAAAACATAAGGACCCGATCCCTAAAGTAAAATATGTTTTGTTTGTGTAAGTGAGACCTAGGATCTGTCTTCTTCATTAATGCTATACAGATGGTGACACCCTAGGAAAGAAGACCCTTGAACTGCATGCCTCCTAAAGTATCTTTAAACTCAGTAAAATCCATCATTACTTACTCTGTGTGCCGTACTTCTGTATTATTGGCTGCCAAGTTCCATTATGGCTAATTGATTTACTATGTACAGATGTAGTGAACTTTTTCATGTCTTTGGACCAGATGTTACTGAACCAGAGGTCAGTTGTGGGACTTGGTATATCAATCCAGTTTTTGTGTGACAGTATAATAAATCAGTTCTGCTAAAGTTCTAGGCACCAGAAAATTGAATAAATTATTTTTAATATTCAAGAGAAAGTTTGTCTCTGTGAGTTATTTGTTGTGTTTTTCCTTCAGACAAACTATGCATAAGTACACCTTGCATAAGTTCACCTTGAATTTTAGCATTGCGTGGATGACTTGGTAATGGATAAAAAGGTAAATTGGAGTCTGTGATATTGCCACCAGCAGCACTTTCCTGAGAACTGATAGCTCAGGAAATTTACATACAGTTTCAAGTCATCTCTTGCACTGGTTTCAGAGGCAGTATGTCCTCAGTCTTGTTGAAATACCCTTATCTTGTGAGCAGAAATAGAGTAGGTTCTGTGAAAGCTCTCTGTTTAACAATGCTGATTCTAGACAGCCAAAGGAATGAAAAAGCAATTATAAATCTATGGAGCAACTTGTGCATTTTCAAGTGATGAGGAGAATGTTATCTGTTCCACTTCTTTGTAAGAGTATTAATGAAAATAATTTGTTCAAATCTTTTTCAAACTTCTTGAACTATGAGAGCGCCTCCGGTGTTAATATTCTGAGAGGATCTTGAAACTTGTCATAAATACCAAAGGACTAAGCTCTAAGGAGACTTTAAAGAGTTAGGAGGAAAAGATAAACTGAGTACTAGCTGGCAGTTTAAGAAATGGGAGTAGGTGAAGCTCTAAGGTATATTTGGTAGTCACTTGTGCTTAGCATCTCATTTCTGTTCTCGTTGTTGTAGAAGTCAGTTGGTCTGTTTTCTACATGAGTTAACATTAAAAGCATGTCAGCATTGAATGAATTAAAGTTGGTTATTTTCTAAACCATATGGTCTAGTTCAATCAGAAAATAAAGACTTGATGAAGAAATAACTTGGTGAGGGTCTGTACAGGAAGTTATGTGTTAACTATTATACAGGAAATCAGACTAGATAATCAAAATGGTACTTCTGGCCTCAAAATATACAAATCTGTCCAAAGAACATTTTTTGGCCCATGTTTGATGAGGTAACTAGTGGTTCCTTTGAACTCTCTCAAACTGAAAATAGATCTTAGTTGTGTTTTAAATAAAACGAGAATAGCTCTTTTATATATCAAAGTACAATGACAAAAACAAATTTCTCTATTTAAGAGCAAATAAACACTTATCTACTTAATTCAAAGGCAGTGTTTTTAAAATTTTTGAAGCAATATTTACAATCATTTTCTCGCTTTCTTAAGTGGAATATAATGCTGTTACATACGACATAATACTTCTCTCTCTCTCTTCCCTTTTGTGTATGTATACAATAACATAGATCAAACAGGATTTAAGGATAAACATGACTAAATTTTTTAAAAAGATTATTGCATTTCCAGATAAATGCTAGAGTGGATACTTAAATATGCCCATTTATGACATTTTTGTTCACTATCACCAGGCTACTTGTCCAAGATCATAGTCATCATAAACAAGATCACAAGACTTCACTTACCATTTGATTCATTCATTTTCCTTCTGGGACTGTATCCAGTTAGCCTTAAATAAAGTTACTCAGGAATTGGCCTGCTTTATGTATACACATGAATCAAATGGAAGCTGAAATGCTATGTTTATGATCCTGCAATGGTAGCTTTAATAGTGGTAACCAAAAGAAGGGAAAAAAATAACTGAAAAGAGTAAAGGTAATACATTTCTTAAATATTTAGTTGAACGCTTATCTAAAACAAGATTCTTAGGACATATAAATATCCTTAAGGCATGTTTAATTTTAGTTACTTTGTTGTTGTGCATACTAACTCTCAAGTCTTTATTTGGAAAATATAATTTTGCATTTAATTTAAAGATATGCATACTAGCTCTGTTTAAGCCTTTGAACAGAAGCTTGAACACCGAAATAGATAATTAACTCTTTTTTTTGTGATTTGTCAAAAAAAAATTCTTTAAGAGCTAAAGCATAAGCAGCTGAGAAGTATTGTTACTGTACAATTGAGGAGTTCACTGGTCAGTCTAATATTTTTTTGGGTGAATGTAAACTATCTATTAAAAAAAAGAGTATGGGTGACATACAAAAGATTATTAAATCCACATGGAGCAGTGCCACAGGGAGCTCTTTTGTCTACAGATTTGTTGAGATATAACTCCTTGATTTCAAATGATTCTTTAGAAACATTGAGGACCTTAGTTTCAGTTCAAGAAATGGTATTCTCAAATCTGACAGTGAAATCAAATATTAATTTTACCTGAGTGTGGTAGCATGTGGTTGCAAAGTAAAAAAATTTTGCAATAATCAAAATTTAATACTATGTAATTAGGAACTTTATCAGACTGGATTGTGTTTAGTATCAACCATAAGTTTTATGCTCAAAGGTGTAATGTGCTGACATCAAGTTAAACAGTATTGTTGCCACTAAAGTCAGTGTTGCAAGTAACCTTTCTGTCTCTGTTGTGTGTCAAATTTAGTATTTGTTATTATTTGTAAAATATTTACACACATAAACATCTGAGACAATAGCAGATCAAGGGGTTTAGAGTTTGTGTTCAATTACTTGCTAAATTTAACATGGGCCTCAGTTTTAGACCTACTCCAGTACTTCGAGAATAGCTGTGCTCACTTTGAATTAGTGGCTATACCTACCTGTTGTCCTTGTTTTCATTCTTACTGTTATTCAGGAGCAATTGCTGGACTGTCCATGATGTCCCTCTGAGGGTCAAATATGTAATGATAGTAAAGACGGTGAAACCAGAGAGTGTATACGCTGCTGCTGTGGGTCTCTGGTTGCTGGGCAGGCAGGATCTGGTGGAACTCCTTCACCTCCTTTTGGAAAGAGGCTGAGTGTGTCTGGGGCACTTTCTTCATCAAGTGTTTCACTAAACCTCTGGATACTTTAACGTTTGTTTTCTTGCTGCAGCTCAAAACCTAGTCCTATAGCTGGCTAAATTATAGGGAAAATTATTTATATGTATTCTTGCAAACTAAAAAATCTCTTACTTTGCCATGGTGGATCCAAATTTTTTTTTGTTTGTTTTTGTTTTTTTTTGTTTTATATATGTGAACCTATGTAGTAGAATAATACACCTGTGGGGTGGTCCTCCCCAGATGCAGGACCCTATGCTTGCCCTTGTTTAACTTCATGGGTTCCTTTCTACCCAACTCTCTGGCCTGTCCAGGCCTTGCTGAATGCTGGCACAACCTTCTGGTGTCAGCTATTCCTCCCAGTTATGTCATCAGCAAACTTTTAATTTTAATTGGACCTTTTTTGTAATGAGATTTAGCTGGGGGGCGGCCTCTGTGAGAACCAGGCTGGATACAGACAACTCCAGCCAGCTCTAACTGACCTGCCACAGGGCACAGCCCAGCCCCTCAGGCAAGATGATGGCACCTCAGGGAAAACTTACTTAAGAAAGGGCAAAAAATACCAACCGGACAGAGGAGGAAAGCGGGGGGAAAGAGTAAAAACAGATGAGGGAACTCTGGGCACCCCATGAAGAAGGAGGAGGAGGAGGCCCCTCCTGCCCCTGTGTTCTGGAGGTTTTTACTCTTCAAAATTTAATTGATAAATAAATTATGAAGAGATCTACACAGAGCTAAATTAAGAATCAGATTCATACAATGTATGCTTATGGAAGTTTATATTTGTAAATTTTAAATAGGCCACACTGTAAGTCATTCACATTTCGGTATGTGTGTATCTTTAGAGGTGAAAGAAAGAGTTGGTTATTGAGCATAAGTACTGTGATTTTTTTTCAGATTGATAAATAACGAGAACATGAACTGTTTTGGTTACTGCTTTCACAAAACTTAGCTTGAACTTCAAAATCATGCCAGGTTTTAAATCTCCGTCCTAATTTTCATCTGTCTCTTTTCTCCTACTAGTTAATGACACAGATTAATTAGATAATAAGCTCACTCCCAGACAAACAAGGTAGGTAAGCAAAATACTCTTCTGTGATTCTGGCATCTGCATTAAAAAACCTGCTGATTTTTTCAGTGAACTGAAAAAGGAGAGTTTGCTGATAGGTGAGCAACATTCCCTCTCATTCCTCAGTTCCTTTAGGTGGTGATGAATCCCTGCATCCTCAGACCCGATGGCGTTCTGTGCCACAGGTGGCTTTCCCAGGTCTCCTGAGTAGCACCTGTGTTTATGAACGCCAGAATGGTTCTTCAGAATTTCATGCACGGATTTGATGTACTCACAAACTATTTGCCATAGATAGGGGCTGTTAAATTCTTTTTGGGGTGCCTCTAGAAGTCTTATAAGTACTGCAATCAAGGGCAATTACTGCACCATTTGCTTGTGTTTATAACATATTAGAGCTTTCTGGGCTTAAGCACTGCAATCCATCCTGATTGCTACCAAGTAATCCTTTGCAGACTTGTAAATCAAAACTGCGGCTGATTTTCAGCAGCATGACTGCCATGTTTTTGAAACTTTGGTAATTAAAACTTTATGAGCATGCAATTAAAAAGCAAAGAATTTTCCTTTCATTGCAAATGAAAATAAGCCATAGTAGTCTCAGCAAAAATGAGCCTCTATATTTGCTTTTCTTCAAAAAATAAATGACATTTGATGGTTTTGAGCTTTTCAAACCATTTACCACATTTGTCTTTGAAATCCTCTCTTCTGGTTGACTTAAAACCATGAATTTAACAAATCAGACTGCTTAATTGGACCTTCCAACTATGCTGCAACTTCAGGTGCAACCTTTGTCACTTACGTTGTGTACTTAGTGAAGTCTTTCAAATAGAAAACTTAATGTTCTGAAGTATAAAATACAGTTTAAGAAAGGTTTCTGGGATCCAAAACTTAAGCAAACATTATTCAGATCTGTAAAGACAAGGCTGATGGAAGTCTACTTTGAAATTCAAGATTAGAATAGTTAAAGGGAATAGAATTAATAAGATCTGTTAACATTTAAAATGTATCCTTCTGGTGGGTTTCTATAAACAATATAGAAAAAAAAAAAAGTAAGGTTTCCTATTGAAACTGCTAGCTGCGCTTTTATTTTGGGTCACTTGATAAACCCTACAAATCATGACTGCTCTGGTTTAATTTCAAATCTGGTTGTGCAGAAAGCAACACTTACTAGTTTTAGTAATGACAAATAATTAAATTCACTTTAAGTTTGGACTGCCATTTTGAAAACGCAGAAAACTTCAAACAAAAAATTAACTCACTTTGAAGTGCTCCGTCCAGTCTCCATAAAGCTGTCAATGCAAAGCATCGAAAAATGAACATACATTAAGAAGAATAGTTCCTCTTTTACTGCACTTTCCACTTGAGCTCTCATATTTCTTAATGTAGAATTTGGAATCAGAAGAAAATAACAAGACGTGTTGAGGACGTTGTCTGGAATGTGGAGGATATATAACAATTGTTTGTGATGTGATCATTTCACTTGCAGCAGCTGAAACCCAGATGAGGGCTAATAATTCATTAATTGTGAGATATAATGATCACTTTTTTCTTCTTTTGTTTCTCCACCTCCAACCCCCCGGCCCCCTATGCTATACCAGCTTTGACTTAAACATGTATCTTGATTTTAGGTGTTGCAAGTTAGATGTCATCAGTCTTATATCTACCTATTGAACTAGTCTCATAACTGTATTTTCTGTTTGTTCTTTACCTTATTGTCAAATCACTTGCAGTGCTATTTCTTTTTTCAGTAATTTTCTTCAAAGTTTTGCTAATGTAAATACTCAAGGGCTACATAAATATTATGTAATACTGATGGACTGTAGGGTGTGGCTTAGAAGAAAAGCACAATTCCATGGATGGGTCACTGATCTGAAGCTTTCTGGGCTTTCTTCTCAGAGTTACTATTGGCTTTTTGGACTAGTCATCTGCTCTGACTTCTAGTTTCTTGGTCACCTATTATCAACTGAGCTGGCAACTGTTTTGAAGGTCTTATGGACAATATTTTTTTCTTGTGATAGGCACTGAACAAAGAAATAGGCTTGTGACTCTAAACCCCTTATCACAGATTTATTTCTTACCACAATGGGAATCCTTGTGTGTAGTAGAACACCTATTCCTGTAATAAAACAGAATAAAATGAAGTTAAATTTTTATGACTGTTCGAGATGAATAATTAGATTGGTGTAATGCAGGAAATACATATCCAGAAAAATATAAATCTATTATTAATAATAATAAAAAAAAAAACGGAAAGCAAATCAGAGCAGAAGGCATACTTTGACATTTATTAACATGCAAATTAAAGATATCGTTGCATAGAAGGAGTATTATCAGAATGCCAAGTGGCAGTTTCCCAGTATATGTTATGGGATAGCACTACTAATTGTCTGTTTGTTCAGTAAGAACCAACCAATCTGGAAGAAAGTACATGTTAGTTCTGTGGAAAATGTGTGTACATTACTGAAGAGTGCATTGTTTTAGATATGCCCTTTGGTAGGTATTAAAATACAAACTTAATTTCCTCATTTCTCTATGCTTGACTTTTCATATTTAACATCTATATAATGCATTTTTTATTGTAATTTCAGGATAGTTTATAGGCTCTTACAAACTAGGGAGGGAAGAAATAGTGAGGGAAACAGTATATACATCCTACATAGGAGGTCGCTGGCAGGTTTTAAACTTTACATTACTGTGTTACCTTAAGCACCATAGCAATAAAATGCTGATGGGTGTTTTTCTCTAAGCATACCTGCCACTAGAGGGGAATGGAAGAACATGTTTTGCTCTTGGGTTTCGCAACTATTTGCTCAATAGAAAACTGATGTCATGATTGCATAGTCTTGGGTCTTGGAAGAGCGGGTTCTCTCACGGTTCTTTTCATTCTCTTTCCAGTCCATGTATTCTCCCAAACTTTTGTCCCAGCATCTGTCCCAGAGTGTCTCCTCTGTTCCTCTATTGCTCTTTCTCACAAATTGTCCTCTTGTTTGTCACCTATGATAGCCTTCCTTTTGTGTCAACTCTTCTTTCCTTCCATTTCTGCCATTATGCCATTATGCCTGGCTCTGCTCTCCTCCCCACCTTGTGCTCCCAAAGTCATTCTGTTCTGTGTGGCTTCCCTTTCCTTTTCTGTCCCTTCCTTTGTATCTAAGTCAGGCCAGTTTCTCCTGTGTTTTTTGGAGATAAGTGCTTAGAAATGAGACCTCAGAGATTTATTTTTTTCTCTTATTGTTGTTGTGATACTTGATTCTGTAGGATCCTCTGGAAAGCTGGAAAAGCATCAATGGAGAAGGATGTGGTAAATCTGCAATCCTGGAGTGGAAGGGGTCCAATCCAGTTAATATGAGGTGTGTGGAGCTAAAGCATGCTCAGTGAAGAGGACATTTCTGGAGAACTGAATTACCAAACTCTTTCATGTCTCTACTGGATGACTGAAATTATGGACATAGGTAACACTGCCAAATTGGAGCTGACGGTCTTGAATGGTATGGGGAAAAACATACTTCTGATCTGAGACAAACATTAAAGAAGTCCTAGAGCTTCTCAATGAAACAGTGATAACAATTTAATTAACCTGGCTGAAATAAGTCTTCTTAAGGTGTCTGTTCATACCACCTAGACTTAGGCACCTAATTTAAGCATCTAGGCGGGCCCAGTTGCTGTGGGTTTTTTGTAGTTGGTGATAAAAAGCAGATTCCCATATGATGTTTCAGATTATCTAAGGTAATTTTCTGCCCAGGATATTCTCTGAAATATTATATCTTTTGGTGTTCACTGTATATGGATCTTAGTGTGACCAGCCTTCTCATAAAGGAACCTAAATTAGAGGTGTAAGGCAGAGGGGTATGAAAAAATCATAACTTTTTTCAGGATGATAGATGTATCAAATTATTGAACTGTGTTTTGTGTTTCACCTTGAGGCAGATAAGTGTCCAAAACCTGCAGACCAGCATTTACATTTGCTAAACTGATAAGCAAAACCTGATTTATTGTAGTCAGGTAAGTAAGAGCATTTTCACAACCTCATATACACTGTTCACTTTCTGTGGGAAAGAAGTTGCTTTATAATTAATGAAGACAAGTAGTGAAGACTGAAAAGGCATTTGTTAAAGTTTTCTTTTGATTGTTAAGTTCATTATTTATTAAGGCAGAAGCGACATTAAAAAGAAAGTGGCAGGATCAGCAGTTATTAATCACCTAATCCAGGAATTGTGCCACTATTTACAAATATTAAAATTATTTTTCAGGGCACACCTGTCAGGCTGAGATTACCATCTGGTCAAATTGTACAAATTTGCAAAATGAAAGAAGCCTTTTTTTGTATGGTATGTTTAATGATTAATAAATTAGTGATAGCGAGCTGTGCATTACATCGAGCATATGCCAGAAAGCCCAGGGAAATCAATATTACAATCCATCCATTCATGTCATCCATAGAATTTGCTCACAATGATGCAGGGAGGGTTGAGGAGTGAAAGATTTTTATAATGACTGTGAAAAGCATTAATTACCTCTATCGTGTATAAACAGACATGTATTTTTCATAAATTTTCTTGACCAAAGGGATTGACCTAAGACCACTTGATCCCAATTAAGAGTGATGAGAAGGAAGTGAGTAGTATTTTTTCCTTGGCTGACATGGTCTACTTTGCTTTATTGTGAAAATGGGCTGTTCCTGTATTAAAAAAAAAATAAAAATAAAAAAATAAAAAAATACTCCAAATAAACATTAACGTTCTTGCATTATGCCTATAAAATATCTGGTTAAGAGTGATTAATCCCAGTTTGAATGTGAATCAGAGAAACTGTATGATAAAACAGCATGTTGTGTAGCTGCTGAGACCTTTCTGAAGTAATTTCTCCAAAGAATAAAATGCTGGCCTGCCTGGATACCTTAACCTTGAGGAGAATTAATTTGTACCAAGATCCCAAGTTAAATAAATGGAAAGATAATAAAAATGCTTTTCTGCAATTAGTGTTGCAAAATACTGCTGAAAGGTTAAAATGAAAAATATTCTAAATGTCTAAATAGAGCAGTTAACATGTCCTTATATCTGTGAAAATTCAGTTTTGCCTACCCTCAGAGGTGTGCAATGCCACAGCTTTCTAGGAAAGTCCCAACGGCATCTGTGTTTCTGTCACTAGATGCACGCACAGCCACCTAAGTTGAAGGCAGCTGCCTCTAATTCCTGCTTAAGTAGTACAGGACTCTCAGTGTACTGCTTTGGTACTTCACACACCTCACCTTCAGGATTTCATCTGGCAGGCATACACAGAGCATGACTAACTTTCACACAAAGACAGCTTATATTTTGGCATTTTGGAACAGTCACATGAAAGGAGGAGACCCATGTTACAGTTGCTGGCTGAAATATGATATCTCCCCTTCTAGAAGAGTGCTATAACCATTAGATTATATAGGTTCTAAGATTGCACTCAATTAGATTCTTCTACCTAAAGAACTGAATGTGCAGTGAACAGCGGTAAGAGCGCTTGCTGTTTCCTGCTAGCTACCCACATGAGAATTAATTTACACATTTCAATTTTAGTAAGGTACCTTTTACAAAGGCACTTCTACTGCACGCTCTGCTTATATGCACTTTTTTTATACACCTTTGCTAGCGTCTGATTTTGAGCCATAACTTACTGACCAACATGTTCAGCTTTACATCCCCCAGAGCTAGAGGAACACCAGCTGAAACTGGTGAACTTGAAATTCCTCTGGCCTTCAGTTTAGACAGTAGTAGATGAAAAAACTGCAAGCCTACAGAAGCATAGGTGTGGAAGTTGCCAAATAAGAGGAAGAGAGGTAGTAGCTACCCTTTTTGTCTAAGTGATCGCTAGTGGTTGAATCTAATCATTTTGACTTTACACAGAAAAGGACTAAGAGTTTGCTGAGAGACTTTTGAAAGCCAGTACTGTGCAGTGACTGATCTCTTCTACTTACATCGTTACAACATCAAGCAGGATAATTTAAGCATATTGAAATATAATATTTGAATATAATATAATATTTTAATCTTATGAAATTATTTTATTTTCCCTAAGTGAAATTTAAAAAAATTCCCTAGGGGAAAATCAATGTTTTATTATGATAATGCCAAAATGACAGTTTCAATAGGAAAAAAAATGTCTGATCATGCTGAGCAAAATCTAGGGCTCAGTAATTTTGCAAGTAATTCACTTATTTATGAATGTAAGTATAAGAGCCATGTGTTAAGCATTTAGTCTTCTAAGACATTTTGACTTTAAAGAGTTACATGCTACTGTGAGAAATTAAAATGTTTTAATTATACCCTTCTTTGAAGCTTTAAGAATTTTGCCATCTTTTAGAACAGGTAGGTAGAAATCTACTTATCTTTGTACACTGCTGTTATATACGTACATTCTCACATGGATAAAATCAACATTCTGCAATTATAATGAAGATATAGAATATAACTGTATTATGCTGTGCAGTTTTGGGACCATTGCCACATAGTAATTTTTAATTTTGCTTGGATAGTTCACTCACTTGTTATTTAACTGGTCATATTTTACAGTATCTTGCCTTCTTTCCCTTTTCTTTCTCACACATTCATCTGTTTCTTATAGGTGCATCTGAAAAATAATCTAGAGTCTAAAATGGATAGGTAGTGTCCTACCCATCTCAGTTGTAGCTCAACGTAATTCAAGGAATTAACATTTAAGACTGCAATACTTAATGCAGAAACTATGAACAGCTTTCTGTTCTACTAGAGACTGAACACATTTTCTATACTATGATATGGCAGAAAAACCTGGTGACTTCTGCTGCGTGTTCAACAAGTCTAAGGGGCCTAATGTCTACTTAAGTCTTGGGTTTTTTATGATACAAGGGATATATGCTCATTTTCTCATCTGCATTTCATATATTCACCCTCATAAGGGAGTTAACCACAGAGAAGTCAGAAATCTGTCTATTAGAGCTCATATCGCAGTGTAATTGTACCTTGGCCTACACTTTGCTTGATGATAGATGCTTTTCTCTGATGACTGAGCAGGGGGCTTTGGCAAAATGCTGAGATTGCTCCATAGGAGATGATTATTGGGAGTGGCTGTGAGCACGGAAGCTGGTGTGATTGACCCCAGTGGCATATCCCATTTAGCAGTAATGGGGACTGTCCTGCACTGAGGAAAGCACCAGCTCCGATAGTGGGTAATATTCAGGGTTGTATTTGCTGGGTCCAACTGGAAAGGTGGTAGAGTTCCCCTGGTGCTTGGTGACAAACATAAGTAGTGGGTAGCAGTCTGTTAGACCTTGTGCTCAGGGCCAGCTCTCGTAGAGCTCAGAAATGAGCTGCTGGCCTGTGAGATTTGGCAAAAGGTACAGACACCTGTGAGTATTTATGCATAAAGGGACTTTACTGAGGAGTTGTCCTTGTCTGCTTGAATTGGACTGAAGGATTTGGATATCTCCCAGTCTGGGTTACGGAGGAGGGGAAAGGAGTCCTGTATCTGTTTTTCCTCATAATCCCTGGAAAACACATGGTTAAGTAAGAATTGTGGCCTTCTGTTCAAATTCAACTATTTCAGTGCCCGTGTCATCCTTTCTTCTATTGTCAGAATCAATGTGGGATGTCATGATTTAGGAAATGGCAGCAAATGCTGTGGTTAAAATGTTTCTAGACTCCAGTATACGCTCTGCAACAGATCATAAATGTCATGATCATGTATCAAGTATTCTAAAATAGCAGATTATTTTAAGAAATAATATCAGATCATGTATTTGGAGATCAGCGCTTGCCCAGAAGAAAAAAAGGACCCTTATGGCTGACCCTCCAAATTCTCTTTTATGAATGTCATATGAGTAATGTTCTTTGCATGGATAATCTCAAGAATGACTTCTCCATTGTAATTTGCTGCCACACAGTAATGCCAAAATTTATTGTCTAAACCAGGACTATTTTTGCAGTGAAGCTGAGTTAGTCCCCAGCTCTGTATTGCAGTATCTAGCTCCTGACATGTCTGTGCCTTGACATCCTCCAGAACTGGAGATCTTTGGGGACCCTAAGCAACACGCCATCCCTGGCCGGGGTGTGAGGCTGGTGTGGAGGCAGGGCCCAGCAGGGTCTTGCTGCTCCGCATAGGCTCCATCAGCTCGGTACAGGTGGGCAGGGAAAGCTGACCTCACCTCAGCTGCAGCAGGCAATGTAACATGCTATTGGCATCGAGGGCAGCTGGAGTTGGAAAGCACTCAGCACCTAGCAGGACATGAGTGTTCTTCACCCTGAGGTAATGGAGTATGTAACCTTCCCCTTCTACTCCTCCTTGGAAGTTTGACCTCAGTTGTTTTAGAAGTGGGGAGCGTGTGGACAGGAAGACAAATGTGTTCAGAAAATCTGAACCGACTCGTAGGGCTGCCCCGTATTCTGTGTTAACTGGTCCGCTCCTTGCGTGGTGGTGTTGCACCCATGTGCACCCGTGGTTCCTGCTAGTGGGAATTCTGAAAATCTATTGAATGTGGCCAACAAAGACAAATTAAAGGAGAGGAGAATTTTGCCTGTGGCTATGGAAGAAGAGAGTTACGTCTCGTTGTTTTAGCTCTGTGGGATGCCACAGTGGTACATACGGCATGGTAATGTTAGGGTGTTTTATTGTATCACTCTCTCATGCTGTGTTCATTTGTACGGACAACATGAATTCCATAATATTTATTTTAGGGTCATTTTATTACTCTAATAATGCAGATTTAGATTGCAATTAAAGCCTGTATGATTTGTTTTAATAGCTTGCAGCTTGGTTCAGCATGTGTTTTGGTATTATAAAACTACTTCAATAGACAATGAATTCATTTGTCCCTTTTACTTACTAAAATGCATGTGTACTTCATCAGGTTTAGTCTTTGTGAAATTTATGAGTGTGAAATTAAATAATAAAGTCACATACAGACACATGCAATTTAGGACTTGACTGATTATGACTGCCCCTGTGAAAGAAAGAACTGAGAAAACAAGTAATCATAAATGTATTCAACATCAGAATAATAACGTTTTGCATATTTAACCATATCTTAGGAGTTATTTCACCACTGAGTCATATGGCATTGTTGAAATAGACTGCTGATCAGAATGAATTTATATGGTATTGTGAATTTCATGCTTTTTGCCTAATAGTCCTATAGATTAAGTTCTTCCCTTTAAAACTGCACATTTCAATTAAATTTGGTTATTCCTTTTTTCATTGTTTTGTAGGTGGCATTCTCTGCCTTCTGGCATAATTCTTACTGTCCTTTAGCACACTTTATACAAAGGAACACATTTGCTTCCCTTTCATTAATTTCTAGTATTTTTTGACAATGAACTTATATTGTCCACATCATCTGCTACAAAGATTATTTTCACTTAGAGTTCCTTTAAACTGTTTCTTTTGTAACAGGACCCAGATCCATGAGGTGTTGAACATTTCTGGTGAGGAATCAGGTACATTCAACATTATGTGACTGCGAATTGTAGTGCTAAGCAGCTGAAACAATATTTGTTGGGGATTTCATAGACCTTATTGTGACACCTAAATATTATACACTAAGCCAAGGCCCCATAAATACTGTTTTCCATCCATATATTTCAGTGAAGAGAACTGGAAGAGTGTTGGACTAACAGGATTCTCTTTTCCTCTTCTCATCTCCCTCTCTATCTCTCTTTCCCATATTGTGGGAGGCTTTTTGTTTGCTTGGGATTTTTGTTGGGTTTTTGTTTGGTTGTTGGTTTGGGCTGTTGTTGTTTTTTTTTCCTTAACGAAAGAGTGAGGGAATCCTGTTTTGTTCCTGTTTTGTTTCAATAGTGGTCATTCTGGCACACTTTTTTGTATCCCAACATGAACAGCATCAGTGGTAGATACCAACTACTTTTCTTGCTCTGGAACTTAGAATCATAGAATGGTTTGGGTTGGAAGGGACCTTAAAGACCGTCTGGTTCTGACTCCCTTGCCATGGATAGGGATCTTATATATCAAAATGTTTCATGAGATAATGAGGTAATTACCATCATCTCTGAAACAGACAGTGGTAGATATTTGGAAGCTGTATTTGCATATTGGTTGAATGTCCTAGATCAAATGATCTTGAATTTTGGGGTTGGTAAAATCAGAGTCCAAGTTTGAGTCTTATACAATCAGTGCTTTTTATCTGTTGCCTATGCCCCCATAAATAACCTCTTGTATATTGCTAAGAAACTAAAAGACTTTCTATGACATTTCTATGATGTTTCTATGCCATGCTGCTTTCTTGTGCTGCTCTTCATTTTATTAGGTTTGACTAGAAAAAAAGAAGTAAAATGGAGCGATTATTTGTTTTGCCACTGGATTTGTTATTCTGGGAAGATGGTATACTTTAATGACTAATGGCCTCATAGACGATACCTACTTTGGAAGGTAAATGGCTGCTGTTGGGACATTCAGTTTGATGGAAAGGCTTTTTTCTAAAGCAGTCTTTTCCAAAATCTGTATTGAAGCCTGGGCTTCTGGTTTGGACACATCTCAGATCAAACTTTGTCACTTGTAGCTGTTTTGCTGTCAAGATATGTCATAGTGATATAACATAAACCTGTGGGGGTAGTTTTTAATTTTTTGTTTGTTTGCTTGCTTTTTTCCCCAGAAGCAAGAGTGAGGAACCAGTTTGAGCCACTGGCTATCAGTGAGAATTGTTACTGGGCTAATGAAAATTTGGAATGCCATTGCACGCTGGAGTCCTTGGCAGAAGCAGGAATTTCTCTGTGCTGTTTATAAGGTATATAACAAGGTCAATGTTACTTTATAGATTTTTAGCCTTAGCAGTATTTTCTTTCTTTATGATTTACTTTTTCTTGTTTTGGAACACCCATGACTTTTTGTTCTGTATATGCAATGTAGGTTTTTTGATTGGTTGGTGTGTTGTTGGAAAAAACATTGTGTTTCTAAATTCCAGACACATTTTGATTGTATTAGGAAAACATTGCTCCTGGAATAATAAATTGAGGGGTTATTTTAAGTGGTTGTCTTACATTTTCTAAAATTGCAAAAGAAAAAATCAGAACAATAAAAGAATAACCAAGACTGGGTTTCTTTTGTTTTAACAGGCAGGTCATCAGTTGGCCTATTGGCAAAACTCCATTCATTGTAATGGACCTACATGAATTTCCAGAAGTAGCTTATTTGACCAATAACTTCTTAAATGTTTCAGAATCCTTGACTTCTCATCTGGCATTGCCAACATTACCAAATACAGGATTGTTTTTGTAATGCTAATTTGCCTCTTTATAAACAAATGGGGGGAAACTATTTTTTTTAGTACAATGGCATCAACCAGTATGAGCCAGCCTAAGACAGTGAAATAAGATTCTGGATATGCTAGAAATACACTGAGCCCTGTATAAAACATAGATAGTGTGTTCCTCAATTGAGGATGTTTTAGGTGCAGTATTCAGTTGGGAAGGGGGTAATGTCTCCCATTTGAAAATACTGAAGTCCTAGAGTTTGGTCTCACGTTTTTTATTTATCTCCTTAGTGATTATTTAGAAGGGGAAAAAATATTCCTGAGCTGCCTTTTTTCCCCCTCAGGTGCTTAGATTTTATGAGGCATTGATACATTCTAAAATGCAGAACCGTGTATATGCTGTCAAGTGTAGACAAAGGGCAGCAAAGTGTTGCTCATTTCATAAGATTGCATTCTTTTCTGGTCTGGTTCCCCCAAAGAAATCTACCCACTTTCCTTTTCCTAGAAACGTGTTTTTTTCCTAGGTACAGAACTCAATGTTAAGGAGCACAATTAAAATGTGTTGATTTAAACTACATCTTATTATTTTAATAGTCGAATGACTGTGCTCCCCCTGTGTGGCCTACAGTACATAGGTATAACACGGTAATAGCAGCTGTGAAAACAGTCTGCCTTCCCTATGTTTAGATACCTATCTGTGGCTAGGGAGCAACAGAGGAAGTCAAAACTCCAAAAATATAACGAGGCTCGAGAATGTACAGTCGGCGCATTTCTTCCAAATCTTGCTAAGTAAAGCAGTTTGAAGACTTGTCCTTTTGTTCTGCCAAGTTTACCAATCTGAACTTTCTCAGACAGATTATGTGCACTTAATCTCATTTTCTCAGAGACAGGCTCCTCCAGTGCTATGGAGGTTGTGGCCCAGGACTTAAATCTTCCTCCCACAGAAGTTGGTGCGATTTAGCACATACAGAGTCATAGGTAGCAGGGTTAAATATAAAGAACACTTCTGGTTCCTCAAGAAATATATTGAGCTCCTGAACATATAATAGGTATGGAAAACCACTTTCAGACTGAACTTAGGAGATGGGCTAAAGTTATACACCTAATGTACTAGATAATAGGGGATTTAGTAGAAGGCGATCAAGTTAGGATTTGAAAAAAATGAACTTTAGATTCTCTTTACAGTGATAACATTCCCAGAACAATTGTTTCTTGGAAAAGACTTTCCTATTGTTTTCCCCCATGATATCTTTTGGCTTTTTGAGACAGGTGATCAGTCTGGAAGAACTACAAAGTTGAGCACAACTTTTGACAGCCACGCACACAGATGTATTTGAAAGGGCATCCCTTATTTCTTCCAGGATTTTACTGCCTTTCAGAAATTGATTTGTTTTGTTTATGGCATTAGAAGCAGTAGCAATGTCTATAAAATATGCACAAGCTTAGATAAACACCAAAGTGGGCTGGTAAACTGCTTTAGGGGCCCAGTTTTCTTCCATAAATTTTAAGTAGATACTCAAACTGAGTAATTTTGGTATGATCTGTATTATTTTTTCTCCCTCTAGCTGCAGATGACCTTTGAATCACTGCCAGCTTTGCAGTCAGACCTGTCACCTATGCAGTCTGACTAGGTCGTCACTGCAGGTCCCTTTCAACTGACCTGTTCAGTTCTATCTTCCATCCCAGGGGTGACACTCCTCCTTTTGACTCTAACTCTTGCTCTCAAGTTATGTGCTTGATTGTCAGTCCCTTTACTTTTGCTGTCATCATCATCTTCTTACTATAATAAAGTCTTGAAACCCTTACTGGGAGAAAGCCTTATTGTGGTAAAGAGTAAAATAGAGGGGGAGCCAATAATCAATAACTGGGGCAGATAAATCAGAAATTAATTGGATTGCACGGGTCAGAGGAGAACATATATGGAATTATAGTTCTTCCAGTCCCATCTCCTGGCATCCTCACTGGTGCAACCCATTTGGCTTACTTTATTCCCCCTTTCTACCATGTCAATGTTACGTTTCTTCAATAGTTAACTTTTTTTAACTTTCACTTTACTTAACAGTTTTTAACTTCCCTATATTTTAAGAAGTATCCATTTTCTAAACAGCCTCTTGGTCACTGTTACTTTTTCATATAATTCCAAATTTTCACTGCAATTTTATAGTTTGGTAATTATTATTTCAAAGATTTTCTAGGCTCTGCATTTTGACTTTGATGGTTTGGTTTTGTTTTTTTGTTGTTTTTTATTTGTTTGTTTGTTTGTTTGTTTTAAAAGAGGCAAAATACCCAGAAAACAATCCAAACCTTTTTGCTCCAACAAAAAGACCTGTTGAGAGAAATATCTAATGACTGTCAGCAAGGAAATGAAAAACAAAAAACTTTTCCATGTTACCTTGCTGATGAGTTAAATAGAACAAACCACTTTCAAACCATAGGGGTTGGATTCTTACTGGGCCAGTCTCAATGGTTTTTTGGTGCTTCTTCACTGATTTTTAGAGTCTAGGTACTACTTTTCAATAGCTAGGTATTTTCCTATGTTTTTATCCCCATAAATGCAAGGGTATCTGCAACATTCTAGAAAAGGTGCAAGGAGCTGAATCAATTATTTTATCACTGGGTCTTGAAAATCAGTCTGTTTAGGGGTTTGGATTCCCCTGAGTTGCTAGCTGCATAAAATGTGATATTTTTTTTTGTCCATATAGAAGAAAAGGCTGCTTCAGTTGTTTTGAACACATGGATCTTCAAAGTTTTGCAAGATTTACATTCTTTTTTATCTCTTTATCTTCCCTCCGATGTCTACCTTGTTCTTGCCCTTGTATCCTACCATGAAAACTGCTCTGTTAGCATAACATTTATCTACACATAACACACAATTTCAGCAGATGAAGCAATCAGCAACGTCTTTACTCTCCGCGACTATGCTAGCCAGGGCTCCGTTTGGCTCATTGTGTTCAAGTCAGTATTCCCTCATCTCCTTGGTATTCAGGTTTTAAAAACACAGAAGCTGATTTTAGAAACACTAGAGCCAATGAGAACTGCAAGAGTGCTGCACCTCTGGGAATCTGGCCCACATGCCTTTTGTTTTGAGTGTAGGATGAATCCTAAATGAGAAACCTTTTGTATTTTGGAAACTAAGAAAGAGCTGAAGCAAATTTCTTCATACTTGGCAAAAACAGAATTGCTCTTGATGGAGACCAAGCATGGAAAGTTCTAGTTTGAGAGGATTATTTTTGTCAAAGTTATGACAAGTCTGAAGATGAAGTTTTGCGTAGAAATCCCTCTCGTTTTGCTATCTACAGTGATGGTAGAATACATTTATGTAAAAAATAAAATATGAGAAGTTAGATTTATATTCACCAAACAATTACTAGTAAGCAAAAAACAAAACCAGATCAGTATAATGATGTTTTTGTCAAGCATAACAATTTTGGTTTGGCCCAAATACACAGATACAGATTTGGACTTTTTGTCACAAGTTGCCAAACATTTGTTTTCATTTAGATTTGTGTATTTGTGCATGTACATATTGACAAAGAGGATTTGACTCCAAGAAGAACAGAGGTATGATCCAAATCCCAACACAGTTCCTTCCATTGACTTCACTGGGAGTTGGATCAGCACCTTAGTGAGAATGTTCAAAAGAGAGTATCCAGAGTTAAACTATCAGCTCTTCATCCAACTTGCATTGAAATCAATTAAATCTTTCCATTAACTTCAATCGGTCTTGGATCTGACTTTAAACCACAAATTTTGTATAATGGGACATGTGGAGGTTATTCTATTAAGTGTATTTTGAACAGAAAAGGGCACGAGAATTTAAGGACAGACGGCTAAAAGCCAGTATTAACTGAATACAAACTATTAGAGGTTAGAAAAATGCAAAATTTGTTACTTTTAAAAGGGCGTGATTGTTGAAATAAATCAGAAGTCTTCATTTTCTGTGAATCATTTTTAGAGTTTAAAGAGGATTTAACTGAGGCTGCCTCTTTGTTGGTTCTGGTTCAGAAAAGCAGCCCCATTCAGACAGCAGTTAAGCAATGCAACTGAAGTGTATGCGTAACTCCTTTCTTAAGGAGAGGTGGAATTAAACACATGCTTTAGTGATTTCCTGACCTGGGGCTTTTATTTTCCTTCTGTGAATATTAGTGAAAGTACCTTTTTGTTCATAAGAATGCTCATGAAAAGCACATTTAGAGCCCCTGGCTCAGATTTGCCTAATCTAATCAAGAAAGAGAAAGTCACATGATGTATATTAGGTAACCAGTTGCACAATTTGTGAGTGACCATTAAATCATTTCAGATAGTCAAAACTGTAATAACTTGCAGTGTGTGCTCAGATAATTCATAAACAGAGAGCTGTTCTCTAGTTCTGGGTGTTCTCTCAGTGATGAGCATTTCAAGATGGGGAATATTTTTTGCTAGGAAACATCTGAAAGAAACTTCAGATGGACTGCTTTTTCATAAGGCAAAACGAAAACATAAATTCCTCCAAATATGGAAAGAGCTTCCATTGTCTGCATTGCTCAGAGTTTTCCTGTTTGAGAAGAAATACATACAAGGTAAACAGGTTTGCAAAATGTTGTTCTTAAAGTACACCTATGGAAATGGCAAAAGAATTAACAACACTCAGATACCTGCAGGTACCTTTCACAAATACTTGCAGGTACCTTTGAAACAATATTAACAATTTTATCTCAGATAAATAGAGCATTTGTGTGAAAAAAAGTTCATATTTGTGAAACACCTCTTCAAATGCATGGAGACAGAATTTTTTTATGTATATGTACACATTTCATATGTTTCCTTAGACAAACTTACAAGCGAAGATTTCTGAGTCAAGTGACCTCATTTATTGTTTATAAACTAAGCTATCTAATGTGGTCCAGAGTCTTTTTATCATATGGTGTAAGTCAGATGAATTTGTCTGCTGTTCAGGCTTACAATAGCGGGGAGCTTTCAGCTCAGCAGTTAAACATGAGCTCTGGTCAAGACAGGGCCATAATGTAGTAGAGACATTGCAGAAAAGTGCTTTGGGTCCCAGAACTCAGCACCACGAGATTGCTCATTTCATTCTTCTTAAGGAAGTTCTTAGCTCAGTTTATTTCAGCTGGCTATAGCAGATGCCAATCTGGCATCCAGAAACCATGAACACCATGAAAAAAGGATAACATCAGGAGCTGTTAACTGTTCCAAGCGTCTCTGTACATCTGTCCCAGAAGGGTTCTCTCTATTACTGCAGTAAAGCACTTTGTAGGGTGAAGCAGCTGTGTCTCACCCCACGTATCCTTCCAAGATAATGCCAACATCCCTGTTGCCAGCACCTTTGTATCACAACAGAATGGCATAAGAGTAAAACTCCTTATTAGCAGTCTCTGTCCTCTCAGGTCTGATCTCACATTTGCCAGGAAGCTTCATCTGGCTGAGCAGGGGAGTTAATGCAAAAGCCAATGTTATGCCAGTAGGTAGAATAGACTGAGGACAAAGAGAGGCATAAAGATACTTCCTTTTTTCTTTTGCTTCCACCTACCTGCAAAATAATCTGAACTACTCCAGGCTTATCCTACCTGCATGTGAACAGAGATAAATACTTTATTTATTCCCTGTTCAGCAGAACTCATCCAGTGTTTTGGAAAGAGGGTATTGTAGTTCACTTGAAGCAGAAGGTATGATACCTCCTTTTACTGCAAGGCAGTTTTGAGTGCACTTGACAGTTCCTACGGACTCCAACACTGGGATGGGAACTACTGAGACCATCTGTGGTTACTGACTAGAACCTGGCAACATGCAAAGCCCATGGTACACAGGATTTACTGAGGAGCATTCTGTAGTTTTTGTTCTATTGAGTCTAGTTGTTGTTTTTTTTCCCAAGGTTTGCATTTTCATGTTAGTCTGTTGAAGCTAAAGGGGATATCCAGTCAGTATTTCTCTGAAATTGTCTCAGTTCTGAAATACTGATCTCCAATTTATCCCTGTTGAGTGTAAGGTGTTTTGTGAAGACTTGCAGCCAGACACTAGAAAATAGCAGGCTTTGGGACATGGTGGACTTCAAGTTCCTGATCCTGGGCTATTTTTTTTTCAACTGTTCAGAAACCAGACATTTATTTCCTTGCCTGTTGGGGAATGGAATTGTATATGTAGGCCACACCTTTTACTTTTCATTTCTCTTTGGACATTTTAATATGCACCCTCTTAAACAGTGTCTTTGGGTTTGATACCATAGCCTATAAGGAGTCTGGAATGAGACACCACTATGTTTGACCCTTTACCAAAGATGTTGGCTACTGCTGCTCTATAAAACGCATAAAAAGTACTTTCATGCAAGGCTAGCCTTGGGCTAGACTCCCTCAGGACCTAAGGAGATTGCAAATCTCAACACATGGTAGGTACTGTGTGCATTTCTTCAACCTTCTGCAACATGCATCTTGCTCTAGATGGAGTATGAGGGAGATGTCGTGCACTGTTACAACATGCCAACCTGCTAGTTGATGTAGGGAGGGACAGTGATGTTGAACATGGACAGACTAGCTAGAAAACTGTAGTGAACTGAGCCCAGTGGAGAGAAACTTCATCTACGTTAATTCTTGAAGGACTAAGATAGGGTCCTGTTGCTTTAAAGTGCAAGAGAGGCAGATCACGATTTGAGTCTGGAGACAGAAGGAAATGTTGTGCATTGTGGTATACCTTCACTCAAGTGCCTCGATCTTACCCTAAAAAATGCAGAGCTGTGTTATCCAAGCTGACTCCTGCCAACCTTGCGAGTTAAAGCAGATTCCATTGAAAATGCTCAGCTAGGACAAAAATGAAAACTGTTCCTGGGAAGCATGGTTTTATGGCCAGAATTATGTGCTTTTTAGTTGAATAAAGACAGAATGTTTCAGAATTACAGTGACTCAGCAAAGGTCATCTACGGTAGACTACATCATCGTCTCTATTTCAACAGAGAGAGGATGACTGATCACTTACATACACACACACACACACACACACACTTCAATTTGAAAGTTTGCTTTTGAACCAGTTTGGGTTGCCAGACTGGGATGCCAGGTTATGCTGATGCCACAGAGCTCAATGAACTCATTTCTCTGTACATCTCATGTCATAACTTCAGTATAACAACAGTATTGCAATACAAATGTCTGAAAGATACTAAAATGCAGAATATATTGTGCACTTGGTTTAGCAGACCAGGATGCCACTGATGCAGGCATGGATTTTATTTGCCTCTGACCAGTTAACTTAGCCCTCTGTAATCTAAGGGCAAAGTATCAAACGTAGGCATGGAGATAAGAAATGAGAATACATAGGCACAAGCATCTTTGAGGGACAACTTCTACAATTGTGAACTTGATTGCTTCTTTGTACAAGTTATAGATATCACATAATGTATGCCGTTTCCAGTTTGTAAATTTTAAAATGCGTAAACATCTAACTTACTTTCAGGTGTATCATGCCTTCATGGGCTCTGTTGTTTATCTCGCAACAGTTAAGTGAATATTTTGTGCCCCCAGCAGTGCAACAGTCTCTAAAGCTTATCTTCGTTTTCTTTTTCTAATTGTAGTCATTAAGATCATGGAGGGGGTTTTGTTCTCTACCTTTGCTAACTTCAGTAATGCTAAGTGTGGAATACTCTGCAGAGGAAAATTCTTTTCCTTGAAGCATGAAGTGAGCACTAGAAGTGACCTCTGTCATTTACATGCTTACGAAATAAAGCAAAGGAAAAGCATGCTTTTACTTCATTTACTAGAGGAAGCTGCAGTTTTGACTCCATCTGCAGTCTCTGGGAGAATTGGTCTTCTTGGGGAATGCGCCATTGTTTATGATTTATGCTTCCAGTTCCCATTAGTGACTGGCTATATGTGCGAGGGTTTTCTTTTCTTTAGTAAAAATACATAGGAGTTTATATAATTGTTTTCTTTTAGTTATGTACTTGGCCTTGAATTTAAGGAGAACAGAAGAAAAAAAAAAGACTTTGAAAAGTGCTGCAATTCCTGTTGTATTTATTACACTGTTTATTAGCGCGTTGCAAGAAGGAAAAGTGAAACATTAGGAGCTGAAACTGTGCAGAGAACACAGGCATGGATTCTTGCAGGTATCTGACAGGTAAATCTCATGGATTTCATTAAGAGCCTGGCTTATCCTCATTTAAACAAGAAAGCTGAAGACATGGATGAAAATTATGCAATTCTTTTGACATTCTTTTCTATTGTTTTTTAATTTCTCTGCATTCTGCAGGATCTAGGCAGGTTTGGTGTTTTCAGTGGGAAATGTTACAAGTATGTCCGTGTATGTGTGTGTGCATATATACATACATATATATATATATAAGAATTTTAGTGTTTTTCTCTTGTGAATGTATCTGCTTTAAATATGTGGATTTTCTCCTACTCATTGTATATGATGGTGCTAATTAGAATTCTAAGATCCCACTATCTGCCTAGGATCTCAATACTAATAGAAGATCAACAGACAAAATCTTTGAGTTTTAGTGGAGAAAGGTGTTAATAACAGGGAAAAAAAAAAAAGACACCTTTGCTTTACTTTAAGAAGGAAACATTGTAAAATAGAGTTGATTAAACAGAAAGTGCAGAATACAATGAGTAAGACTCACAAAACTTTTTTGGAATCATGTAGCCGCTGCAGATATACATACATGTAACAAGTTATTGAGATTGGCGTAAGTAGCTGATGTGGATATGGTGATGAAAGCAATAGAGATCAATAATGAGTCATGATTCCATTATGGGAGTAATGTATTCTGCATGAAGTTCAAGTACATCTGTCACCCCAAAGAATGAAAGCTAATTTAAGTCATTAGGCAGAAGCTAGCATCCTTGATAATGGCATCACTACTTTACTTCACAGGATAGTTATTAAACTGACCAAAGTGTTTTGTGGATTTGATGGTCTGCTGAAGATATAAACATAAAAGGGTTTCTGCAAATCGTCAATGAAGCATTACCCAGCTTCTGCAACACTCAGCCACCAACTTTGCCAGGAACACTCATATCAAATTATTTATGATAATCGTGAAAACACCACCACCAGAGACCTCGAGGATTGCTCTCTGTGCACTGTGTGACTCTAGTGCTTCCAGAAAGCTAAACTGAATGCAATTCTGTGAACAGCATTATTCATTCTTGTGGGTTTTTCTTCATGGTTCTCATGAAACTATGTCTTGATCGGTGTTCTCTTTCCGTAGCGTTTTCCATAGTGGACTTTTTGTCCTTAAAGTTATTATTGGTTTTGAACTGTTCAGATTGCTAAGATTTGCCCATTCACCTTCTCTTTGAGGGCTCATGAAGGCAGTGAGTCATTCCTGGAGGTGTTGCACATAACTTCTGTATATTGCCATGTTGTCTGACAAACACGTTCTTGTGGGTAGGGAATACACAGTTTACAGTGAGGGCTGTGTACGTTTTCCTAGAATATACTAAAGGTGCTTAATAGTGTGCAGAGGACAGATATGCGAACAGCAAAGCTACTCTGTGACTAAAAAGAAAGTCCAACTTGCTTCATTAGGTTGCTCTGCAATGTGAGATCATTGGCAATGTGGCAATTTTGGAAAAATCACTGGTTATGGGGGTTACTGGACCGAGTTTTGCCTTCAGAAAACAGATGCATGCTTTCTGGGTACAGAAGAAAAAAGATGGGGGAAAAGAGCTATGTTTTAAAAACTGTCTTCATTATTCCTAACCTTATTATGAAGGCCTATTCAATATAGCTTCAATTGCAGAAAGAATCATGGCATGTGTTAGAAATAGCCATAAGGAACTGAGAATGCTTCCTGAGCAATGTTGTCTACTGTGATAGGTAAAAATGCAATTTTATTTTATTGTGAAATACCATAATGTAGACAGTTTAAGAATAGCAACTCTCCCTGACTATTAGGACATGGACCTTGACCCCCTTTTCACCCCAGTGCTCTCTCACCCTGATTTTTTTTTATGAGGTTTTTTTCTCAGAAAGTGATAACTCTGTGAGGAAGAAATAACACAAACCATTAGGACTTTTCCTAGCAGGGGGACAAATGTGTATAATGGCATGTCTTGCATTGTGGTCTGTTACTGATGGTTTCATTGGAAGTTTTTATTGGAAAAGCCATGTAGGGGAAATAAAAACTCCAGCAAACAGCTTGCCTAATACTTTAACTGTAAAGCACAAAGAGAACAAGTCTCTGACTGGTAAAAGTGTTTCTGAACTCTCACAAGGTGTGCTTTGTAATCTTAGGGTCTAGAAAGACCAAATCATCAACTCTGCTACTTAACACCCCCCACCCTGACAAAATAGACTTTTAGTCTAGGATGGATTTTTTATGAGCAGTTTATAATCCATATCAAAATAAGGATTTATAAAGGAAGTGCTGACACAAATTTAGGACAGCATCCAACAAAAACTGTATGACTTCTGGAGTGCAGAAACCTGGATAAGGTCACAACGCTCATCCTCACCCCTCAGCCACCCAAAAAATTTGTCGTAGTGGGACATACATGGATTTTTGTGGTGCCAAAGCCAAACAAAAGAGAAAATAATTGAATTTGGCCTCAAATGACAGCAATGCAAATGTGTTCCTCTGTGTGGTTTACAACCTTTGCTTGTGTAATAAATGACATGATATTACATTCTGGAGGGTAAGAAACAATTTTGTGACACAGAAGGTTAGGGAGAGAAATAAGATTTTATGAGTAAGGTTTGTGTGAGTGACAGATGGGAAGAGAAAACCTGATTTATTTAATGTTATCTGCACTTCAAAGCCCATAGAAATTGGGATGTGTCTCCTTGCTGATTTTTCAAGCAAGCACAATCTGTTGCAATGGTGCTCTGTGTGGCAGGAAATTATCTGAAATAATGAACTGGTCAAGTACGCTAAAACTGATACTCTTCTCATCAGCATCCAAAATATGAAACCTGCCAAAAAATTCTAATTGCAGTATACTCTGTCCAAATTATTTTACTGTTTGCCAAGAAGGGCTTTGAAATACTTGGCAGAGTCTTCTACCAGGAGAAAATGAAACAAAAGAGAATGAAGTGGAACACAATAAAGAAATGCCCCCACCCCCTTGAAAAATAGCATGTTCATCGGGTTACCCTTTCATGAAGAACTGATAACTCTGTAACTCATACGAAGTAACTGATCAGAAATAATTTATCTGAGATAAACAAAATGGGCTTGGCTAAAAAGCCCCCCCAGGGTGTTTCTTGTTAGAACAGCTGCTTGAATACTGTGATAGTCACAAGGTGTGTTGATATTATACATAAAGTATCTTTTCTGTTCATTTACCTTGGTGCACAGCTATGGTCCATGAAATAATATACAAAAATGTCACTGACTAAGCGAATTCTAAATTAAAGCTATCATGAATAACTCTAATTTTTTTTAATAATTCCACAAACTTGCTTCACAACCCCTGGTAACCAGGACCAAAGTCCTTGTCTCATTGTAAGAACAGTGAATTAAGTTGATTTTTCCTCTGGGACTAGCTCACAAATAAGTAAAATCTAATCTCATTTTCAATGTCTTTTTGTTTCTTGTGCACACACAAGCAAAATTCAAAGTTTTGTTTTACCTTCATCTGTGTATTTGTGAGATAGGAGTAGCACAAACAGTATGTGTAGGATATGTCTGAAAAGCATTATGAGTAGATTTTTATTTCAGTTCACAAAGGTTACCCGAACAGAAAGATACTAAAACACACTTAATAGCTCTACCTAATTGGAATCAAGGCCGTATTTGGTACAAGTGTTCTTTCTAATATAATGAAGAATGCTGAAAGAACTAAAGAGGAGCCTGGGAGCA
>VXBW01005553.1:0-10103 GCA_013400375.1 Thinocorus orbignyianus | reverse complement strand
GATTTCTCCCCCTATTAAAGATTTCTCCCCCAATTAAAGATTTCTCCCCCAATTAAAATCTCTCTGAGATTAGAATTCCCTCCCCAACTGAAATTCTCTCCCCCCAGTCAAGCCTTTCTCCCCCCAATTAAGTTTTTGTCCCCAATTCAAATCCTCCTGCGATTAAAACTGTGCCTCCCCAGTTAAAATCTTCCCCTCCCAGTTAAAATTCCCCTCCCCCAGTTAAAATATTCACCGTGGGAAGCACAGACGCCGCCGCGCTCCTTTCTCCTGCCGAGAGAACTTGGAGATAGACTTAAAAACATTAAATAATTTCATTATTTGGGTATTTTGGGGGGATTTTCATGAGGATCCTCCGGGGCGGAGGGGGGAAGGGGCTGCCCGAGGGACCTTTCCCTCCCAGCTCCTCCTGCTTCTCCTCTTTTTTCTGAATTTCCAGCTGTTTATGGGTTTTTTCTTAAATCCTGAGTGAGGGGCAGAGGGATGGACCATCCCCTTGGTCACTTTGGGGTCCCCCCTCTTGTTCCCTCTCTCCATCCCCGGCCAAGACCAAGCTGAGAAGTAGAATCACTGAACGGAACGTTGGTTCTGTTGTACTTCAGGACTAGTCCCCCCTCCCCACATCTGGGTCTGACCCCAGGGACCCCCCAAAGCTGAGTGTGACACCCCTCAACTCCTCCTGAACCCTTCTCCACCTCTTATTTTAGGGATGGGCTCCCCACGCGTGAGGTGGGACGGCAGGGGGCATGTCCTCCCCAGGGATGTGATGTCCCCAAGGTGACAGGGCACAGCTGGAGTGCCCCAACACTTGAACCCCCTCCCCCCAAGAACCTTCTTGTCCCATCTTCCCAGCCTCAAAAGCAGCTTTTTTCCCTTTTCCCACTTTTCGTCACAGAGGACGGTCCAAGATGAGGCCCACAGTGAAAGTGACAGCCACAACAACTGTGCCTTGTTTGGAACATCTCTGGGAAGCACACGCATTGCCACCACTGCTTTGNGAACGTTGGTTCTGTTGTACTTCAGGACTAGTCCCCCCTCCCCACATCTGGGTCTGACCCCGGGGACCCCCCAAAGCTGAGTGTGACACCCCTCAACTCCTCCTGAACCCTTCTCCACCTCTTATTTTAGGGATGGGCTCCCCACGCGTGAGGTGGGACGGCAGGGGGCATGTCCTCCCCAGGGATGTGATGTCCCCAAGGTGACAGGGCACAGCTGGAGTGCCCCAACACTTGAACCCCCTCCCCCCAAGAACCTTCTTGTCCCATCTTCCCAGCCTCAAAAGCAGCTTTTTTCCCTTTTCCCACTTTTCGTCACAGAGGACGGTCCAAGATGAGGCCCACAGTGAAAGTGACAGCTGGAAAAACTGTACCTTGTTTGGAACATCTCTGGGAAGCACATGCATTGCCACCACTGCTTTGGGGCTGCGGGCTTTCCTAGCCACTCCAGCCTCAAAACCAGCTTTTTCCACTTTTCCCATTCCCCAGCTCAAGATCAGGGACACTGCTGGGCTCCTCCACCACATCCAAAACCCACAACAAATCTCTAAATTAACCTTCTTGCACCCAAATGCTTTTTATTTTTTCACTTCCTCCCCTTGTTTTTCCTTTTTGTTCTGCTCCTTCAGTGTCTTCAACGGCTGGGGGTGGAGTTTGGAGTCAGCCCAAAACCCCCTAAGGCAGCATCCGGAGAGCAAGGGTGAGGGTGAGACTTTGGGTGTTTCCTGTTTGCTGCTTCCTCTGGCAGCTCGAATGGGCACAGTGAGTGAATTTCTTTCCCGCGAGGGATTTAGAACCTTGTATTTTCTCCTAAAATTTTGGAAGGGCTTTAGGGTAAAGCCTGGGGAGGGCAGTGGGGGCTGAGCAAGGGGCTGCACCAGGAGCCCTGTGTGGTCCCATCCTGCCCTCGACCAAGGGTTCCGATGTCAGGGTGAGGGTGGTTTGGTGGGATTTCTGGAGCCCTTCTTCCCGACTCGCTCCACGGTGGCTGTAACCCCCCTGTGTCCTCCCTCTTCCTCCCTTCCCACCCTCTTCTCCAGCTCCGGCTACAGATGGGCTTCCCCGTGAGCCCACGGGTCCTCCTCAGTCATTTCCTGACTCTCCACCTCCTCCGGCTGGGATCAGGTAGGGATCTTGCAGGGCTGGGGGGTGCTGAGTCCACTCTGGGTGGCAGATGTGGGGCAGGGGAGGTGCTGTGGGGCAGGAGGAGCTGAGGCAAGAGCTTGGCCGCAGCGGCCTTTACTTCCCTCTGGACTCGTGATGCCACACGTCCTTTGTCCTGGGACATCTTCAGTCCCACCCCATGGTGCTCCCCCAAAACCTTTGTCCCTTCTACCAGGGCTGGCTGGGGTGGGGGTCCTTTTCGTGTCTGGAGGTCATGATATTCTGGAGCAGATTCCCACCTCCCTCTTTCTCCTTCACGTCCTCCCGCTCCCTCTCCAGTTTCTCCGGAGTCTTTGGGCCACGGGGAGGGCAAAGCAACGCCCGTGGGATGGAGCAAGCACCGCTCATGCCAAACTGATTCCTTGTCCATAGATTAATGTTGGCACAAACTCTGTCCCTCTGTGTCCTTCTCGGTCACCCAGCCCAGTTCCAAGTGGTGGGACCAGGCCAACCTCTCCTCGCCACCGTGGGGCAGGACGTGGTGCTGCCCTGTCACTTGTCTCCACGCATGGACGCTCGGAGCTTGGAGATCAGGTGGATCCGGCGCCAGCTCTCCGAAACGGTGCACGTCTACAAAAACGGAGAAGACCAGTACTGGAAGAGGATGGAAAAATTCGCTGGGAGGACAGAGTTGCCCAGAGATGGTCTCTCCAACGGGAGCCTGGACTTGAGAATCTCTGGGTTGAGGCCCTCTGATGATGGCCAGTATCTCTGCACCGTGCAACGTGCTACCACTTACAGAGAAGCTGTGGTGGAGCTGGAGGTGGCAGGTTTGTGGCCCCTGTGGTGTTTCCTGGGGGTGGTCCTGGTGTCCCTGGGTTGGTGTGTCCCTCCCAGAGCTTTAGCCCATCCTCAACTTCCGAAGGCTGTTGAGAGAGATCGGGTGCGAGGGGACTCTTCCCATGTGTGCCTGCCCAGGAGGGAGCACCCACGTGGTGCTGGAGGTGGTTTTGGGGGGCAGAGTAGAATGTACAAGGTGGCTCTGGGTCTCCGTGGTGTCCTCCTGATGCCATGTTGGTGCAGAGATGTTTCCTTGAGGAGCCAAAGCTCCACTGTTGGGTGCCAGGCCGTTTTATGGGAGATCTGGGATCATTTGGCATCGGTGCTCTCCGGTTCCTGCAGAAGTTGGGGTGGGTTTGGTGGCGTGAGGATCACGTGCCCGGCCCCACAGCTCCCAGAGTGTGGGGTGTGGTCTTTGCATTCGAGCTGGGTCCATCCCTAAGTCAGGACAACCCCGGACTCTTCCCCCAGCCATGGGCTCTGTCCCTCTCCTCTCCCTGGAAGCTTATGAGGACGGAGGCATCCGGATGGAGTGTCGATCGACCGGCTGGTACCCACCACCACAGGTGCTGTGGAAGGATGCCGACGGGCAGCATCTCCCCTCGGTCTCCCTGAGAAGTTCCCCTGACCAGAGGGGCCTCTTTGAGGTCTGGGATGTCGTCGTCGTGAGCGGGAAGGGAGACAGGAATGTGTCGTGCGTGGTCAGGAACGGCCGCCTGGAGCAGGAGCAGGCGTCATCCCTGCACATCTCAGGTGTGGGATGGGGTTGGCCACGTTGGTTGGTGGTGGTTGACCCATGGAGGGCTGGAGAAACATGTGGGGGGTGAGGGAAGGGCCACAGGTGAGTTAACAGGATACTGCTGTGCTTCAGGGGAGCGTTGGGATGTCCATGGGATGGGGAGGATGATGTCCCCTTGAGCCCAGGGTTCCCAGAACAAGGCTTTAGGAGCTGGAAGTTTGGGATTCTTTTGTTTTTGTTGTTTTTTTTTTCTTCTACCCACACACAAGAATATAAATTAAAGCCATTTCTTGATGGTTTTTCATTTCTCAGCTCCCTTCTTCCACGATGCCCGTCCCTGGATGGCAGCTCTGGGTGTGTTCCTTGTGTTTTCAGTGGTGGCAGCTGCCCTCGGAGCTTACCTCTTCCGAAGAAAAAGTGAGTTGCCATCATCACAATGTTTTGCCTTCCTTGGAGAAGCTCTTCAGGCAAAGGAAAGATGAGGACAAGGATATGGGATGTGTTTGGGAGGAGAGGGAGCGTGGCCAGAGCATCTGGTTGGTGGGAAGGTCCAAGAGACCCTGGTGAGATGGTCCCAGTGAGGAAGCAGCTGCTCTCCTGACCTCCTTTCCCTCTGCTTTTCCTTTCCAGTGGAGCAGTCCAGAGCGCTGGGTGAGTCCTTCTGGCTCCTGCCACCAGTAAAACCTCCTGAGAAAGGAGGGAAGTGGGTTTGGATGGTTCTGCTGGTTCTCTGGTCCATTGATGTGGGTTGATGGAGCCCAGAAGGGGACTGGAGAGCACTGGGGCTGGGAACTGGGCACGGAAGGTGTCCTGTATCCTGGGAAGAAACCTGTTTAGGATGAGCTTAAATCAGGCTGAACCTTAAACCTTTGCTTCAGGCAGGTGTAACTGCAGAGTGTCTGGGTGGGCTGGGGGAAGGAAAAGGAGGCCAGGAGCCCTTCCCGGGAACCAGGGGTTCTTTTCCCACTCCCAAAACAGAAGGAGTTTGAACTCAGCCTGAGCTCTGCCTGCTCCAGCCGTGGGGTTGGAAGGTGTCTCCTCTGATCAGTCATTGCTTTATGTTTCTTTCCTTTATAGAGGAACAAGATGCAGCACTGGGTGAGTCTCCGAGATTTCCAGCTTGGCTCGTTGTTCTCTTCTGGGCCCCCTTGCCCATTCTCTCCATCCCTGCATCCCCCTGGCTCTGGGGAAACCCCTAGGAGATGTACCTGGGTGGGGTTGAGCAACTTGGGGACACCAGACCAGGGCCCTCTGCCATGCCTGGAGTTACTGGGGAACAGCTGTGGGACACAACCAGGCTATAGGGACCCATCCCTGGAACCCAGTGGGTGTTTTCCCACTCTCCAGAGAGAAAGTTTGAGGTTTTCCCAGCTCTGCTTATCCTTCTTGAGCGCTGATGAGATGAGAAGCTGTCCTCCCTGATCAAATACTGCTTTTGCTTTCCAGAGGAACAAGCTACACTGTTGGGTGAGTCTCTGTGAGTTCCTTCTGGCTGGGTGGCCTCTCCTGGGTGCTCTGTGCTTGGCCCCTTCCCCTCTTGCCCATTCCCTCCATCCCTGCATCCCCTGGATCTGGGCATACCTCGAGGGGATGTGCCTGGAGGGATGGGAAGCTCAGGGACACGAGGGGTGGCCATTCTCCACTGCCCAAACCCACTGGCCACCAGCCATGGGATGTCACCAGACTGGAGGGTTTGAGGATCTTTTCCCACTCCTCAAATAAAAAGGGTTTGGGAATTACCCTGCAGGAGCATCCATGGGGTGAGAAACTGTCCCCTCACATCACTCATTGCTTGTCTTTTGTCCTCTGCAGAGGAACGAGATGCAGAACTGGGTGAGTCTCCATGAGCTCCTCCTGCCTTGGTCTCCTCTCCCAGATTCTCTGTGCTCCACCCCTTCCCCTCTTGCCCGTCCTCTCCATCCCTGTATCCCCTGGGTCCGAGCAAACCCCAAGGGGATGTGCCTGGAAGGGTGGGCAGCTCAGGGACACCAGAGCAAGGTTGAACCACCTCCCCTGCCTGGAGTCCCTGGAGACCATCATGACTAGGTTGGAGGGACCCATCCCTGAACCCAGAGGGTCTATTCCCACTCCCCAACAAAGGAGGAATTTGGGATCTGCCCACTCCTGTGCTCGCATGTGTGGGATGAGAAGGTGTTCCCTCTGATCTCTTCTGCTTTTGCTTTCCAGGGAAACGAGATGCAGCACTGGGTGAGTCTCTCTGAGTTCCTCCTGGCTCCGTGTCCTCTTCCAGGTGCTCTTCTGCCCTTGTCCATCCTGGGAGCCAGGGGGTCTTTTTCCCTTCCTCCAGACAGAAGGAGTTTGGGTTCTCCCTGAACTCTTCCCGATCCAGCCATGGATTGGAAGCTGTCCCCTCTGGTTGCTCATTGCTTTGTTTTTTCCTTTACAGCAGAACAAGCTGCAGCCCTGGGTGAGTCTCTGTGAGCTCCAGAGCTGTGTAGGGTTCTTCCTTCCTCCCATTGCCTCCCAACTCCATCCCTGTGTCTCCTGGGTCCAGGGAAAACCCAAGGGGCTATGCCTGGGAAGCTCGGGGACACCAGACCAGGGAGGGACCATCTGCCCTGCCCAGTGTCCCTGGGAACCTGTGGTGGGATGTGACCAGGCTGAAATATCCCTCCCTGGGAGCCAGGGGCTGTTTTCCCACTTCCCAGAGGGAAAGAGTTTGGGGTTTCCCCAGCTCTGCTGATCCTTCTTGAGCACTTGTGGGGTGGGAAAGTGTCCTCTCTGACCAAATTCTGCTTCTGCTTTCCAGAGGAACAAGCTGCCCTCTTGGGTGAGTCTCCATGAGCTCCATCATGGCTCGGTGTCCTCTCCCGGCTGCTCTGTGCTCATCTCCTTCCCCCCTTGCCTGTCCCCTCCATCCCTGCATCCCGTGGGTTCAGGCAAAGCCCAAGGTGATGTGCCTGGAAGGGTGGGCAGCTCGGGGACACCAGACAAGAGCTGGACCATTTCCCCTGCCCAGAGTCCTTAGGGACCGGCCATGGGATGTGAAGTGACCTGCTCTTGTCCCTCCTTGTAGCTTGGAGAAAGTTTCTGCTTCCTCACAATCCAGGTAACTGGGTGTTTTATATTATTCCATGGGGAATTCTCCTCCCTTTCCCTCTGTGTGAGGCTTAACTGGGCTGTCCAGTTGAAGGGACTGGCCATTCCTGGGAGTCTTAGTGACTCAAGCCCCCCAGACCATGGCCCTGGGCTGGATCTCACCCTATTTTCTTGCTGCTCCACCCCATTCCGAGTGAAATCCTTGAGTTCCAGAGGCACTATCTCCCCCTAAGATCCCCTCTACTGCCAATCCCAGCCCCTCTTCCCATCCTGCTATTCCCTGGGGGGGGCTGCAGCCCCACTGGTGCCTCTTCCCACGGGACCTAGATTGGCCATGGCCGTGGTGGGGCTGGAAAGGAGGAAGGAGATGCCCATTCTCCTGCCCCATGGGGTACGTCCTGGCCTTGGAATGAGGGGGATGGCACCTCCCTGGGACTGAGTTCTGCTGCTCTGGCTCCTTCTGTCCCCTGCAGATGTGGTGGTCCTGGATCCAAACACGGCTCATTCCCAGCTTGTCCTGTCAGAGGATTTGAGACATGTGAGACGGGAAAGTGGAGGGAAGGACCTGCCTGACACCCCGGAGAGATTTAAGAATCTGTGCTGCGTGCTGGGCTGGGATAGGTTCCGGGAAGGGAGGCACTGCTGGGAGGTGGAGGTAGAGGGGGAGGTGGGAGGTGATTCCTGGTGGGCTGTTGGGGTGGCCAGAGAATCCTTGGAGAGGAAGGGATCTCTCGACCTGAGCCCTGCAGAAGGGATCTGGGCGGTTCGGCACTGTTTGGGGCAGTTTGTGTCTCTCACTTCTCCTCTCACCATCCTGGCCCTGTCCCCGCTTCCCAGGAGGATCTGGGTCTGCCTGGACTGCACAGGGGGGCTGGTGACGTTCCTCAACGCCGACACCGGGGGTGAGATCTTCACTTTCCCACCAGCCTCCTTCCACGGGGAGACCCTGCGCCCCTGGTTTTGGGTGGGAACGGAGAAAATGGAACTGCGCCTGAGGACCAGAGCCCCTCAGCCCCTCAGCCCCACTTCCAGCCCCTCCACATCCCTCAGGAGATCCTGCCCTTCTCCAGAGACTCCCCACACACCTCTCCTGGACCCTGCAGGAGATGTTCCTCTCCGCCCTGCCCCGACCTGGGGAGCAGAGCGGGAATGAGGGGCAGGGAACAGGGGCTGATGTGGGGTCTCCCCTGGTGCTGGGAGTCTCTGAGCAGGGAGGTGTCCCCATTTCAGCTTTGATGGAGTCGATTTTCTTTGTGGATTTTGGATTTAGTGTGAGGATGCCCTTGATCACTCCTGGTTTTATACGTGGTTGAGAAATGTTCACGTCACTCAAGGGGTTTTCCAGCTTCCCTTCGCAGCCGAGGGGGAGCACGGCCAGGATGAGGTGGCCAGAGGGATATTCCACCCCACAGATGTCCTGCTGGGGGTAGAAACGGGGGCTGCTGAGGGGGCTGGGACCCTCCACTGCTGCTGGGGACTGGCTGGGCAATCCGTCCTCAGGTGCTGAGGGCAACTGGTGGTATATTCCTTTATTTTGGTGGCATATTCTTTTATTTTGTACATTATTTTACCATTAATAATGCTATTTAATTAAGAACTGTTGCCTTAAACCGTCTTTATTCCAACCCACGAGGTTTTATCCCTTCCATTTTTCCCTCTTCTCCTCCCCACCCTAGTGGGGAACGAGGAGGGGGAAATCCAAATCCTTGGAACCATTTGGATGCCCTCAGATCTCCCTCGGAACACCCTCCAATCCCCTCAGATCCCCTGGAACTCCTTGGACCCCTTGCAACCCCTTCAACCCTCCTGGAACCCTCCCTTGAGCCTCTCTGGAACCCCTTGGATTCCCTGGAGTCCCCTTCCAACCCCCTCAGATCCCTTGCAACCTCTTGGGTCCCTTTGGATCTCCTCAGATCTCTTTGGTATCACTTGGAACTCCCCATGGATCCCCTTGCAACTCCTTAACCCTCCAGGAACCCTTCTTGGACTCTCCTGGAACCTTTGGACCCTGCAGTTAGAGTTGGAAGGGACGTTAAAGATCATTGAGTTCCAAACCCCCTGCCATGGGCAGGGACACCTCCCACCAGCCCAGGTTGCTCCAAGCCCCATCCAGCCTGGCCTTGAAGACTTCCAGGGATGGCGCATCCACAGCTTCTCTGGGCAACCTGTTCCAGTGCTTCACCACCCTCACAGCAAAGAATTTCTTCCTAATATCCCATCTAAATCTCCCTTCTTCCAATTTAAAACCATTCTCTCTTGTCCTATCACTCCCCTCCCTGCCAAAGAGTCCCTTTCCAGTTCTCCTGGAGCTCCCTTTGGATACTGAAGGGGTTAGAAGGTCTCCCTGGAGACCACATGAAGGCTGGCCTTTATTTCCTCCGGGCCAGTTACTTGGAAAAATATCCTACCGGTCTTTCACAGGATCCAATCTTCTGGATCAGTCCTCCCAAAGCAACCTGTTGTTTCTCATCAGCAAACAACTGGAAAGGTTTTTCCAGGTGGGGTAGTCGGAGAGTCAGAGCAGCCACGAGAGCCTGGCTCATGGCTGGCGTTCCAGAGACCATCCCAGGAGATTTCCTTGGGAATTTCAGAGAAGAGTTTCCACTCACAAGCTGAAATGAAGGATATATGGGTGACACCGCCCGGACATTCCCAGAAATGCTCCCAGCTCCTGGTTGGAGTTTGGGGTCAGGTATCAGACGGGTCACCTCTTGCACTCTATTCCAAAGGTTCTGTTCTCCAGTAGCACATTAATTAAATATATTATATCTGTCACTGCTGGGAAAGGGGCTGGACTCGTTTGACCAATCAGGAAGAGAAAGCTCTCCTTCCTCTCCTTCGAAATCGAAAGGAACTTTTCGACAGTCACTCCTCGTGGCAGCCAGGACACCTGTGGAACTAATCCAGGATGAAACCTGCTGTTCCAGCTGCCTGCAAAGATTCCAGGATCCCGTGTCAGGGCTTCAGATCAAGGTCCATCAAGTCCTGATCTTGTCCCCACAAGTCCCTGCCTGGGGATGCAGATGAAAGCAGGATGAGGATACCTGTGGCCCCAGGAGCCCTCTTTTCCCAGCATCTCTGGGGAATTAACAAATTAAAAGGGTATAATGAGATGCTGGAATCCTCCCAAAGAGCCTTCCAGAGGTTGTCCTGATAGGAACTGAGGTCCTCCCCAAGCCCTGGACACATCCCATCATCCCTGATATTACAAAGGAATATTCTCCCACCCACCAGAGCCACCACAACCTCTCTGAGGTGCCACCAGGGTGTGAAACTCCTGGTTCAGCTCCTGTTGAGTCACCAAATTCCACCAGATTGCGCTGACTGGCAAGGGCTTTGGAGAGTGCTTCCAGGAAAGGTTGAAG
>VXBW01005550.1:79234-120582 GCA_013400375.1 Thinocorus orbignyianus | reverse complement strand
AGGACAAGATCCAGCATGGCTCCAGTTNGTCCTCGCCCTGTCAACAGGTCTGGTGCCATACAAGCTAGCCCACTGTCAAAATATCTGAAGTCATGATGTTGACACCAGCCCTGGAGCCACTTACTTACTGATACTGTCCGTCTGCTCCTCTCTACATCATCCCCTGCCACTGAAGGGAGTGACAAAGAGATTACCTGTGCACCTGAGTCCTTTATTAAGCCTCCCAGCTCCCTGAATTCTCTCTTTATTGCCTTTGGGCTTCGAGTTGCTGTCTCCTCTCTGCCTACATGGAGTATTAGTAGTGGATAGTAGTCCGAGGACTTTACTAACCCAGGAAGTTTCCTGGTGGTGTCCTTGACCCTGGCTCCTGGAAGACAGCAAACCTCTCCCTGAGGAGGGTCAGTCCGGCATACTGGGCCCTCCGTCCCCCTCAAAGAGGAGTCCCCAACAACTATAACCCTTCGGGGTTTTTTGTGGGTGTGGTGTCGATCCGAGTTGTTTGCTTTTTTGGCTGATGAGGCACCCATGTGTCAGGGTGCTCCTTACCTACTTCTTTTCCTGACTGGTCCTCCTCAATCAGAGCTTGGTATCTGTTACTGAGATTCACTCTGTAGGAAGAAATGGGTAAGGTGAGGCGTTTTCTACTGCCCCGACCACAAACTCAGTTCCATTCACTTTTCTCTCTCAGTTATCTCAGCAACAGAGGTACAGAATCTAACATCCAAATGTAAATAAGAGTACTTTTAGAAATGCATTATTACCTCTTTAATAATTACCGTTTATTCTCAAGAATGAGAGTTGTGTGTCACAAATTGCTTTACACTTTAGGGTATGTAAATACAGCCAGGATGTGTAAGTGTAAGCTCATGCACTGTAAGTCACGGTAACCCTGTCTCAGGACTCCTTAACTTACTGTAACTCGAGAACATAAACGATTGTGTACCTCTGTGGCACAGGCTACTGAGGAGTTCAAATTTTAACATGTAAATGCTGTCATTTCTACTGCTCAGTTCTAATTACTTGAGTGGTAGAATATTCAAAGGCAAACTTATTTTGTCTAGGAAGAGTTTTTATTAGAATCTGAGCAGTCTGGAGTTAAAATACTCATATGCACATTTCAAATCAGAGGTGAATTTGGGTTGGAAGGAATCTCAGGAAGCTGTCAGGTCCAAACCGCAGCCCAGAGCAGGGCTGACTTGGGCTGAAGCGATGTCTGGTTGTTGATGATGTAGTGGTTTGTAGAGATGTAGAAGGCAGAGTGGTTGATCTTTGACATCTGTTGTTGTGCCTTGAGATAGAAACTGGAGCTAAATCAGACCTAGTCCTACAAAACATGTTAACTAAGTCGGTGAGAAATTGAGACAATTCAGAACCTCTGACCTCAGTTGTTAAATTTGTGATGGAACTGTACTCTTAAATTGTATGTTGCACACAGGAGCAGTTTGAGGGGTGAGTAATAAGCTTCATCATGCTGCATGTAAACACCTGTCTCTGAAAACTTAGCTTAAGGTTTCCTAAAAACCCATACACTAGTGGAGAAGTTATCTTCCCTTCTTGGCATACATCTCTGCTGAAAGCTAAACTGCAGAAGAGAGGAGGGTGGTATGTTGTCTTTTTTATTCGTTGAAGCTTTTGGTGTTCATTATCTGCCTCTTAGTATGCTTTTTGTGGTGGGTACAATAGCAAGGGCCGCTTTACAGCAGGTTTTTTTACTGCCTCAGTAACTGGGCTCCAGTGAGTATGAAACAACCAGGGTTTGTAAAATGGCAGCGTTTCATGGAAACTGCCATCTCTGCTCTGGTCCTGTTGATTTTTGGCACCTAACATGCACCTTTGCTGGAGCTAGTAGAGACAACTGTTAGGATGACCTACAGCTGGATGTGTGACTTGAGAGCTTGTTGTCTAAAGATGCTTTCAAGGTGGATGCACTGTTGCTGACAGGTGGTTTGCATCTAGAAAGAGGTGTGTGAGGGAGGACAGAAAAGCTTGAGATAGATGAAGAACTCTTTTTAGTGGTGAGAGGAAACTACGTTCTTACACTTTTTGGTCCTTTCCTGCTGCCAGAAACCAGCTGTACACTTGGTTATTTCTTTTCTTTAATTCCTTAGGATTTAATAATTAGTGGGAAGAGAAGGAGGTAGATTTGTTCCAAGAAAGGAAACAAAACAGTTAAATTTTAAATGCTGAGCGCATGTGTAGTAACTATTGCCAAATTTGGGGATCTTTTGTTTTTTTTTTAAGGGGGCTGGAAATTCTCTGAAAGCTGTTTGTTGTGTTTGTGTTTCCATTTTGTAATTATTTGCCAAAGCCCCCATCTGAAAACACATTTCAAAGAGCTTTAATGAAACCAACTAATCTCTTACAAAAATGATTAATGTAAATATTGTAAAACTTACCTTTAGTTTGACTTGGGTCGTCCTTTTCAAACAGGGAGAATGAATCCCTTTGGAGGGAAGTGGCAGAACTGAGAGCAAAGCACTTGCAGCAACAGCAGGTTATTCGGAAGGTAAGGCTTCATTTGGATGTCACATGTGAATGAGAGAGCACTTCTGAACTAGGAGCACCGTGCCACAGGTTGCCTTATTCTACCCTCACTCTTTTTTCTTTTTTTGTAGTGTGTGAAATATCTTTTTAATGGTGGGGGGGAAGGTCGGTGTGTGGTGAACAAATGTTCTGTGAAACATACAGTGTATTTCACTGCGTGAGCAGAAGATACGGTCAGACTCTTGTAAATGTTTTCAAAGAAAGAAATGTAAGAATATCAGACATCATTTATTAAGGTACCCTTCAAAGGGTCAGTCCGTTTTTTTTATTCTTCAGAAATTGGATGAGTAATATATTCTGTGTGGGGTGTTCTGAGGGAATTGGGGAGTTTGGCACTGGAAATTCACTGGTGTGTCACTTAACTGACACACTGCATGTATATTTCGGGGGTTATCAGAAGAATGATAGATTATTGAGTGGAACAAACTGATGATGTTAGCTTAGCTTAAACAGCTGGATTTATGGTCTACCAAAACTGATGTAAATGCAAAGAGTTGACAGGCTTTATGTATTTTTCTTAACATACCAGAACTAGCAACACTGACAGCAGCCTGGTAGCAGAGGCTGCTGCTGACTTTTTTTCTTTTTCCCATTGGTTCAGGTCAGGTTACGTACATTTAATCTTTAGATTTAAAACATAAGGAAAGAAAATCTAACATTTCAAAAGGAAAGGCAGCTGATGAATACTTCTAAGTGTACATGTCATTTTTTTCTGAATCTGACAAAAATGCCTTTCACCAGAGCCACTATTTATAGATGCATGTTTTATATGGAATCAACTTCCCTGATGCCTTCTGTTCCTGCCTATTAGAGTTCTTCTAGTAGTTTGAGTTACTGGATGTTTTTCTGTGTACTGTAAAAGTCTACTTACTCTTCATTGCCAGCTGTGTGAAAGCCTTTCTCAGACAACTGGATAATTATTCTTTTTAGATATTACCAGGAGGGTTTTCTAGTCTACCATGGTTTTTAATGTTTCAGAACAGTTCTAAATGAGAATCGCTACACAAAATGAGTGTTCTGCTCTTTACACCTAGGTTTTACTATTGAAGTTGTCTGCTCTAAGGTATCTTGGTACTCTGAGAAACAGTTACAGAGTACAGTGACTAACAGCAGTGTTCTTTTCCTTATAGATTGTACAATTTATTATTACCTTGGTGCAGAATAACCAGCTGGTGAGCCTAAAACGGAAGAGGTAAATACGGTCTTGAGAACTTGCTGCCCGGTCAGTGTGCTGACATGTTTTGTTGACTAAAACCAAAGGATTAGTTTTACGATGGCTTTCTTCCTTTACGTTTTCTGATTTAGGCCTCTACTTCTGAACACTAATGGACCTACAAAGTCAAATGTATTTCAACAAATTGTGAAAGAATCAGCTGACAGTAACCACCATGTAAGTTTTCTTTTATTCTGGTCACTCTGTGTTAGGATGAAGGAAGGAGTGGAAGGGGACAGACAGACCAATTAGCTTGTCTTGTAGACAAGAAAACATGGCTATTGTACTGAGAGCTCTGAACTTTTAGAAGTGGTGTACCATGTTGTGTTTCCTTCAGAAGCCAAGTGTATTGATAATCACTGTTCACTTTTTAATATAAGCATGTATGAGCCAGTTAGCTGTGCATTTGATATAGCTTGATAATCCTCCTTGAAAGCAGAACTAACAGTAGTGCTGTTAGAAATACCTTGGCATGTAGGTATGTTGTTGCCTCTGGGAGTTAGGTGTCCCTAGCCCCATATAGGAACAGGGATCCAGTGTGTTGCTCTGCTCCAGCCCAGCAAAATCATGTCAATTTCCTGTGCCATTTGAATGTGTCATGTCACTGAAAGTTATTTTCTGCTGTCCAAATAATAGTTGGTGGGAAAATGATCAGAATGAGTGTTGTAGGATGGTACTAGAATTAGTAGCTTTATAACAAAGTGCTATTAAATGGCAGTCACTGTTTTGTATTTCTAGTTCTTCTGTAGTCCTATTGTCACAGCCTTTCTGTTGCTTTTACTGACAGTTCTAGTATACTTTTATTTCTATGCCTGTAGCTTTTGCCATTTTTTTTCTGTAGCTGTTATTCTCCAGCTTGTTCATTTATTTGTCTATTTTCTGTATTAAATGTAGATCTAATATGAAAAGCTTGTAGTCTCCAAGGTGTGGGAAAGCTCTTGCATCTCTTTAGAACTGAAGCATTGTAAGATATAGTAGCTGTCTGGATGCTGAAGCTCATTGTCCTTCTGTCCCTTGACTCTCTTAAAAATAATTCTCAGGTACCTCTCAACAGAAATGAGGGCTTAAAACAAAGGGAACAGATTTCAGATGACATCATTATTTATGATGTCACTGAGGATGTGGGTGATGAAGAGAATCCCATGGGTGATGAAGAAAATCTTCCTGTTACACCAGAAGCAAGTGAAGATACCACTTCAGATTCTTCCAAGTAAGAAATCTCTAGAAGTCTGTATAGATTGGCTTTCAGTGTTGTATAGTATATGGTAGTTTAGATACCTTGGATCACTTTTCTTAATGAAGTGGTCAGAGTTACTCACTAGGCTTGCGTGTACGGACACTTAATCTGTGAATTCACGGTAGGTCCTGATTTATTGTCTTCTGGGTTTGTTCCAAATAGTTCATTGGCTGTTGGAGTTTTAATACGCAGAGGATAGAACTAGTAAAAAGCTATCTGTGTTATTGTGCTTTTGTTAAATATGCTACTTGTCCAAAGACAGAGTAAATGATGCCTTCTTACTTTTGGTTATGAATCCAGAGAGGAACAAGTTCCCTTGTTTTTACAGATTTCTGTGGAGGAAAATGTGCATTTGCTGTTTGTCAAGTATTGGTGTGGTCTTTGAACTTTATTAAGCCCAAGTGTTGAGTTTTTGAGTCCCAAGTGTTTTGTGCCTGTATTCCTTCCTGTTTGTGCATAGTACCACTGGAGTAGTTCACCTTGCAGCTATCAGCAGTTGAAACTTGGTCCAGGGGAGATGCAGCTCTCTTCCTGAGTTGCGTTGTATTGATAGGGCCTGTATAATGCCTCAGGGAGTAAAACTTAGCAATTTCCAGCTTATACTTGAACTAGTACCATTTTTGTTGTTCAGCTGATGTCTGGGAATGGGTTCTCTGGCAGAAAAACTTTGTGAAAATAAGGCTGTGATGAAGAGGCAACACAACTAACACTTACTTAAGAATTGAGAAAACCCTTGGATGAAAGCACATTATTTGAGACTTTCCTGAGCTTTGCTTTTCTGGTATACATAAAGAGGTTAATTAACTGCAGCATTGTTGACTGAGATCCTTTTGTATTATGGATGCTCTGTTGATTCTGTTCGGCAGGAAAGGTGCAAAATACGTATCTGCCTAGTTTGGTGACCTCATATGCTTTGTTACACTTGGTACATACTTTGCATTTATATGCAAGTTTATAGTTGTTTTATTGCAAAAAATGTCAGTGTTCCTGTATCTTTTTCCTAGTTGTAATTGTGGTCTAGCACAGTGTCTGCTAGCATTAGCTGTATGGAGCGTTACAACACTGCATCAGTACAGATATTTAGAGTAACAAAATGAGAAGTAACTAAAGCTGTGAAGCAGTGCCAATTAAAACGAGTATAAAACACTTTAATTCATTTGTCTCCCATTACAGCTGCAGTCATTCTCCTGATATTGTAATTGTGGAAGATGATAACGAAGAAGAATATGCCCCTGTAATTCAAGGGGATAAAAGCACAGAATCAGTTGCTGTCCCAGCTAACGATCCCCTCAGCCCTGTGAGTGACAGTACAAACCCCCTCATGTCAAGTGCTGTACAGCTGAACAACCAGTCAGCCTTAACTGCAGAAGATCCGGTCTCGATGATGGATTCCATACTCAATGAGAATGGAGTAATTTCACAGAATATAAATCTTCTTGGAAAGTGAGTATAGATGTGTCTTCTGGGGTTTGTTTTTTTTGTCAAGTATTAGAACTGATTGTTTGACCAGAGTAAAAAGAACTGAATAGTAGTTTCTACTGAGAACTACAAATTTATAGGTCATCTTTATCCTAGCCAGTTTCTGAAGATTACTCTAGTTAAGTATTTCAAGATGAGACCTCTGATTTTCATTGTGAACCAAGTGAGCTGGGGTGCAATATCTGACAGTGTAATGTTGTGTGATGTTCCAGCTGTCAGGATTTATCTGTGTATCTCTTGCAGGAGGATAGGACTCATTGGGGCTGCCTGGGTACAAGAACAGCATCTCTGCTAATGTCATACCGTAGTGCTCTGTTGATGTGATGCCTGTTCTGGAGCACCCTCTCTGCTTTATTTGGGTTCTCCTCTAAAGAGGCTAAAAACTTCCATTTTTTCCCCAGAGGTCGTTTCTATTGAAAGACTTGGCTGGTTTTAGTTCTGGTGGAGATTTTTAGATGCATGTAAAAGATGTAAAGATGATCTGTAACTGTGGATTTCTCTACCTTCTGTGAAGGGATATAGCAATAAAATATTGTTTGTTTGGCTTCTAGGGTTGAACTTCTGGATTATCTTGACAGCATTGACTGCAGTTTAGAGGACTTCCAAGCTATGTTATCCGGACGGCAGTTCAGCATAGATCCAGACCTCCTGGTCGATGTAATTGTCACTATTTATTTTAAGTATTTTTGTAACACACTACAGAAAGTGTTCGTGTGGGTTGCTACTGCTTAAAATCGATTTAAAATACAACTAAACATTTGTGAATATGTGTTTCTAGGGCACTGGTATAATTCTTAGTGCTACACCACTGCTCAAGTGAACTCTTAAGTGCTTACATTTTTGATTGAATAATGGCTTTCTCATGAAGTAGTGCTTGTATCTGTTGCTACATGAACTCAGACAACAGATTAATAGTCTTGCTTTGAAACAGTCCAGTGCATCATCCATGGTCTTAATGAACTGGGGTTAGAGGCTCTTGGCATTTATTTTACAATTTTCTCTGTCATTTCAAGTTATTTCCTAGGAGAACATGTATGTTCTCAATTTTTCTTCAGATTTATGTTGAGCAGAATGGCCTTGGTTGTGAGGCACCTGTGTGTGTCAGCCAGTATCTTGCTCAAAGCATGGCCAGCTTGAAAGTTGTATCCTGTTACTCAGGACCTTGCTGACTCAGATTCTGAAATCTCCGGAATGGGAGATTCCACAGCCTTTCGGGTGCGTGTTCCAGTGCTTGACTCTTCTTTGTGAAGAATTTTCTTAACATCATTTACAATTTTCCCTGCCACAGATTGTAGCTCTTGCCTCTTGTCCTTTGTCCGCCTCTGTGGAGTTTGTCTTCTCCATAGCACCTCTTTAGAAGCAGTGGGACAGTGCAGTTACCCTCCCGTGGCTGCCCTCTCCAGCCAAGATTAGCCAGGCTCCCTCAGCCACTTGTGTGTCATGAGTCCCAAAATATCTGTGGCCTTCTAGACACCCTCTGGTTTGAAAGCCTTTGGTACTGGGAGGCCTAAAGCTGGATACTCTTCTGCAAGTGGGCTCAGGCTCCGGTGCTGCACAGAGAGAGACTGTTGCTTCCAGTGACCTCCTGGCTGTTTGCCTGTTGCAGGCCATGTCTCACTGTAGCAAAGCCCTACTGCTGGCTCACGGTAGGGTGTTGTCTCCCACAGCTCCCTGGTCCCCTCTCCAAGCAGCTGTTCCCTGTCCACTTGCTCCCCAGCCTGGGCCAGCGCACGAGGGGGTTGTGTCCTGAATGCTGTTGAACCTGATGGAGTGACTTGGCCCCTCTCCCACTTTGCTGAGGTCCCTCTTAGAGCAGCTCCGCTCTCCCACGTCCTGATGGGTCCTTCCAGCTTGGTGTCGCTGCAGGCTTGACGATCAGGGCGTGTTACTCCTTGTTGTACACAGAATTCTCCATGCAGCAACGTAAGAAGGAATCAGTATTTTGAGACTGCAGCAGTTAGTCTAAGTTAGACGTAATACTGTTGTGTCCTTTGTGGCTGAGGAATGGAATTTCAAACCACTGTGCTCCAAAACTAGGTTTTCTTTGCAAAAGTGGGAACTACCTGTAAATAAACTCGACTATTAATAATTGAAGTAGAGGGTGAAGACATTAAGTGCAGGGATTATTCTCTCACACATGCAGGTGTGATGTTCTTGTATTTGTAACAGCAGCATCGAGGTAACTAAAACTTGATGTGTTTTGTCTTACTCAGCTTTTTACAAGCTCCGTGCAGATGAATCCCACAGATCATATCACTAACCCCAAAGTAAGTCTTAAATCCATTGCTCAATGTGCACAGTAGTGAGAGATGCAAACTCTGTTCATCCTTCACTGTTTTCCTTCCTGATATTATAGCTCTTTTTTCATGCTCTGGCTTTGGAGGCTTCCAAGAGAGTAGGAAGGCTGCAGCTGAATTCATCTGTTTGTTAGGTTTGGAACAGAAAAGGGGAAAGCCCAGTAATTAATAATGTCCTTTTAAACTTGTATGTTGTGTGAGCCAATACCTGGGCCTTGTACTGGTCTCTTGACTGTTACATCCTCTAAGGTTTTAGTACTTGCAGACACGGTACACACTTTGTCAGAATTGTTTTATCTGTCTGTGTTGTCTGGTGGGAAAAGAAACACAAAAATAAGCAGTAGAGCAAAGATGTAGCTCTTTGAATTTGTCCTGTTTGTTTATGAACATTAGATTTTGCTTCTTGCTTGAGTAGCCTGGGTTTCCATTTCGTGTTTCCTCAGCCAAGATCTTTAGTTATGGGTAACTGATATCACTGCAGCCCTTTGCAAATAAAAGATTAAATTCTTTCGTAATAGTTGATCAGCTGTTTCCTAGTGGTGGTGGGAAAAGTGTGTGTGTGTGTTAAGATTTGGCTTTTGTTTTCAGATGGAGACGAAGGGAATAGAAACTACCAAGAATAATGCTGGTCCAGAGGCTTCACAGGAAACACAAGTTTCTAAGCCCAAATCAGGTCAGTTGTTGTGTTTTGCTGAAACTGTTTCACAGTTGAGCAAACGCTGCTTGAAAAATCATCTCAGTTATTTGCTGTGTCAGGTTTTGTGTCGTGCTGATAAGCAAATAACCGGAACAGAATGCTTACATGCTTGCTCTTTGGGATTTTGACACTTTACCCCGTGCAGAGAAACTGATGCTTTTGCAGGAGTATCCGAACCAGTAACGTTAATGCATGAGTGTAACAATTCTGTCATCAGTCATTTCAAACAGAATGCCTGTAAGGTTTTTTATTAATTATTCTTTGAAGTAATTCTGCGGGTTGAATTTTGGTTTTTCTTTGTGCATGTAGAAAGGCCTGTGAACTGATCACCTTGTGGGATTATTTCCCCATAGATAAGCAGCTGATACAGTACACTGCGTTTCCACTCCTTGCATTCCTCGATGGGAACCCAGGCTCCACCATCGAGAGCGGGAGCTCCGGAGCAGAAACTCCTTCCTCTGCAGACAAACCCCTGGAAGTGGATGAGCTCCTGGAGAGCAGCCTGGACCCCGAGCCCACCCAGAGCAAACTGGTGAGGCTGGAGCCGCTGACAGAGGCAGAAGCGAGCGAAGCCACGCTCTTCTACCTGTGTGAACTGGCTCCAGCACCCATGGACACAGACATGCCCTTCTTGGAGAACTAACGCGAAGGGGACTCTGTACATAGTCATGAAGATGAACTATTTATTTAGAATTTTGTTTGGTATATGAGTTTTTTGTAAATCACTGTTTTATGTAACCGGATAACATGGAATCTACACTACCTTTCCTATCTTACTTCCTCCAGGCAGTTGGTTGTTCCAGCAGGGGCTCAGACAGGCTCCAGGCACAGCCGGCAGCGCCGGGTCAGGCTGTTCTGCGCTGCTGTCGGGTACCTGGTACCCAGCACTGCCGAGGCCAGGGAATGGCACACTTGTTAAGAGTCAGCTTTGATTCATGATTTCTTATACTTCTGGTCTACATATGATGATGTAAACTGGCAGAGTATGGTTAGGGAGCACTGACCTTCTGTATCTTGGGTTTTTTCTATTTTTTACAACATTTTGTTTAACATACATGAGACTTTTTTGGGGTGGGGGGGGACCAGGACCTGATGTAGGCTTTTTTTTTCCCTGCTTGAACTGGGAACAAAGTGCCTGTACCTTGCTAAATCTTGGTTCTGCCTTACTTTCACTTCAGTGGAAGTGCTCACACACAGCACAAACTGGGGAAAAGTTCTTTATAGCCGCCAGGCCCCGTGACTGCATGAGTTCTTTTACTTGGACCATCTACTCTGATAAAATAAAATAAATGTTACTTAAGTGTGATACTTGCTCAGAGTTGTCTCTTATTTGCTGTGCTTAGTGGATGTGGATCTAACAGCCTGTGTTTTTCACACTGCTGCTGTGCTTGTTTAGTGGAAGATAGTTTTGTTATCACCAAACTTCAAGGTTTATTTATAGGCCTCCAAAACAAGTGGTTAATGCAGCAGGCTCTGTGCAAAAGAATGTTTTCTCTCTTTGTTTTCTTAGGGCGAGCTGTGGCAGAGCCCTGTAGCTGTAGCTTTCGTTCCTGTGGAATACACTCAAAAAGGTGTGTTTCCAGCATGTTTTTTTAAAAGATTTTACCAAACTCTTCCTTATTTATTCAAGTGAGGCGACCATACAGTTGTATTAAACAACTCAATGCCAGAAGAGTTACTGAAACACCAGGTGAAGGTGCAGTTGACACCTCTGTAACTAAATCATCTCACCCTGAGATGAACTTCTCATTTAACATAAACAGTAAGTTAAACTGTAACTGAAGGCAAAAGTTTTCTTCCCTCTCTGCCCTCAAAGGTGTAGGTGGGGAGGCTTGAGGGGCTCCAGTGCAAAGAACCTTCTCAAGAAGGAAGAAACTAGATTTTAGTAACTTCATACACACACCAGGGAAACCACCTCCACCAACTGCAGTCAGAATGGCTTTTTGCTTTTTAAAGCAGCAGCCTGTACAAGGAGCTGAGCTCGCAGCCAGAACGCAGGAGCTGCTGTATGGAAGCTGCTGTCCCGGGGTTCTACCCAAATGTAAGAGGCACAGCTGCAATACCCTGCAGCAGAAACATGCTCCGAGGCCTGACACAAAGGGCACTGAGACAAGAAGTGTCACAAAACTCCGCCCGGGTGTTGGCTGCAATTTCCCAAAGCAGCAGGAATGAGCTGCCTTAGAGGCGCCCAGGGCAGCACTGCCCCCTGTACTGCTCAAAGCACAAGTGCTGTAAAACCTCCCAGAAGAGAGGAGGAAACCAGCCCTGTCCGCGTTCGTCAGGAGTCTGAGGCACCAGAAGGCACTGGACACTTTCATCCAAATTTATTTATTAATAAGGTAACAACATATTCAAAATTATTACAAGCCTTTATTAATCCTCCTTCCATTGCCATCCCAAGTTTGACTGACCTGTCAAGACTTCTGCAGTAAGTGTCAGTGTTTAGGTGCAGAATTAAAGTAAAAGCTTAGAGAATAATTAGCAACAGGAAGGAACGGCACAAGCCCCACGGTGACAAATCAGCCTGACATCTGCCCAGGGCTCCGGGGTCACTCCCAGGGCTGCTCTGGGCTCAGGCTGCAGCGAGTGGCAGAGGTGCCCAACACAGCTGGGGCTGCGGGCACAAAGCAGCGAGCACAACAGCACTTGAGATTTCAGAACTGCGCAGGAACTAGGTAGTATTTTAACCAAAGAGACTAATGTCTTACCTCATGCCTAGACTTAGACTTTTCTAGGCTTCAAGTCCATCTCTGGCCACAGACAACAAGCAGAATACCTAATACATTTAAAAAGATTTCAAAAATTTAGAGCCCCAAATATATTAAAAAGCACTTTTACTGAAGCTTTAGTTGATGCAAGCCTCCTTTAGGCACTGCCATTTTAGTGCTCCTTCTCCTCAATTATTTTTTAACCACAATACCGAAAAATTCCTCTGAAGAGCTTACAGTTTTCACCACTCAGCTCCTTGCAAACTCTGTGATCGTGGCTTAGGCCAAGAAAGTGGCACAGGAAACAGCAATCAATTACAGCACAGCTATCCCATTTAAACTACTTTAAAAAAAAAAAGTATATATATATATAGATGCACATTGTAAACAGGTGCCTTAAAAACATGCTTCTGAGCATCTGACACCAGGGTGTCTGACCTCCTGCCTGCAATGGGACACGCCGGACCCAGCAGCACCACGGAGGGTATGGGTTCCTCCAGCCCCAGGTGCAAGTCTCACCACCAAACACGGGTGCTACAGGCAGCGCCGCCCTCGGAATGGGACCAGGCCAGGCTGCTGGTGCAGAAACGCTGCAGGATGTCCAGGGAAATCCAACAAGTGCAATTCTGAGTCTTAACAACGCTCACTCAAGACTTACTTTGGAATCAAGGCAACAAGATCAAAGGCAGCCCCTCCTTTGCTTGCAAAGCCTGATCTAACACTGGTTTGTTACCCTAATTAACACTTGCACTTTTTTCCTACAACTATTTAATGCAACTGAGGGGGAAATAAAACCTACATCCGAAAGGTCTCGGTCTTACCTCTAATGCTTCCCAAGTGCTCAGGCTAGGAGTGACCCTATGGAAACCACCACTGCAGCAACTGTCACTGAGCTCAGCTAGAAAGTCGTTAAGTGAATTGACAAAAGACATGATTGAAGGTAATCATGCAGAATAAAGCCAGGGTACTACACGGGCAGCACACGCACACACCTATTTACAACTGCACTATCATGGGGAACACTGTTGGCTCCAAGGACAGGGTGAAGAGCACAACATCCTGGGGAGCAGCGCGGCTCAGTCAAAGTCGCGGTTTGTAAGAACCAGCGGGGCAACCAGAGTCCACACGTACAGCACGATGCCAATCCAGCTGGAGGATATCTTCACCCAGACAGATGGCCACTTGCTGGTCATTGTCTCATAAGAAGAATCCGGGCTGTGAAAGAAGGAAAAGAAAATAAAAAGAGAATTTGCCATGTTTGTCTCAGTGTGACACACCCGGGCAGGAAGCCGCACGCCAGCACTGGCTTCAGCCCCGCCCCTCAAAGGCCACCTCTGCCCGTGCTTCTTCCAGGCAGGTCACATCAATCTATACAAGAACACCACCCCTAAGTGGGTGTCACAGCAAGGCAGAAAGCAACATCAGCCACAAAAAAAAATATTTAGTAAGAGAAGCTGTCAAGAAGCAGAAATAATTACAATGAAACTCTAAGCAGGTCTGTGGAAAGGCAGGAACTGGATAGCATTTATAGACACAAACAGTGCATTTCACCTTGCCAGAAGACATCAAGAATTAATAATCTTGATGTCATATTGACCCAAGCAGGACTGCAAACCAAAACCACGGCAGGACTATCTACCTCTCTATTAAGAGTTACTTTTGAAGGGAACACATTTCTAGTGCTGTTAAATTTTCCTTTACCGAATTATCAGAGACTGCAATTTACATTTTTTAATTGTGAAGAACATCTGCTTGAGCCGTTAACACAGTAACAACTCACACACAGAAGGTCTGTTTTGTGAGGATGTTTCTCAGGCAGCAGACAACCCAATTTCCCTCCACCAGACCCCATCACAGAATGGCTAATGTTGGAAGGGACCTCTGAGGATCACCTGATCCAACCCCCCTGCTCAAGCAGGGACACCTAAGGCCAGCTAACCAGGACTATGATGAGGTGGCCTGTGAATAACTCCAACCTTCCTGGGCACCCTGTCACTGCTTGGTCACCCTTCCAATGAAAAGGTGTTTCATCACCCTTCCAATGAAAAGGTGATCATCTCCTGATGATCAGAGAGACCCCACCATGTTTTGGCTTGTACCCACTGCATCTGGTCCTGCTACTGAGCACCACGAAACACCCCTGGCTCCATCCTCTTTGCACCTTCCCTTTATGTACATTGACAAAATCCCTCATGAGCCTCCTCTTCTCCAGGCTGGCCAGCCCCAGCTCCTTCAGCCTCTCCTCACGTAACAGATGCTCCAGTCCCTTCACTGCACTCTCTTCAGTATGTCCAAGTCTTGCTTGCACTGGGGAGCCCAGGACTAGACTCAACAACCCAGGTGTGGTGTCACCAGTGCTGAGCAGGCAAGAAGAATCACCTCTTCCTCAACCTACTGACATAACATGTGCTATTTCTCCTTTCTGCAGTGCTCTGTACCAGACATAGGCCTGCTCTTTACTTATTTTCAGCTGTTACAGAATTTTAGACTCTATTCTGTTCACTTCAGCAGGACCTATTTCAAAAGTCCAGCGAATCATGAGAATTATCCTAGAAAATAAAATACGCACTTGTGAACAAGGCTGGCTACTCCAATTTTCAAATACAATTAATTTTATATAGATCAAGCAGTGTATAGTACCCTCAAGAAGTTCCATCAGACCTACATTCCGAGCAGCACTCGACTTGCGCCTCCTTGTCCAGCAGAAGACAGCATCTTGTGTGCTCATCATTAGCACAACGTGTTATCAAACATAAATACCTGTACCAGTTGGTAAGTGTCATCATGATATACAGCGAAGCCAGGAAAAGCATGAAGTGAAAGAAGGAGTAGCTGTAAGTAACTCCATCCCTCTCGTTATCTATGGCTCGGTGAACATCGTCCCCGTCATCAAGGGAGCCATCACTGCGGGGCACCCCGTCCTCGATCAGCGTGGACTCATCGCTGGTCAGCATCAGCTTGTTCACCTGGCTGTTGTTGGAGGTGCGGATGCTGTGTGGGACAGGAAAGGACACAGTTCAGTTACCCAAATAAATGCAACTTAGTATCTGAGAATGAGAAATGATACAAGCTAATGAGCATTTTTTTAAAGGAATCTTACCTCGAATAGAGAACACACAGCAAGAACAAAACCAGCCCTACAATTCCTTGTGCATCCCACCACTGAACCACCTGACCCTGGGTTGGAATGGTGGTGCTGTTGTAACCGATGATGCTCAGCAAGCTCGGGTTACAGCGCCTGTCTGGGGGGCAAAATTACATCAGAACTTCCATAAAACAAGAATGGAATATTTAGTAGTACATTTCCACACTAAATGCATGGCAATAGAAAGGAACTTTGTGACCATGACAGTCTTCAAGTAAAAAAAGCTCTGAATCTAATTTTAGCCTGTAGTCTCTCTAAAGCAGACAAGTGACAGAATGTGGCATAAAAATCTGTCTCATTGCAGAGATAAAAGCATTTTAAACTTTAAGGCATGCATCAACTGCTTTACAGTTCCATCTCATATAACAACAGAATGAAAATGCTCTGCATATCAAGCTTTACAAATTCTACTGCTAGAAAACAAATGAGATGAACATAGACTGTACAGATGGGGCACCAGAGTCATCTCAGAGTCGGAAAAGAATGCTACAAAGTCAGCTTTGGTATTATCAATGGTTCCTAATGTTGCAGAATGGCTGCGGGAGCAGGGCCCTGGATCCACGGAAGCATTGTACAAGCAATCCTCTTGTCAGCCTAAGTCCTTAGCATAAGTAGGATTTTAGCCACAGCAGGCCTCAGTGAGAACTGCAAGTTACGCTGACAAGGAAGAAGAGCCAAGGTCACACAGACCCTGCGAGAATGATAAACAAGGTGAGAGGGAGAGTGTCCTTCTGGAATGTTGGAGAACCTTGAAGCAGAAACTGCAGGTAGGAGGTGTATGAACATGTAATCTTTAGAAGCCTAGCCAATTAGTGTGTGACAAGGAGGCATAATTTACAATAAGTGTATAAATATCTGAGCTATCCGAATAAACGCTGGAGCTTGCTTGATCACTCATACTGAGTCGGCTGCATGTCTTCCCGGGCCGTTCCCGACATCCTAATCCACAGATAACACAGATGGAACAGCTGGAAGTAGCAGACTGTCTTATTTCCCCATAATTACTGGGGAATATTACAATAAGGATCTGCTACCAACCTCCAACCCAAGATAAAGTCAACAAAGCGGTATTTGGGTCACTTAAGCAAGCTTTGGGTCAACAGAACCTGGTTCTTACGGAGGACTTCCACTACCCAGACATTATCCCACTCAACGTTTATCAGGCCACATCTGGAGTAATGTGTTCAGTTTTGGTCCCCACTAGACAAAAAGGATGTGGACAGGCTGCAGAAGGGCCACAGAAGGGCCACAAAGATGATCAAAGGATCAGAAAGTTGCCAGATGAGGAAAGGCTGAAAGCACTGGGTTTCTTTAGCCTTGAGACAAGAAGGCTTCAGAAAAACCTTATCACCGTGTTTCAGTATTTACAGGGTGGCTACAAAGATGGAGACTCCCATTTTACAAGGAGTCAGGTGGAAAAGACATGAGCTATTAGGTACAAGTTATTCCTGGGGAGGTTCTGACTGGACACAAAGGAAAATTTTCCACAGTGAGGACAATGAACCATTGGAATAATCTCCCAGGAAAGTGGTGGATTGCCCACCATTGGACACTTTTAAGAATCAGTTGGACAGAGTGCTGGGCCTTCTTTTCCAGATCATGCTTTTGCCAATAAAGGTTGGATCAGATGGTCCCTGAAGTCCCTTCCACGCTGGTATTCTATGAAGTTACTGCTGAACTGGTTACCCAAAAAGCCACATATTGCTACCACGCTCACCTGGTTCATTGGTCATAGCTGACCAAGTCAAATACATTGTATACACTGTGATCACAGAAGACTGCAGCAAACCAGACCTTGGCTGAGATTCCTGTAGAAGAAGTCATGAAATAGCAAAGTTAGGCAATTAAAAGATCTCAGGCATGATTATATTACAGGTTTCTGGGACTGATGATACCGGGGGAAAAACCCAAAAAGATAACAGAATTCAAGCTGTACCTGGATCCTTGGCAGAATCGACATTACAGAAGCACCAATGCACAGCAGCATATTAACACTGATGAATGTCTTGTTCTCAGAACAACCTTCTGGGTGAGTGTAGTAAACATAAAACAAGACGATAGCCACTAGAGAAAGCAGGTAATTGACAGCTGTAGCTGACAGCAGAGCTGTGAAAAGAGACAGAAGCAGACTCGTTAATGTCTCGATTATAATACTCTCTATCAGTGTTGCATGATTTTCAGGTTTTGGATACTGTATACAGTGACAGAATCAGAGAGCAGCTCTGGGCACTGAAATATAAAGGAAGTAAGTTCATCTCAACGCTCTGCCCCCCCTCCCTTATTTAACTTGCATCAAAAGGACAACAAAACAAAGGATCTGAGAAAGTGACACTTGCACACAAAGCAACCCTTCTGCACTCTGCTAAAATGCATTACTCACTCAGTAACATATCTAACATAACGCAGAATGAAATTTAAAACTTGATTGTGGTACAGTCCTTTACCTGCATACCAGCATCTCGAGTTTCCTTCCTCCATTTTTTCAACCCAAGACTCATTCCAAGAGTGGGCAAAGTCGATGAGCAAGACCAGCTGAATAAGAATAAAGCAGAACGCTCCAGCCATACCTACATAAAACCACACTAGAAGAGAAGTAAAACAAACCCAGTTCAGAAGTACAGTTAATTTACAACCAAGACTTACTGTTCCTAAACACAGAAAAGTGTTATTGCTACGCAGTTACAACACAAATACAAGACCCTGGCATGCATTTAGCTTTGTTTTAAAACCAGTTATGATTCAGAAGATAATATTCCCTTACCAGTTGTAAATGGTCCCTCTGGTATGAAGAAAGCACCAACACTAATTGCAAGCGCTGTTGCAAATTTAAAGAACCAGAATCTAAAGAGAAGGGGGGGAATAAAAAAAAAAAAATAAATAAATCAGGCAACTGCTGAAGTCTGATCTAATTCACAAAACCTCAAAGTACACAAAATGCACATCCTTAAGAGTTGGTTTTTAATTCACTTTAAGTTGCTTCCTTTGAAGTAGGATAAAAATCTTATTTTATCTGCTCAAGATTTTTATTCTCCAGAAAGCTATCCTTAAACTGTGCCAGACTGACACACAGCTCGACATTTCCCAGAGACATCTCACTGATGTATCACAAATGAAACTATGGTGGAATATAGGTTTGAGGGGTTTGGAGTTTTTTGACAAGATCAGTGAGATTACTGAACTGCCTGCATATAAGAAAAAAGGGTTAAAAAAGACTATCTGTTCCTGACTCCTATCTGTTCTTACCATCAAAACCAAAAAATGTTGAAGATCTGACTACCTACAACGACAGAAAACATCACACTGGAGTGTGCTACCAGTCTTGATTCGTTTCCTATATACAAAAGCCCAGATTCTTCCCACTTAACTTCAGGCACTTTAGACCTACATCTGACACGGATTCATCACAACAACAAAAGCAAAGGATTTATCTTTCACAGAACTGGCGCAATCAAATTCTAAGTCCCTGTTCTAGTGCAGAAGAATTATATTTTTCTTCCCCCAGTGAAAGACATGCACTCACAGAAAACAAAACAGATCAGATGTTTCCTAGAAAGCAGACAAGGAAATGTCTTCCATCGAAGATTCTCCAAACTCACCCCAAATACACACTGTGCATACATCCTCTGCACAGGGAGCTTCAAATCAAGAAGTTATACCAACAAAACTACAGGAAGCCAAAGACTGTTTTTTTCCAATCAGATAGCCAGCTCCAAATACAGGCACAGTACCATCCACATGTAACATCTTAACACACTGCCCATATAACATAAGTGGCAGCTGAAAACAATACTCATCTGAAATAACACCTAGAGTGGCTATGCAGTCTGTGAAAGCCAGCACCAGACCTGTGAATACAGTATAACTGATTCCTTTGCTATTATTAACCTGAGGCAAGAAACCATTCTGACCGCTGTTAGAAAAGAAAAGAAGGTGAACGTTGGCACTGGACCACAGTATTGGGCTGAACTTGCATGTAAGTACAAAAAAATTAGTACACACACATGGGAAAACCTAATATTCCAAGTATTTCAAGACTGACAGAAAGATTACATTGTTGAAATTGTAATCTCCAGTAAGCTTTGCAATCAAAAGCTACCTGTAACACACACTACTGAAACAACTGGTTAATACAGAAGTGTGGGAAGTATCATTATTAAATATTTTACCAGTAGGAGTTAACGAGTGTCATTTTTCCTTTCATCCTAGTGCTGACACTAGATTGTCTAAGAAGAGTAAACTGCTACATGCTGCATAAATAGTACCAAAATTTGGAGAACGCAACTCCACATGAAGGTATCAAAAAGACTCCAGACACTTCAGAAGCAGTTTTAGGCAGAGATACCACATCATGTAAAAGGTGCCTTTTATTCTAAAAAGTACAAAGTGTTGACACAGAATGTACCTGAACCAAATTCTTCTTGTCTGTAACAAGTACGCTCTCCTGAACAAAACAGGGCAGGGGGAAAGGCTGAACTGAGTTACTGCTGCTAACGCGTCTTAATACTGCACCCAGCCCCATTTTCTTTAGACAAAAACAACCAAAAAAATAAAGTAATATCACTCTTCATTATTTTCTTTTCCCCTACAGAAATAATTTGAGGGTTTTCATCATTTTATGCTAGAAATGTTTAATCTTATTATACCGAATATAAAAGAAAAATGACCTCATTTTTATGGCTTAGCTGTTAATAACTTCCATTAAATACAATCCCCTTGAAAGAGCAGCAGCCTGAGCACTCACTGACCACCACGACTGGTAGGCAGCACAAATGGGTTCATGCTCTTTAGCGCCATGCCCTGGGATAAAAATCTGCATCTCCTTGGTTCAAGAAGCTACATCACACATAAGCCAAGCCTGGATGAAAACGACCACAAGCTGAAATTTCACTATTATCTTTTATCTGATAATCCTAACTATAATAAAATACAGAAGATACAGAACCTGAAAACATAATTCACTCTTCTTTAGGCAGAGGAGAAGACTGAAGAAGAGCCAGCAGAGGGGAAAGAGATGTTATGTATCAACGTGTGTGTGTGTGTATACATTTGATATGTAACTGTTACCATCTTTAAAATAAAACTGTTCAGCAAAGAGCAAGCACTTACAAACAAAGTCAGGAGGAATGTAATTCCTAGAGGACAAATGAGGCTTTTTAATCTTTCTATTTGATGAAAACATCTCAGTAGAATGAAACTTAGTAGCATTATTTACCTCTAAATTTTGTCATCTTTGGACAAAAGTACAATCTCTAATTTTGGGAAACATCTGGACAGATTATCCACCACCATAATTCAGGCTCTGGAAAGTGACAACCACGTGTATCTCTTCCTCTTATAAAAATTAATCTGCCCATGTCTAAGATCTTTAATATCTGTGAATGGCCTCTATCACAACAACATTCCTCTAGCTACTATCAAATTCTTTGTTTGTGAAACAGTAAATGAGACCAGCACGCTCAGCCACAGGCTTCATTTTCACAGCAGCTGTTATCTCACCCCCCCCCACTCATCTCAGTTCTAGTTTCTGCATCTTACCCGTTGTGCACCGCTGCTCTTGGGTCATTGCTGCTTTTCACTTTAATCATCAGTAAGGAGAAGAGGAGGAAGAACATGGCCATACCAAAGCACACGCGATACACGGCTTTGTAACCAACCAGTACGTCACAGTTCACGTGTCCGTGCACACCAGGAATAGTTGTTCCCATCCCTCCATCACAAAATCCAGGAATCTGTGATAAATACAAGATACTTCAGTGATCTGTAAAAGGCCTTCTGTGAGTAAATATGCAAAGCAATTTATTAACATAACACTAATTGATACCGTAACATTATACAACTATTAACATTGCTAGAAAATACGATACTGAAAGGCTGTTACAGCCCAACAGTTCGCCAGCTGCTCACACCTCCTGACAGCACAAACAGCCTCCCCCCCAAAAGCAACATCACAATCAATAAGAAGCATGAAACAGCTGGAAGTATCCTCTCCAGTCAGTGCCAGGACACAGGTAACACACTTTTGAAGACCAATCATACTCCAGAAGGCTCTAATTTTCTTCCGTAGGTGACTAACAGGGCTCTCACTGGAGCTCTAATGAGGTTACCACACCACACTGAATTCCAGATTTACAGCTGAATCCAAAGCATACCCAACAGATGCTGCTAGAAAAAAAAATTAAAGACAGCAAAAAGAAGACTAACAGAACAAAAGCACACGCACCTCCAGTTCGGTGAACATGTAAGCTTTCCTGTAACTCAAATTATGGCAGGGTATTTAAATGACAGTGTATGGAATTTTCACATCTACTACCATATCTTCACAGAACTAATGAACTGTAATGCTCTAGAAGCACCTCCTATTACACTTAGTGAAAGATGTGCTACATCATTCACAAAAAACATTTTTGTTACGCATTTGAAGATTTTAAAACAGAATTTTAACTATTACAGTACAATGAAACTAAAAGGTATCTTAGATTGTGGTTGTTTTTCATTCTTTTATTAACAGCAATTAAAATTAATCAAGTGCCACAATCTCTGTAACACAAAATTTAAATCTTGACCTATATAAATTATATTTTAATGTCTGATACAAGATTATTTTTTTCTGCTCTGAGCTATTAAAGCAGAGGTGTGACTATTTTTAAATAGTGCTTGTCACCTATGCAGCGATTATCCCTCGAGTTCTTTGCTTATTCAGTCTACAATCAAATTAATGATGTCTGTGAAGCACAAGTGACAGCAAAAGGATGCATTTCCAAACAAAACCCATGGTTTCAAGATGTTGTTTACAATTATCTGTGACACTTGTTCTACCAAACATGTTAGCAAAGAAGTAACCTGACCTTCTTCAGCTGCTCTTCCATGCCTGGTATTAACATCACGCAGGCAACGCCGACACCAAGCAGCAAAAAGAGCGCATAGATCAGCCGAGTTATGGTGGAGTTGTTGCCACTGGGGCAGCATCGGCAGAGCAGGCACGGGGCACTGCCACACAAGCACGGTATCTGACAGGGAAACAAAACACAAAATAAATTCTTTAAAATGTTTTGCATTAGATTTCAATACTGAATCAGGCTGTGTAGATGATCAGATGTCATGATGACCAGTGACTCAGCCTATGCATCTCATTACTAGTGCAAACCAAGTTGCTGCCACACTTTATGGAGCCCCCTGACAACCTTGGCAGCGCTTCCTAAAGCTCCACCGTGCACTGAAATTAGTGCTACATCAAAAGTAATCATATATCCATTCAGAGGGAATAAAGGATCAGGCTTATTTGTTCTCTTGACTTTTATTTCATTTCAGCTAAAGGAGATGCAAGGCTTGCTTTTAGTTAACAACTATATCCTCCTTCCCACAGCTGCAGTGACTAAACAAATACACCACAGGAAAAGAGTGCCACTCGGATCTAAGCACAATTTCAGGATCTGGCAAAGTAGGGCCACAACCCTCACTGGGATCACCAACATTACTGGAGCAGAAACAATAGGTAGAATAGCCTAAAGCTTAGGTTGCAAATTATTGTATATTTAGCAGCTCCTCATGTATGACGCAATTCTCTGTCAACTGACAGAATTAACTTATATAATGTAGAAAGTCAGAAAGCTCAAGAGCAAAGCAAAACCACACTACACGTTATCCTCACTGCCAAATATCGATGGCAAAAGTGGAGAGGAACACTGAACAGTTGTAATACTGTGAGGAAAAAAAATGACGACAAAAGTTACCTGTACTCAGCTCTTAAAATGAAAAATTCTGGGAAGAAGGAAAGGGAACAGGAAGTGCTATTTCATCCAGAAGGGAATTAAACAAAAAATAACCCCCTCAAAACCACCTCCTCCACACTGAAAAAAAAAAAAAAAACACCAGGAACTAACTTCATTCTGTTGCAATTTTCCACGACGTGCCGAGTGACAATTCAGGAAGGAAAAAAAGGGGCAAGATTCCACAAGTAAACATAAGCCAAAAGAGGAAAGGTACAATCAAAATGTTTGAGGGTTGGCGTTTTTCCTATACAAATAAATCCTTTTGCCTAGAATACAATATCCCAGAGAGCAGCTAACAGCCAAGTTTGGTAGGCCACATTTTTCACCTAAAATAAAGTTACCAAGCAAGCACCGCCTTATCTGAGCTACAGGAGACTGTGCAACCTCTGACAAAAATCCTGAAGAGTGGCAACACCCAGCTTGTCTCCCCTACAGACACAGGGACACCTCTGCCAAGTGACAAAAGCCACAGACATTAATCATCAAAGACACTCCAGCCACATAAGGACACGACTACGCCACATGATGAGTGCACGTCAATCACCCGGCAAGGCTTCCATGTGTCAGAGGGAGTTCAGCCAGATGACAAACAGGAATACCAGCAGGCTGATCCCACAGGGAAGGACCCAAGGCCAGCAGGGAAGAGCAGGCAGGCTGCCCCAGCGCCCTCGGCAGCCTCCTAAGAAACCCTCAGAAAAAGGCTCAGATTACCTGTTCTTACAGGTTCAGCCCCACCCACACACTCAATGAACAAACACTGTCTTTTAAATTATTTCCTTGTATTCTTTGTTGTAATTGTGTTCCTTTCCAAGGATGGAGAAGCCAAAAAGTTTCACTCCGCAATGCTACAGTGTCATTTCTAAATTAGCAAAGTTCACCATTCAATGTGTCCTGCTAAAAAAAAGTGAAACTAGGTAATTCTCTTTATAACTATTTCAGCATTTAAAAGACGTTACATTGCTCCTTTTCACCTCCTCCTCCACTCAGTATCATGACAGCACAAAGAGTATGAAGGTGTTGATGCCGAAAGAAGTTTAATCTTGAAATAAGAAAGAAACTTTTTACAGTGGGAACAATCAGTCTCTGGAACAACCTTCCCAAGGACATGGCAGAGTCCCCGTAACTGGAGGTTTTCAGGATGCAACTGGAGCGGATGCTAGATCTCGGCTCACTTCCCACAAAATGCTGGCCCAGATGATACTTCAAGACTGTTCTCTGACCAGGACCAGCCACATTAGGGGCACCTCTGCTTAGTAAGCAGGAAATGTACGGCAAATACTGACGCACCAGGATTTTATAGCACTGATATATTACACTATTTCCTCCACACACACAAAAAATCTTTCTAGTTAAGAATGTTAAAAAAACACCTACTTTCTTGAACTAATCTTATCTGTATTAATATTTTTAAAGATACTGTTGAATACAATATTATGTTTAGCTGAGTAGAACATAAGCCTAAGCTCATTTGCTGCAGAAAAATTTGGTGCAAGACACATTTCTAGAGACTGGAGAGGCTGGCAGCAGCTGAAATGAAGATGGTTGTCCTCTCACTGGGAAACAGTGTGCCCCAAATGAGGCAATACACCTCGTTAAAGTGTGTAACACCAGCTTTTAACTCCAATACCAGCTTTTAAAACATTTTGCCCCTTAGCATCTCATCCTTACAAGCTGCGATCATGCACATCTCTAACAAGAGACCTATTGATACTGTTTATACAAGTCAGCCACTTCTACAAGGAATCACATTGCAGTCCCACTTCCTCTCTCTTTTAGCAAGACAGAATAAAATATGTAACATTCCAATAAAATAACATTTCTATCAAGTAGCAGACTTCTAAAAGAACAAAGAACATCTGACCCAATGAATTGAGTTTATCAGCAGAGGAGACAGGGACGGTTTATGTCACTCTCTTCCTAAATTCAGAGCATGCCTCCTACAAAAAAATAACACAGTACAAACAGTCAAAGATACTGCTACACAGATCAAAGCTTAATATTAGGTCCCCAGGCGAAGCCCAGCTTAGTCAGAGATGCAGACAAAGAGTTACTCTGCAATTAGTTTTGAGCCTGCTTTCTTAAGGAAGCTTGGAAGAAGTAACTAAGTCATATCTGCATAGACCTCTTGCCATCGTGTAACATCTGGACATACCAACCACATCCCTGCACGTTTTTGAGAGAAATACGCAGCTCAGTGGTGTTCACCGAGGCCGAATACAAAAAGATGACCCACGTGTCTATTTTGGAAGCAACCATCTGGGCAGATAAGTTAATTCACGCCTGCTAAAACAGTCAATCTCTAGGGCAGCAGAAATTGCTGAAGGAACATATAACAAGATGAGTATTGTAGAACAGAGGAGAGAGAAAACCCCACAAAACCACTGAAAGGCAACTGCTCCCGATGCAGACAGAACAAAATTTTAATATCAAACATAATCTTCTTACTGGGGTAATGACTAAATTCTTATATACCTGATTAAGGATTTGCAAAAACAGTACGCCTGCCCCCCCTGGGCCTAGTCAGGTTTTAGCTACATCATCCCTGCTCGTATGCTTGAAGGAACTGATTCAATCAAGATCTTTGCCTTGACAGAGAATATTAAAGCAAGGGAAGCAGCAGCTCCAATATTTCAGAGAACAGTGCAACAGAGGCAAGAACTAACAGAGTGACAACAGCACCTGCCTGACTAATCTACGTTGTCACGATCAGAAGGCGAGATGACAGACCTCTTAAGGCCATTACCCCATCTCCAACAGGCTCATCGTGTCTGTTAAAAAACGTTAAGCTGGAAAGACTGCTGAATCAGTGCAAAGTAGGGCAGAGCTACTATCAGCAGTAACACCATACCAAAAAATCCAGAAGAAACAAAGGTACGAGGCGAGGCGAGATACCCAGGGCAGCTCCACATGGCACAAAATGCAGCCTTCGTGGAGAAGCTACGCCACCGAAGCAACACCCGCAGCAGCACCTTCCCAGACAAAAGAGGAGTAGATTTCCTGGCTGTGGTACAGTCTGCACTAACACAAACATTGCTGTACCTGGTTCCCCTGTTACCCTCACAGCTTGCTTCTTTCAGAGCCACAAATGGTATCCTGGCATCTCCTCCTTAGCACAGACTTTTCCTAAAGGAACTATGGCAGAGGCTTTAAGAGCTATTTAGTTATGGTTTTATAAGTGGAAAGAAAACACATGCATTAAAGCCACCGGGGGGAAGGAGGAGAGAAAAAAAAAATAAACAAAACCAACAACAAATCACCACAGAGAAAAACCCTTCAATTTGTCTTGGGACTTTAAAGGAAGGGATAGGGGTAAGGGAGTTAGTTACCCACAGAAAAGCTGACTTAATCAAGACTAGGTGCTTGTGTAAATAATTTTCTCTAACAGATTATTAGCTGAGTTTCTCTGTACAGAAACAAACACTCAAAACCAAAAGCAAATATACAGGGATTCTTCATGCACTACAAACAGCAGACACTTACCAGAAAAGGTGTTTATGCACTTGAAAATCCAGTACATATTAACTGAAGTATTTGAGTTAAAATTTATAGTTACGCTGTTGCTTAGCATTTGACAAGAATTTAAAATGTTAACATTAACTATATTCAGCTAGTAATTAAAGCCTAACTGGCTAATTCATTATGTAGTGTTTAAAAAGTTAAACAAACTAAAACGAACACTCACAGTACTTTGTTAACAGGATATTAAGTTACTAAGTTGTGTGTATGAACTGTTTAAATATCGGTAATTTTACTTAATCCATGCATAGTATAATATTTTTTGTACAGAAAAATTCAGATTTTCACAATTTCACTGCCATTTTTAAGCCAAATGGCTGAAGAGTCATAATGTACCTGATCGCGCCTATTTGCACAAGGCCTAGATTTGAAGAAATATATCACTGTAAGGTTACAACAGCAACACTTCAACTGGTGACTGCTATGCAGGATCTCTACGGACTTCTATGTTTTTATGCATAGCACTAACAGCTTTAAAAACATCTCAGACTACGGTTCCTCACTCGGAAAAGTCACCTGACAATGGTGACACACCACCACAGGCTGCTCCTCAGTGAGAAAAAGATGCCTCGACAAGACAAAGATCACACGAAGGGTGGAGCTGCTCAAGACAAAGGCGCAAGAAAGAGGAATTAAACACAACCATTAAAATCAGGGAAACGAGCGAGTTTTACTTTTCCCGAAAGAAACGCCGCACTTTATAAGCCTTTAATCAGATTTTGACTCCTTTACAGATCTGGGGAGGGGGAATTTCACAGTAACGCCACAGTAACTCGTATTAAGTGGCGACCAGCAGGGCGACAGGCTGGCTCGCCTGAATAAGTACGAAGCTCCCCATCGCGCCAGCGAGGAGGTTTCAGAGGATCCCTGGGGACACCCGGAGAAGCCTGAGGGGAAGGGATGGCACCACCGCGGGGGCGCGCCCCAGGACTCTCCTCCTCGTCCTCCAGACCGGCCCCCGACGGAGGCAGGGCGGCGGCCGCCCGGGGCGGAGAAAGCCCGTGTGGGAGCGGGGAAGGGGCCGGCAGCCTCCCTGCGCCTGAGGAGGGGGGAAGGCCGCGCCCCGACGAGACAAAGGCCCAGGGAGGCGACGGGAGAGGCCGCGAAGTGTGTGGAGGGTGGGGGTGGAAGGGAGGAGGGAGGAAGGGCGGGCTGCCACCTCCGGGCCTGCGACGGCTAAGGAGGGCCAGGGAAGCACCGCGAACACCCACCCTCAGCTTACCCAGCTCGCCATGGAGCAGAGGCCCAGGACGCCGCCCATGTCGGCGGCGAGCTCCGGCGGCTCCGGCTCCTCAAAGATGGAAGCGCTGCGGCCTCCCGAGGAGGTTGTTTACTGCTACCGACCGCGCTTCCGGCGGCTGGTAACGGCAGCGCAACGTCACTTCCGGAGGTGGTGGCGGGGGAGGGCCTATGGCCGGTTGTTGCGCTCCGGTTTCTGGGCCTGGGCTGCTGGTTCCCTCCCCGTACCCTTGGGCTTGAGGCCGGAGGAGGATCGGTCTGGCCGGAGCGGCCCGGCAGCCCCCACCTGCCGCTGCAGGAGGCGCCGGCCTCTCTGGTCACAGCCTCCCCCGCCCCTTCTAGCTTCCCCCGCAATGGCGGCCCGCGTCGGTCACGGGTGTTGAAGGGATAAAACGTGGCTAAGAGTTGGCCCGTGCTACTCCGTTGCCTCCCCGCACCTTCCCGGAGCGGTAGAGCGGCCTCCCTCTTCTCCTGGCTCTATGTCCCAGCCGCTCCTGAAATGGGCTATTGGGCTGGAGCTGGGTGGCGGTATTCTCTCTTCGCTGAGCAATAATAATGGGGAGGCTTCACCCCGTAAGAAACATACAAAGACATAAAAATGTTTCACTGTATCAATTGGAGAGTGTGTTTCTTCTTATTACAGACCTGGACAGGCTGGAGAGTGTGCAGAGAAGAAGCTAGAGAGGTTCAACGGTTCAACAAGGGCAGGTGTAGGGTCCTGCACCTGGGTAAGAAGAGTGCCAGGCTCCAGTATAGGTTAGGGGTGGACCTGCTGGAAAGCACTTCTGAGGAGAAGGATATGGGGGTCCTGATAGATAGTAAACTATCCATGACCCAGCAATGTACCCTTGTTGCCAAGAGGGCCAATGGAATCCTGGGCTGCATAGAGAAGAGTGTGACCAGTAGGTCAAGTGAGATCATTCTCCTCTTCCACTCTGCACTGGTGAGGCCACAGTTGGAATACTGGGATCCCCAGTTCAAGGGAGACAGGGAACTACTGGAGAGAGGCAACAAAGATGATTAAAGGACTGGAGTATCTCCCTTATGAGAAAAGACTGAGGGAGCTGGGACTCTAGCCTGGAGAAGGCTGAGGGGAGACTTTATTAATGCTTACAAAAGGGTGTGTTGAAGGAGGATGGAACCAGACTCTTTTCAGTGGTTGCCAGTGACAGGGTGAGGGGCAATGGGCACAAGCTGAAACATAGGGAGTTTCATTGAAATATGAGGAACAACTTCTTTACAGTGAGGGTGACAGAGCACTGGAACAGGCTGCCCAGGGAGGTTGTGGAGTCCCCTTCTCTGGAGATCTTCAAGACCTGCCTGGATGCAGTCCTGAATAATGTGCTCTAGACAATCCTGCTTTAACAGAGGTGTTGGACTAAATGATCTCTGGAGGTTTCTTCCAGCTCTGACAATTCCATGATTCTCAGAAGAATTAGTAAGAGCAGTGAACCTGCAGGACCCGTCTAGCTGCCTTGTTAGTGCTACGTAGAGGATGAATGTCGTCCAAATAAAGAGTCCCAAAAGAAAAAGAATTCTTCAAAAATCTTGAGAAAATAATTGGACAACGAAGGAACAGAAAATGTACATTTTAATAATACAGACACTTGAATGAGGAGACAACCGCAATAGGTCCTGCAGGCTCAATATCAGCGCACAGCTAACACCATGATTGGCTTTGTGTGATACATTCAGAATCTCCCCAAAACAGGATTCAATTCCCTCTCCTTTGGAAGCCCTTATGTTTTTCCAAAGATGAGTTTTAATTAATTACTGATTTATTTTTTTTTTCTTCAGTTTTCCTGCAGCCTTAGTAGTGCATGCTTTTTCCATACAAAAACTTCTGGTAGCCAAGGCAGACTATTTCTGTCCAGATCAACCTGATCTCTTTTCCTTCAAAGTATTAAATCATATCATTTTTCTCTGATTCTTTCATTCTCTCCGCTGTTGTATTTGGAGCATCGACTGTGGAGAGATACTGAAGCATTACATACACTTCACTGAACCAAGTCCTCCTTCTCCTTCATCACACAGCTTTTCTAAGAAATCACAAGAGAGGAACTATCTGCTACAGGAATTTATCTTCTGGAGGTTTTTTTCATATTCAAGTCATACAGTTTGCCTGACAGCTTTAAATTGTATTGTGAGATCTTGGTTGTGCAGAAGCTAGCAGTTTCTCAAAAAAATATTTTTTTTATTTTTTTTAAATTTGGAGGTCTGTTTTGGCTGATCATATACTACTATGGAAATATTTAGGACTTTGCTTACCTCCAGCCATGACAGTAAATACTTTTCCTTTCTACTGGAGTTTCTTTTAACTATTTGCTGTCAGTCCACTTGCCACTTTCATGGCAGTGCTTCAGTTTTGTTCAGGGTGAAGGGAGGTGGAATCCTTTGCGCCCAGGTAGATACCTGTCTCTGGTGGCTTCTTTGTTTGTATGGATATGAAAATTGTACCTGCCCATTATTTGAGTAGCTGTCTGAATTTAATTCAGAAAATAACAAGACCCAAATAGCTTACGTAACTTTCTGGGTCTTTCCTCCTTCGTGTGAGGGAGCTTCTTGCTAAAAACCGCCTTTTTGTCAGACACATAGTGGAAAATGAGGCTTTCTTCAGACTAGAGACCACCTGTCAGTTCCATGGTTTGCACAAACAGCTTCCATCAGCTCCTTCAGTGAGCACTAGGTCTGCAGAGAGCCCAGAGCTGCATTGTTGGGAATCCCAAACACTGCCTCACAAATCTTCATCTCCAGCAGAAATGCCCTGGTGACCATTTTGTCTCTTGAATTCGCGTCCTCAGACCACTGAGAGGAAGGGCAAGCTAGATAGAACACGATACACTAAACAGGCTTATGTTTTAGGCAAGGCTTTTCCAAATCCAGAGTCTTCTGTTAGTGGTTCAACACGCTGGTAAACAGCGTGAGGGAGAGAATGCTGAAAATGGCTCTGGACAAGAGGTAGACAAGTTGCCCGCCTGCCTGACACTGAGGGAGGCCTCACTTCTTGCCATGAATTCCTACCTTCAGTAATTGATGTATCATCCATTGTATTTGTTGTTTGAAGGATTGAGGCAATCAGCAAGTAGAAGGTGAGAAACACAATGCACAGAGCGTACTGCCTGGCATACACAGAATAAACTGTAAGGCTTTCAGGAAGCACCAGGGTTACGGACTGCAACCACGTGTGCCACATGCACCATGACCCCAGCAACTCTCCATACAGTTAGGCAGTGTCCACGTGTGTGTTAGGAATGTGCATTGTGTAAGCAGGAGTTAAAACATTTTGTGAGAAGCGTTGAATCGGATGTGTTTTATGTCTTCCTTCAGCTGGACAGAAGCCATGAGCGTGTTTCTCCAGGACCTAGGGCATTGCTTCGTGAAGCATCAAGCACCATGGGTACAGCACCATCAGTCTTTTCACTGGGGATAGGCTACCTTATATCCACAAATCTCAGGAATAGTACTTCCAGGCCTTCCCAGACAGGATTTTTAAGCACACGCATGAAAAAGAGAACATGTGTAAGGGAATAAAAAAAGCAAATAAAAGGTTGCTGCAGTGAGGCCTATTTCATCTTTGTGCGATGATGCCAAAATCATGCCAAGCATCCACGTAAAATTTGGAGGAGACAAAATGTTCAGCCTTCAAAACTGAAGGAGAAAAGTGAGGAAGGCTTTTGTTCTCTCGACTTGGATATGGAGAGACATCTGAAGATCATCTCCCCCAGAGGGCAGTGCAACTTAAAGAATAGAAATGTCTCCCTTGTGGCGTTTAAATGGAGCTCGGCAACTTGAAGATGTGTTTTTTTATGTCAACAGTGTTAACAGGAAAATAGTCTGCAGGGATATATTTTCTGAAATAAATCTGTGTGCACATGATAACTCTACATTTCACTCACTTTAAGCTATATTTAAGTGAAATCGACAAAAATGTCTTTCCCCCTCCCGATCCACTAAATGAAAAGTAATATTGAAATTATGTCTATGATAGCAGATTATGATATCTAGGGTTATGTCTCTGTTGTAAGAGTGAAGTGGAGCACAAACAAATAAAATTAATTTTTCTGATGGACTGTACAAAGACTCATAATAGACATACCTGAAATTAAATGGAATTCAGAGGTCAAATTTTTTAAGGACTGACCTAGAGGTAAATCTGATACTGATTCAGATCAATAGGACAATAGAATAAATGTTTCTCTTTATCTTCCTCTTACAAGTCTGGGGGTTTTGTTAGTTTGTGGGGTTTTTTTTGTTCTAACAGTACCCATTTATGGAGATTAAAATCAAATGATGCAATGGATTTAAACAGTAAAGCATTATTATGTACGTTGATAAAATTATGTTTTGACATCTCAAAAAATACATTACTGAGTAGAAATTGATCAACATACTTCTTTTTCTTTTTTTTTTTTGGTAAGCAGTTGTGCATTTAATCCTTCTTTTGAATCATGGAATTGTCAGAGTTGGAAGGGATCTCTAGAGATCATCTAGTCCAACTCCCCTGCTAAATGAGGATTGCCTGGAGCACGTTACTCAGGACTGCATCCAGGCAGGTCTTGAAGATCTCCAAAGAAGGGGACTCCACAACCTCCCTGGGCAGCCTGTTCTAGGGCTCTGTCACCGTCACCGTAGAGAAGTTTCTCCTCACACTTCAATGAAATTTCCTATGTTACAGCTTATGCCCATTGCCTCTCGTCCTGCCACTGGCAACCACTGAAATGGTCTGGCTCCATCCTCCTTCAACCCACCTTTCAGAAAAGAATGAATACTCTTAAACTGTTTTTTATAGCTACTGTCATGAAGCAAAGAATACAAAATCATCAGATTGTGCAAATTGCTGCCATTCCATTCATGGCAACAGAAGATTAAATGCAGATTGGGTCAAGATTGTTATTAACATTCCAAATGTTATTAAGCCCCATCACAGTCATTGCAAGCAAGAGATGAAAGCTAATTTCTACCTCTGTTACTGTTATTGTTTGCTTGGAAAAAATTGCTCTCCAAGGGTAAATTAACAAGACAGTTCCACATGACTACATAATGCTGTGTTCTTAACAGAAAAAGACAGAAATATTGGTAATAAAATCAAACCCCTTCAATTTGTGTAGTATAGTATGGTTCAGTGTGTCTAAATAATTGGCATTTTGTAGACTGCTGCTAACAGTGTACCAGTGTGTGATGGATGCTTTTAAAACCCAATACTGACAACTTTCAGTCTATTCCCATCTTGCCTAGTGGTCCAACAACAAGAAACCTTGTGTTTGTATTATTCATCCTGGGGATAAGTTTAAAGCAGCCTGCGGAATTCATCAAGGAATTGGTTTTTCTTCTTATTTTTCGTCAGCCAGTGGGATTTTAGAAAACTTGGGTCCATTTATGTTCTTCAAAATCATCCTATCTTGTGTATCAAACAGTTCTTTGTGTGCCTCAGGGAACCTGAGGACACATGACTGGCACAGCATTAGGCTGCTTCCAGTCTCAAGCTTCAGTGACCAGAGACCTGGTGGCTTTGTTGAAGGCAGCTTTCAGCACAGGTTTGGAGGGGAGCTTGGGCTCAGGGTTCCTGAGGGGCACACTGTAACTGCTCTGCTGCCCTGTTCCCCTGCCCATGGACAAACACTGATCAGGCTGCCTAAGAAAGTGATGGAATCATCATCTCTGGAGGTATTTAAAAGATGGGTAGATGCGGTGCTTAGTGACATGTTTTAGTGATGTTTTTTGTCAGTGCTAAAACTGACAAATTGGACTGATGATCTGAAAGGTCCCTTCCAACCTGGACAATTCTGTGATTCTAAGAACAAAAAGTGCTTTGAAAGCTCCCCCTACCATACCCGTCATTCATGCATGTTCGGTGTTAAATGGTAACCTGCATCTTCACTGGATTATTTTCTTTTCTTTTGCAGGCAGGCAGCATTTCCTTGGCTTTTACTCTGAGCAGATCTGTCAAAAACTAGTTCAGAACTGAAAGCCATGCTATCAGCATCTCACTATATATATGTGCAAGTTATTCTCGTAGTATGGACACACAGAATATTTGTTGTTTCTCATTTTTCACATTGATGTGTGTGTATAAAGATCTATGTGTGTATACATATGTGCATGTTGCACACTGATGGACAAAAACATATGGGCCTGTGTGCATTAATATGTTACTTGAAATGAACTGCCATGGATCTTTGTGCTGCAGCAGCACTTCCAATGAATTTGCTGGCGCTTTACTTTTCATTTCAACACCATAGATAAACAGCCATTTGCTTTTCACTTACTTCCTTTTCTTAGTAGTGGCTAATTTGGAGCCAAATAATTTTTCTGCATTTTTATAAATGCCCCAACTCTATGTCAAATCTACCTCTGGGCCAGAATCCTAACTAGCACAGTGTCACCTCTCTTTCCTGAATTTGGTGGATGATAATATTTAGATATATATACAGTAGGCAGCACATGTAATTATATGAGCTGTAACATTTTTGTTAATTGCATCTCTTTTGATGAATACATGTAACTACTGTCTCATCTGAAAATAGGCCAAGAAATATAGATATTTTTAGCTCAGGATTAATAGGCAAGTTTTAAATGACACAGTTTAATTCTAAATGGCCTCAGAATTTTGTGTCTCAGAGTTAAGAGACAGATTAGAAGAAGATAGAGGTCTGGACAGTGTCTGCTTAATCGCTTTTCTGGATAGCAGTACCTAGAGCCAGTTGGTTGTTGAAATAAGGGTTTTTTTTAAATACCCCTTAAAATACATACATATATAAAAACCAAAATGTTACAGAAAGTTGATTTATTTTTACCTAGAATAATTTTTTTTTTTTTTTTTTTTTGTATCTGCAGGGATGTTACTGGAGCTACACTGATATACATAATCTGTTCCTGGTCTGTATTATTAATGACTTTCCCTTCATTTTCAAAGGCAATGAGGATGTATTTTTCTCAGTTATGAGTTTTGGGTAAACATAAAGTTTTCTGGTCAGGAGTGGCAATACAGAGGTTCTAATATTCTTAAATGTAATCATGAGGAGGTAAAGCTGCAAGCTTTTAGTATTTTCTCCCAAAAATACCTGTTACAGCAACAAGAAAGCAACAGCTAGGGATCATTTTGCCTTTAGGACTGGGTTTTCAGGCATTGTGGCTAATTTCAAATTAATAACGTTGGTGGGATCAGATGTCATTCAACGGCTATTTTAAACAAATTAAAATATGGATTTGCTGAACCCAGAGCTGTTATTTAACTGGCTCTGGCAGTTTCCCAGAGGAAAAGGGGCAACAAATACAATGCCAATTTTTTCCAAAGGCTTGGAGGGCACCTGCAGAGTTTAGCCTCCCAGGAACACACACTTCCTTCACAAACCTAATAGCATTCTCTCAGATAGTGAGCATATGAATTAGGGTGATTTGGCTTCTACAATGTACCTGGATTTCTAAAAAGCCTCGCACAAGGTCCTCACTAAGAGCTTTCAAAGTAACTAATCAGTCATGAAATGACAAAAGAGGCTCCCTTTTCGATTAATAGCTACTAGCAAGATCCATCAAGGGCTATTAAACATAATTGTCCAGTTGCAACCCCTATTCAGGAAATCCTTAAAATGGTAATTGCTGGAACCAGGATGGCAAAGCTATCACCACCTGCTTGTCCTTCACTTAGCTCTTTCCTGAAGCACTTGCTATTGGCCTCTTTCAGGGACACAATGCTGGGCAAGAAGAGCTTTGCCCTCACCCAGTGCAGCCTCTCTGCTATTCTTAGCTAAATGTAAAATTATACTCTGATTAATAAAAGTATCTATATTTTCCTCTTTTTAATGGTAAAAGGGATCTTCCTTACATAACTTAATAATTTCATTTAAGAATAGAGCAACAATTTCCACATCAATAGCTTCTTTTATGGAAGATATCAAACTTGAGCCATTGGATAGTGCAGAATTCTATCATCTGTAACGTTTTTAGAAAATTTTGGAGAAAGGAGCGCAGTTCCTGCAGTTTGATGAGTTGTGATGAGAGACCTCCTTAGAAGAGTCCTGGGACACCAGCAGGGACACGTGTCGGCCATAATCCTTGTCCCCAAGAGCCAACCTGGCGCAGGGAAAGCAGAGGTGGAATGTGTACAGGTGTCCTTGAAATGGCTGCGCTTTAAGTTACTCGCACGGCCATAAGCCCTGAAGTACTGAACACGAGGAGAGTTCAGGCTGAATTAAGGAATAAGGCTGAAGTATGGCTTGAAGGTTTGCTTGACATAACTAGGCTGCTCTTAGCATAAGTGTGAGTTAGCAAATATTGTGAGGTTTTGTTTTTTCTAACTTGGCTGACCACAAATAGGGGCCTACCCTGCTGCCAGGGTATGATATGTAGTGAGACGGCTGTTTGTGAACAGGTATGCCTGTAGCAATCATAGAGGCCAGCACAATGTGATCTTGGAGAAGGAACTTATTATCTCTGAAGAACAAGATGGGGTTCTGAGAGGGTGATAGTATATGGTAATGAATTCTCAGATAATAATGTATATGTTAATTAGTTCCCCAAAATAGTATGAATATGTATATATAATGCGTATATATGTTGTTAAACTAACTTTACCTGGCACGCACATTTGGATGACTGATCCCCTGTGCGTCCAGCACTGCAATAAAAATACCTGCTTAATAGTCACCCCGACTATTGAGTCCTGATTTCGCCTTTCATGGCATCAAGATGACAGCATGAACTGCCTCTATAAACTCACGTTCTTCAACGTTTGTCAGTGTAAGCAATCTCCCTCACTACAGCTTCTTTCCCAGTGTGACCATGTAGATGTTAGTGGCAGGTTCGGGTGTAGAAGCAAACAGTCCTGTCCCTTAAACAAAGCTGTCAGGAGTAAAGATTTATGTCTGGGTACTAAACGGACAAATTGCTCACTCAGTCTGTTAATCTGTTGGTATGATCTCTTGGCAAGCAAGCACAGTTTGCTGCTATTTTTTGGAGTGGAACAAATTGCCTATGTTCATGTGCAACCTCGTAGTAAAAGACACCACAGATATACTGATCAATGCATTCAAGGAAGTAAATCAGTGTTTATTTTCAGAATCCTTTGATTTCATATGGAACAGTTTTTTAAAGAGAGAGAAGAATAATCACTGTTTCCAGAGACAAATGCCTAAATTAATATGTAAATAAATCTTCTGTAGTCCCATTAACTTCAACTGAACTGGCTGATTCTCTGGACCTCCCGCTAGCAGAGCATTCAGGCCACCCAGAAATAATGCCTAATTTTAGGTCCCTATTTGCAACCCGAACAAATTAAAGCCAGAATTAATTTTTAAGAATTGCTTCTTTGTGATGATGGGCAACTTATTTTTCAGAAACCAAAGTTAAAGTGATTTAACAGCAAAATACACCCTCAACAGCTAAAACATCCTTCTGCCATTCTTCTTCTCTGTTTGATATGTTGGTTTGAAGAACAGTGTGTTTTTCACTGCTAAATCTGAGTTTCATCATTCATGGTATTCTGCACTGGAGTAGAGGCATTGGAGCAGTTGCTTTGTAATAACGATGGAAGAGCCATGAGCTAGAGGAAACAGTCATTACACAGGTGTTTCTGTGACTGCTTTGGAATATGCTCAACACAGGTTTCCTCTTTGTGCATATGAAATTACCCAAGAACAGCAAGGCTTTTTGTTGCATATATTGGGTTCCACTGCACGTGGAAGTTTGTTATCCTGAAAAACACATGAATCTCAGGAATTTTCTTTCTTTATTTGGGACTTTCTACCAACAGAGTCACAACTTATTTCAAAGTGTTTAAGTACTGTTGAGAAACCAGAACTCTTTTTGGTTCGTAGACAGCAAAAGCTCTGTTGATGGGTGGGTGGAACTGGTGGGTGACCACTAGGTGAAGCCTGGATCTGGGTGGCTTGCCCAGCTCCCCCTCATCTGACCAGGAAGCTCACAAGGATGATGGTGTCTCAGGTACTTAATCATGTCATATAACCAGTTTTGATGGTCGAGCATTGATCCGTGAGCCATTACCAAAATCGATGTAAGTACTAGAAGGTATTAAAGGTAAATGCATGTGAGGTATTTAGTTCAATACAAATAAACTGCATTTCTTGACTGAGGTCTACTAGATAATATTCTGACCCATCCACATGACTCCATAGATACAATTTAGCAGTAAGGAGGCTTTTGTCTGGGGGCACTAACACTTCTCTTTCCCATTTTTTTACCTGTTTTAAGTTTTGTCTTTAGACTGTCATTTTTACCTACATTTTTTTTCTCTATGACAAACAGTTCTTTTTCTTCTTGAAGCCTTTATAACAAGGAGAGACACTGGTCAAATATCATACAATAATAATGGTATCAGGAAATGGTTATGTAATTTGCTGTGAATTCGATGTGTCCCCTATAGGATTCATTTCCTGTACATAAAAATTCTGATGTCCAAAAACAAGAGAGGGAGTTATTTAACTATGCAAGAGTTTACGAGTGGTCTACCTAGTCTACTGCCGTGGCAATACATCTTATTCATTGCTTGTGGCTTCTTGATTTCTTCCTGATCCCAGTTGCAAAGGGGTTTATTGTAACCTAAGGCAGGAAGAGACAACTTTTTAATTTTTGTTTCTCTGCCAGCACAAGAGTTTATACTTTTTTCATACAGGTGCAACTGGATTTTTGCTTTTTCATCTCTCATGTAAGTCAATTACCAGCATTTATTTTATAAGTCATTGATGATCTATGACATAAATACTGTCTGGTCTAGCTTTGCTTTCTTAGGTTTTCCAGGCTTTTCCAGCATATTATTATGGCATATTTGTGTGGAGAAATGGTTAACAGAGAAGGGACATGTAGACATGTCACAGGTGGATCTTGGAAGTTGCAGGACTCAGTTAGTTTAGCCAGCAACAGTGGCAGGGTCCAGTCAGCTTCAAGGACACTGTGACTTTGTGGAGGTTAAGGACAACAAACAAATAGGTTGCTGGCTAGAATGGAATGTAGAAGGAAGGTACTAGTTCCTTAGTAACAGGTTATAGGGGTGGGGTTGACGTTTAAGCTTATCCAATCAGATACTTGTATTACAGAATATGTATTAGGTCATTAAGAAGTTGTTTTATAAATATGTTGGTTTGTTCCAGTAAAGTTTGAAGTTTGCTGTTACCGCATATTGAGCATCCGAGTTTTCCCGTGCTGCGACATATTTGTCCTTTATATTTTATATAAATTATTTATTTTACACAGATACCCTTTCAGATCCAGATTGAAAAGTGTTTTTCTTGTCTCATCTCTTGAATTCCATGACAGTTTAACTTTTATCCTAGAAAACATCTGTCTCGATGACAGCATGTGCCTATGGCAATGTGGGGCAACTGTAGAGGAAAAGTATTAATCTGAAGGAAATACTACTGTACCTCCCTCCTCCTCTGGGCTGTCAGGGCTCTAGCCTGCAGCAACTCCCAGCTCCTCTGACTCTCCAGAACCTGCAGTAATCAGCAGCACAGTCAGGACACCTTCTGACACCTCCTCATTGCACTCCTGTCTTATATCTTGTCCTGAGCACACTGACTGTTTCAGACATGAACCTTTCAATGTTGAACAATACTATCTCCTATTTTGACCCTAGGGCTAAAGATAAGACAGTCACGACTGGGTTGTGCTGTCTCCCGGTGGGGATTTGCACTGCAGTTTTCAGCAGCCTCCCACCATTGCTGGAATGTCCCCAGACCAGCTCAGTTTCTGGGTAAAGTAACTTAGTGAAAGCTGACCGAGTTGCAGAGGGCATTTACCTATCTCCATGTAGCAAACCTATTTCAAGTGGGCATGCAAGGTCCTTACAAGGACTGCCTTGTAAGAAAGGCAGTCAGACTTTCTGCCAGCTCTAAGCAGTGAATCAGAGCTTGGAGATAAAGATGTTGTTCTTGCCTGCCTACCTGCTATCCAGATAAGAAGAGCCACCTCCAGGGTACTCAGCAACAGTGGCAGATTTCAATTTTGATGCTCCAAGAGGAAGAGTAAAATGTTATTTTTCTTCTTTTGAGAATGGCAAAATCTGTGACATCAGTGTGCCAAGTGAACGAGATGAGGTTAACAGGTCTGAAGGAGGTCAGTGCCAGTTTCAAACCGATGTGGATACTAAAGGAAGAAGGTCCAAGTGGTATTGGGAGTGGATCAAGGGTCAGTATCCAGTGTCCATCATCCTGGGTAGATTAGAGGCCCAGAAATGCTCTCGTCTATCACTTGCAACACACCAAACTGAAGGCCACTCTAAAACTTAACCCACTGCTATTTTTCAATTATTTAAGCATGAAGTCTGGAGGGAGAGGACTTTGGACTCTGATACCTAGGTGACAGGACTCCAAGCCTCAGGTCTGGAGACATGTGCATGTATATCCTAATGCAGATGAAGGAGAATGAAAGTGAAGAGCAGCCTGTGGAATGCAATCAGGTGAGATGGATCCAAACTTGCAGACTTCTGGTCTAGCAGCATGTGTGGTTTGGGCATATGCAGCCTATCTTTATATATACAACATAGAATTAGTGCAAACAAAATGCATTAAGCGCATGATGAATACTTTCATACCAAGCCTATAAACTGAGTTTACAGTGTTATGTTTTTATCCTTATTGTCTTAGCTAGTGACAGATGCCATATGGTCCCCAGGTGACGTCCCTAGCATTTAATTTAGCTGCAGGTTTTCATATCCAAGCACTATAAATGCTGATTCTTGTTGAAACTCACGTTTATACACATGTTTATGCACACCTTTCTGAAGAAAGGGCCACGTATGGTCAAGCTTAGGAGGCTGGGGATCATTTTATAGACCATTCTGGCATTCTTGTGTTAAGGCTAGGTATGCCATTAGCAGAAAAAAAAAATTTAAAGCTGACTGCAGGAAAGGAAAAAGGTCAGTCCCAGAAACTTTCATGTCCTGGTGAATCAAAAGAAGGGAGCAAACTACAGATCCTTTGTACTCCTACACTGGTACATCAATGACCATCTCATGGGGATTTTGTGGAAGGGAGTCTTAGGGCACTACTGCCTCCTTAATTTGCACTATGTGATCTAGTAGGGAAGGAAAACTGAGATGAAATAAGAATATAAAATGAATAAGGGGGAGAACCACCTACAAGAAGAATGCATATCAGAACAACCCAGCCTAAACTAGCTTCACCTAGTTTTTACTCTTTATGTTTGGTACTATATATTTTATTTTCAGCTCTGATATTTGTAGCATTACCTTGTTATCCAGTTAATGCTCGAGACCAAAATAACTAAAATGTTCATGCATGCTTAAACATCTTTAGAAGTTCCTTAAAATGGAGGAAAACCCTATGGAAGTTACATCTTGCCATCAGCATTTTTTTTTTTTTTCTGAGTAAGTTATTGTCATGCTTTTGCTTTGGCTATGGGGCTGTATTCTGTTTCAGTGCTTTAATGAAAATTATTTATCTTTCTGTCAGACTTCCTTTCCCTTTAGGCTACTATTAAAAAAAAAACACCAAACACAAAATTCCTCAAAAACTAAAAAAAAAAAAAAAAA
>VXBW01005550.1:66881-79214 GCA_013400375.1 Thinocorus orbignyianus | reverse complement strand
AAAAAAAAAAAAAAAGCAAAAAACCAACCAACTGATCAACAAAAAAACCCAAAATATTCCAAAAATTATATTTTTTGCATAATGTACAATTTTTCAACAAAATTGGAAGAGTTTCAGTGAAATATAGTCTAAGGATGTCATGTAATTTCTCTTACAAAAACTGAAAAGACAACAGTTGGTTGTCATCATCCAGGTGATGGTTTAAATCTCTGCTTTTGCATGTTTTGTTTATGTATTTTATACTGCCAACATTAACTTTTATACTCCGTGTGACTCTTGAAATCAACATTCATAGAGAATTAGAAAAGGATTTGTCACATAACTGGTTGTAATTGATTAATTCCCTTTCCCACAAAAAGGTCACACCAGGTCATCTTTTGAGGTCCCTTCCAATCTGGGCAGTTCTGTGATTCTATGAATGATGCACTAAGCATCACTTTACATGCCAAACCGTCTTTCAGCACAACAGTGCCAGGCTTATGGGTTTTGCTATTGTCACCTTCTGGTTCCAAATAATATTTGCTCATGACCAAGTTGAATTGACTTAAATAAACTACAATATATTTTTTTAAAAATCAGATTTTCTGACCAGCAAACATCTTTCTGCTATATATTTCTGTAATTGACATCTGTAGTGTAGTAGAGAAAACTCACATTCTGTTGTGTTGCTTGAAACGAAAACAGGATCAATGCAAGTCAAAATGCAAAGGACCTCTTAGTCTTCTAGGTGGTGACTTACTTGAAGGAGCAACTCTATTAAATTTAGAAGCACATTCAAGTGAGTAAATGTTGCCTAAACTCTAAAAAACATAGCAAACTTTCCAGTGGCAATCCCCCAAATGAATTCAGAAGACCATTCATCTCTGCATGTTTAGAACTCTGAAGAGGAAATGGTGATGATTTCAAAATTTTGTATTCTACAATAACCAAACTCTTTACTGTTGCTAAATTGTTGTAGCAGGAACTTCATAGCAAGTTTGACTTGTGAGAAGACCACATGCAGCATTTCTATAGTCACTGAACTTTTGTGTGAATCATTACAGCTGTTCTCACCATCGTGGAAAGTCTCCAAACAGAGGTGCTGCTGTGGCATCCAATTAACATTTGAACAACTTAGAGACACACCCATTCAGTGGTTCTGTATAAGGATATGATTTCTAACTGGCACCATCTGACTATGTCCAACTTTTACTTGAATGTGGTTTTTGTTGCATCTGTTTTGGTAGTTTCTATTGGACGTTCCACATTTTTATTACTAGCAGGGGAGAAATATTTCAGTCTTGCTTCCAAAAAGCTCATCTCTCTCCCAACCCTTCACTGATGGTCTTTCTGTTGACTGGATTCTTGCTCAAAATGCCTGCTTCAGAACTGATCAAATCTCAGATATGTCCATCTTTTCCCCCTACAGTCTCATTACCTGGTATAATGTTTTGGACCTCCAAATCCACAGTGATCATTCTCTTAATGATTTTCTGAATTATTAATATTCCCATTTTACAGAAGCCCAGAGAGCCTTATACAAGGTTATTTAAGAGGATCCACCCAAATCTTCAAATCTGTTGTCTATGCCCTAGTTATGTTCTCCCCCTGAACTTTCTAAGGAACAAAACTTTTGTTTTCCTGCTATTTTCAGATAATTACAATTCTGACTGATGCTAATAAACACAAAGTCAAGAACTTTGATCTTCAAGGCTGCTTAAATTTGCAATTAATTTTGTGACTAGGTGAAGATATTTCTTTCAGGGGAAAAAAATCTTTTTAAAGCAGAGACCATTTAATGAGGGAGCAAGAATAAGACTGCAGGTGATCAGTCACACTGTGTGACAGCTGAATTATAAAGATTAATTCTCCAGTAATGTCAGTGAGGCAGTTTTGAGAAACTTCCAGAAAGAAGTTAATTCACTGATTCACTGAAGTTTTCTGAATGGTGAATACATAGAAACAGTCTGTTTTGTAAAGCTAACTTGACACACTCCAAAAGGCTGATTCATTCTGAAAGGTTCTTTCATGAAGCAACTTTTCTTATTTGTTTGGGTTTTGGTTTGGTTGTTTGGGTTTTTTTTTTGCTGTTTTTTTGTTGTGGTTTTTTTGTTTGTTTGTTTTTGGAGGGGGGTGTTTTGTTGATGTTGTTCTTCTTGTTGTTGTTTTGTTTTGTTTTGTTTTTAAGACAAAATGTCCTTTCACCCCTCTTCAGAACTGGGTTTTGCTGCTTTTCAGTATCCATGTGCTCTCTCCCTGGAGACTTCTCTGAGCTAGCCATGAAATGAGAATATCCCCCAAAAAGATAGTGCAAATTCATTACTGCTTACGTCATCCCTGACTTAATGATCTCTACATCTGAAGTGGGAACTCAGATTCAAGTCCATTCTATTCTCTGATATTTTTTATTCCAAATTACTTACGTGACGTATGTTCTTTGTTTGGAACTTTTTAGTCCAGATTACTCAAGTACCAAATTAAAATGGCAACTAATGCCTGTCATAATTTTAGTTCTCTTGTGATGACATGAAGATAATTCTCCAATATAAAAGAGAATTTGGAGTCTCTCTACTGATTTGTGCTTTGTTCCTCATTAATGCATCTCAGGGCTTGTTTGCCCTTCTGGCTGTTGCAGCCACAGAGGGGTCAGTTTCTACCCTTTTATAAGCTCCATCTCCTTTATGCAGTGCTTGCCTTACAGTGCTCCCTGGCTAACAGACATTTGAGGAAGAACGTGGCTTTTTGGAGATGACAATGGTAAGCTGGTTACCTTAACATGACATTTGCTTAGCTGGGACTGCCACTCTGAAAAGTCATGCTCCAAAGCCCTGGGAATTCATGGCTGATAGAGAAGTTACTACTTGCTTTGCTGTTTTATTTATCTTTTTTTGTTGTTTTGTTTTGTTTTGTTTGTTTTGGGTTTGTTTTTTTTTTTTTAAAAAAAAGGATAACAGGGAGAATAATGTTGTATCAAATACATTCTAATTTGCATGAGAAGTAAGACCTGACAGAGATGTCACTGTCACCTGTGTGCTTTTATCATAAAAGAACAACATGCAGTGTCCAGTCATTTGATGAAGAAATGAAAGGTGTAATTTTGGGATAATAGGAGAGAATCAGGCGCTATCATTCTTCCAGTCTTATTTCTTGCAGCAGACTCGCTGTATGATGCTATACAAGGGGTTCTTCCTGGTGGTGGGGTTAATCTGATGCCAGGAGCCCTGGCTGGCTGTGGCTGCTGTTAGACTGCACATGGGATATCGTGTGCTGTGTCACAACTCTGTTTCTCGTGAGGGCAGAAGGGATGTCCCGCTGCTTTTGGTTTATGAGCATTGTTGTTTGAGCCAGCTGTGCTTGTGACAGCTATATGCTATATGGCCAGGTTTGAGGGACAAGTCAGTCATCCTTGGGGAAGAGAAACATGGAAGGAGACAAGAGGGATGCTGTGAACCGGTCCCTTTTGGAGTGAGAAAACTGAAGATTATTCTTTGTGTTCCACTTTTCTTTTCTTCTTTTCTTCTCAGTTCTCTACTTTTCTGGCACCTTTCCTCACTAATTGCAGCTTATTCTGGTTATCTGACAAGATTGCTTCTGGTAGGACAATATCCCAAAATTCCTAGCTGGGGCTGGTTGGTATCCTCATTCCATATGATCATGTTGTCTGACTACTATGGTCTGCAGATGACTGCCAGCTCAGAAAAAGTCAAAATGTTCTGCTCAGAAATTCATGCAGGACATGACATTACTGCAGCCAGTGTTAGCAGCTCTGGAAACTAACTTCAGTCACAAAGAAACACCTTGCAGGCAGCCATAAAAGTACATATCATCCAACCTCCTTGTGCTTTTCCCATAGTATGAGAAAAAATTAATAAAAAGATAAATGTAAAAGGAATTGGTGCATTAAAGATGTATTTGGACCAAAGTCCGATATCCCAGACATCAGGAACTGTGTAAATCTTCCAACTGAGTTAGCTTGCTAAATTGTTTCTATCAGCAAAGGGCCTGGGGTGTCTGAGTAGACAAGATGGAGTCACGCACACCAAAGAGTGTTAAGAAACTATTTCACAACACAAAATCAATTTGCATTGTTTTTCTCACTGCACTAAGCCAAACAGGTGGCAATTTTCTGGTGCCTGCGTTGTACCTTTTCTGTGCCTCCTGCTGCAAAACTCAACTATTAGGAGCCAGATGATGGTCTGGCGACTTTTCTGCCCTGCTTCAGTTGCACTAGGAACTTAGAGCTGTACAATGAAAGGAATCAATGTCTTCTCCTTAAATGGTAATGCATAAACTGGGCATTTCACCCCAGCAAAGGGCAATGTCTATGCACACTCTGGTCATGCGTGGCTCTGCACAGTCAATCTGTCTCTCAAGGACCTACCTGACAATTAAGTTAAGCAGATGTAGATGGTTGCAGTATAGCAGGGCTTGAGTGGAGAGCATGCTTTCATGATACCACTCCAGCAATATTCGTTAGTGCCTATGGCCCACTCTGTGCTCCATTTACTGCTCCAGTTCATAGCATGACCCTGCCACCAGTTGTATAGAACAGCTGAGGAGATGATGCACCATTTCATGGAGCTAAAATTGACGTGAAGCAGGTGTGGGAGCAGAAGAACTTCTTAACTGAGTGTTACTGCCAGTGCACTCATATAATGAAAGCACAGTCTCAGCTGCCTGTATTTCAGTTGTAACATCGCAGTAATACAGTAATGTTAGCCTTGGATGACATTCCACAAAGCTCATGAACACCACCACTTTGTTTTCTGAGCCCTTATGCAATGCTGCTTCCCTTCAGAAGTTCAGCAGACTTCAGAAGTTTGAGACTCTACCTTGCCTTCATTATCTCTTTTTGGGAATGGACTTAGAACTCTGTTGCTGTGGCTTATCACTTCAAAACAAAATGCTTGTCTATTTATCTATCTGAAAAGGAGGCTTTTTCCTCCCCAGCTGAGTGAAACATGGAAGCATAGCCTGGGGAATTTTTTCCTTTATTTCATATTTTCACCCCAGTTAGCTTAAGTTACGCAGGTTGGGCTGTTTATTTCAGAGGTATTTCTTTTCTTAGGTTGATGCTCTGAGAAGTAGTCAGCTAAGCATTAATCACCATTTAGCCTGTCATTTTGGCTGTGTCTGACATGTATTAAACTGTACCTCAGGACATACATATGTGGCAGTGACAGTCATTTGTTAATTGAATGTGACTTTTAATGAACTTTTCACCCAGCAGGCAATGCCAGGGATTTCTGAGAACAACTCATAAATGAATTTGTTACAAGCGTTTTTGTAATTTTTGGTAGCAAGGATCAAACAACACTGCAGTGACTTTGTGGTAGCTGCTGCAGTGGGCAGGGTTGCACATATTTTGCCTGTTAATCCCTGCAGCTACCAGATTCACCGAAGTTACATCTGACTCAATAAATACACCCGATGACAGGTGTTTCGCAGCTGTTCTGGAATGTGTCATCTGAATACAGCCATTCATCACACCAGCCATCGCAGCAAGTAGCCTCCTCAGTGGCAGCATCACCAGCTTGACGCGCCTCCCTTCTTCTCCGTCCTTTGGGGAGAAGGCTGCTGTTGATGGCATGGCATATGTGCTGCTGGTGAGGCTGCGTATGTGCCGGTGTTCTCCGCAGTGCTGACATGGGAACAGCTCCCTTTCCCATAAAATGCAGGAACAGGCTTCAAAGGGCAGCCTGTGCTTTTCATATGCAAGAAGATAGAGTGACCAAAGTGATAGGACACAAGTCAGCTCTGTATATATCCAGGAGGCCAAAAGCAGTTTTACAGTGGGAATGGACCCTTTCCTAATTCATTTGGTTCTGTTTCTAATACAGATTTTTTTGTTAAAGCTCGCTCAAGAGATGCCTCATTCTTTGTCTTGATTACTAGTTGCCATTGTTTACATTCATAGAATCATAGAATGGTCAGAGTTGGAAGGGACCTTAGAGATCATCAAGTTCCAACCCCCCTGCCATGGGCAGGGACACCTCTCCCTAGAGCAGGTTGCTCCAAGCCCCATCCAGCCTGGCCTTAAACACTTCCAGGGATGGGGCAGCCACAGCTTCCCTGGGCAACCTGTTCCAGTGCCTCACCACCCTCACAGGAAAGAACTTCTTCCTAATATCTAATCTAAATCTCCCCTCTTCCAATTTAAAACCATTACCCCTCGTTCTGTCACTAGACTTCTTGACCAAGAGTCCCTCCCCAGCTCTCCTGGAGCTCCCTTCAGATCCTGGAAGGCTGCTATCAGGTCTCCCCGGAGCCTTCTCTTCTCCAGGCTGAACAGCCCCAGCTCTCTCAGCCTGTCCTCACAGCAGAGCTGCTCCAGCCCTCTGAGCATCCTGGTGGCCCTGCGCTGGACCTGTTCCAACAGTTCGATGTCCTTTCTATGTTTGGAAGAGCTGGAGATTAGACACAGGATGAGGAAAGATTTGAAAATTAGCTATGTATACAGAGACTTGGCAAGAGTATTAATAGATGCAAAGGAAAATTGCAAAAAGAAAGAAAACAATCAAAATATTGTGAGGCAACTCACAATATGAATATCAAAAGAGAACCAGTTTGGAAATGGAAATACAGCACACTGGGAATTATTGTAGACTCATTCTAGGCCTGGCATGGTTCATACAGTGTCAACAGGCTGTACAATTTGCATCAGTATCTATGTTTCAATACAATTTTGTAACCAGGCTATTTAAATGCTCTAATCCTTTTATGAATGTGTATGGGAACCGGGAGATGAGGAAGGGTAGGAGGCAAGCGCTGGGTATCTGCAGGGCACATCTCACATGCAACTTGTCAGGGCCAACTCCAGGCTGAAAAAGCAGCATCTCTGCTCAAACCCTGGCTTTGTCATTCCAATACAAACTCACATTTCAGCTGCAGATCCTCTGGGTAGACATTTCTGAATCTAGGCAATGTAGTCTCCTCCCTTCTGCTTAGAGTGCTTTAATTCGAAGTGCATATATAGCTGTCAGTTCTGCTCTAGGTCTAGCGAGATGTGAAGCCTGATGCCGTATCGCAGCTGACAGAACCCTTGCATGTGGAAGTTTGCATGTATTTGGATGTGTACATGTGACCCCACGAGTCAGAAGCTTGATTTTTTTCCTTCACACCTGCTTTTATGTGGAGTTACCTCTTGCTTTTTCCACTTTGTCCTCATTAGAGTCCAGTTGCTGGAGGCCAATTTGTTGGAGGCCCTCTCCTGGCTTTGATCAATATGAGGGTATGATGGTAATGAGAAAAAGATGTTACCACTTAGAGTAATTGTGCTACACAAACTAGGGAGGGCTCCATGCAGTGCTCATGCTGTCAGTATTTTAATGAAAATAATGCTAAATAAAAAATTAAAAATTCTAACATTCCTACTGAAATATCTTTTCTGACTACCATTCTCCTCAAGAAGATTTCTGATTGTCTCCAGAGTCTGAGCTTTTCCCAGGTAAGCACAAAGACCTCAGGCATTAAAGCTGCAGGGAGCTGAGACACAGATGATGTGCTTCCTTTTCTCTTTCTGTAGCCTATTATAAGCCATGTTGATTTCAGTCATTTATTAGAGGCCTCACACATATAAAGAATGGGAAATCTGAATTTTTGTGTTTAATTGCACCTGATGGATATTTCTTCCATAATTTGCAGGGTTTGACCCATTTATAATTTTTGTCTCTACATCATTCTCTGATTACATGGGTAAAGTGTCATTTAATAATGTGTGGTGTGGAATAGGTGCTTCCTTTTATTTGTTTCAAAGACACTGTCTGTGGATTTAATTCAGTGCCTATTTTCTTGTGAGACAGAATTTGCATTTGAACCATTTTCTTTTATATCCCATGATGGACCTTTAAGTGTTATTGATCCTTTTCATCTCAAGATAGAGTTTCTTCTTAAAGGTCTTCATAGGTCTTTCCTAAAAGGCCTTCCTGGGAACTTCTGGGTGAACAGGACTCAGGCCATTTCATTTTATTATCTATTTTACTTATTTGAGCTATCTTTTTTCTTTCAACCATTCAATGTGAAATAACTTTTCAGACCTGATTTTTTTAAAGAAAGTGTACTGATATGAACATCTCCAAGCTCTTTGGTAGTGAACACTGCAACAAAGTGTAGAGTTTGTACCTCTTCTGGGAGACCTTTCTATGTGGTCCTCTCTGGTTGTCTCTCAGCTCCACAAAGCTTCCTAGTTCTTACAGTTTAAGGTTTTATTAGTAACTTTTATAATTGCATTTAGCAAGTTGTTCTTGGAAACCTTTGTTTATAGCTTTAAGCTTACTTTGTCTGGGTTTATGATCTATGTAAGTTCCCTTGTTTGCACACAGCTTCCACTTTTTGAAAAACGCCTTTTACCTTCAGATAATGCCTCTGCTTCTATTTAGCCCTGCCATCTTATTTACAGACCTCTAAGAATGTTTTTGGGTTTTTTTTTTTTCTTTTTTTACAAGGAATATTAATTTATTCTGCATCTCTTAAGATGATGGTCTTAAGGAGGGCAAAATGTCAGCTTTCTAGAAGAAAGGAGAGAGTTCAGAAGCCTTTACCGAGGCAAGACTCTGCTTCCAGCTTAAAAGGCAGCCTAAGCCTCTGCTACATTGCTACATCCAGTTGTGTGGCTTTTCATATCCCACAAAAACCTGTCTGTACGCCCAGCTCAGGGAAGGGCCATTGGCAAGAGGCTGGCTATGTGGACAATCCTGCGAGATGGCCAACAGAGAAGGACAGTGGTCCTGCAGCTCCCTGCTGCGCTCCAGGTGTGGTCCACTTCTTCTCCTGGCTGGCATCACCCAGGCACTGCACAGGGAGCAAAATAATCCTAAAAATCTGCATTTTGGTTTTGTTTCATTTTTACTTTATTTATATCCTCTTTATCTTAAAAATTTTAGATGCCAGATGGAGCATGGTCACAGGACTAGCAAGGACCACTGAATTAATTCCCCAGCTTCTGGGCACCACAGTAAAATACAATCCTCTTCATAAATTTCTCAACTGGAATTCAAAAATAATCACAATCCCTCACTGGGTTATTTCCTGTGATAACAATCAATTTCATTAGATGCTTCTCTGGGATTTAATCTTGTATTGATTTCTATCAAGTACATCCAACAATATGTACAATATAATATAAAGAAAGAAAGGCATGGTATGAATATTATTAAAGTACACTAGGATTTTTTCCTAATCCTCCGGATGTCTAAAAACATGGAAACTGCACAGGGATACAACATGAAAAGTTTCTCAGCAAGCCTTACTGATATAAAATCTGTTTTTCAAGTGACATTGATTCTGCTATAAGAAAGGAAAAATGAAAATAAATCCAAGCAGCAGCAGTTTATGATAAAGAAAGGGAGGAGAAGCCCTGTTGTGGCTCCAAGTGAGATGCTCCATCTTTTTTTCAAGGCTTGCCCAGAGCAGAAAATAAGTTGATCCCTGCTATTTCAAAACAGGTTCCCACTACTGAACATCACTAAGGTAACTGATTTCCCCCTTTGCAGAATGGATTTTTCTCTCAGTGTCACAGTGGGAACACGCACATCCTCTAGGGTTTCCTGCCCTAGAGCAACCTGCTATAGGGAGAGGTGTCCCTGCCCATGGCAGGGGGGTTGGAACTTGATGATCTTTAAGGTCCCTTCCAACTCTGACCATTCTATGATTCTATAGTAACCATCTCACTTATTGGCGTCTGTGGTTCTGCCAGACATTCATGTTGGGTCTAATTCAGAACCATGGCCTGAAGTTCTCCTCATCAAATGCCACACATGAAATCCCACCTGTACGAGGCAGACACCAGCTGCATGAGGAAAGGTGAGCAGCTTCTCCTACTACCTCAGAAGTACAACTGCTACGCCAGTCTGCAGCAATATGTGGCTTGAGTTTTCCATCAGAAGACATCCAGCTGGGCTAGAGAGATGTCAAGGCCTTCACAAAACATTAGCAAGCTAAATCCAGGACTGCATGTTGGCACTGACATCTGCTGTGGTTATATATATGTTGGTTGGAAGTATTTTTCATTTCCTCATGTGCCCTCACACAAATGAAGCACCATAGGTGATCAGCACACTGAATTCCAGTTTCTGCAGGAGAAATTTGCTGCTGAATGTAAATCCATAATATAAACAGTAGCTTTATGGGAGAATAATTGCAGATTAATTCTTCTGAATATACATTTCTTATGACCCAGAAAATGAAAGATATCTGCCATTTATTTTTGCCGTTAAGCTAAGAAGAGTAGTCTCAAGGGTTTTTTTTTTTTGAGAAATCAAACCATTTGCCCAAATAATAAAATAATTGACAAAGAGACAAATCATTAAAGAGAGAGACTGTAGTGCATTGGTGCTGGGTGGATGCCAGGTGCCCACCAAGGCTGTTCTATCACTTCCCTTCTCAGTGAGATGAGGGAGAGAAAACATAACAAAGGTGCATGGGTCAAGATAAGGACAGGGAGATCACTCAGCAATTACCATCACAGGCAAAACAGACTCAACTTGGGGAAAATTAATTTAATATATTGCCAATCCATCAGAGTAATCATAAGTATGTGTAAGTACATTTTAAAACATCTTCCCCCCACCCCTCCCTTATTTCCGGGCTCAGCTTCACTCCCAAATTCTCTGCCTCCTGCCCCCAAGTGGTGCAGGGGAGTGGGAATGGAGGTCATAGTCACTTCATCACACATTGTCTCTTCTCCTTCCTCTTCAGGGGGAGGACTCATCATACTCTTCCCCTCCAGCTCCACCTTGGGGTCCATCCCATGGGAGATGGTCCTCCTGAACTTTTCCAACATGAGTCCTTCCCACAGGCTGCAGTTCTTCACAAACTGCTCAGGAGTGGGTCTCCCATGGGGCACAGTCCTTCAGAAACAGACTGCCCCAGCGTGGGTCCTTCACAGGGCCACAAGTCCTACCAGGAGCCTGTCAGAGGCTCTGCCAGGGCCAGAGTCCTCCTACCAAAGGACTTCCCACTGGCTCTACAGCCTCCTTTGGGCATCCACCTGTTCCATGGGCTGCAGGTGGCTATCTGCTCCACCATTAACCTCCATGGGTTGCAGGCGGACGGCCTGTCTCACCATGGTCTTCACCACTGGCTGCAGGGGAATCTCTGTTCCAGCACCTGGAACATCTCTTCCCCCCTCCTTCTTCACTGCCTTTGGTGTCTACAGAATGGTTGCTCTCACATATTCTCGCTCCTCTCTCCAGCTGCAACTCTGCAGGTTTTTATTCCCTTCTTAACTATCTTACCCAAGAGGTGCTACCACCATTGTTGATGGGCTTGGCCTTGGCTCTGTCAAACATGGGGTAAGCTTCTAGCAGCTTCTCACAGAAGCCACCACTATAGCCCACCCCCTACCAAAACCTGGCCAGACAAACCCCATAAGGAGATACAGTAAATTGTATTCTAGGAGAAAGGTTTTAGTAGTGGCATACTCCAAACCAGAGCTCTTATACTTTAGGAGGACAACTGGAAAGACCTAATAAAAATGCAAGATAATCAGCTAATTCCAAGCCTCAGTTATTAGGTATTTAAAATTCCCATTGTAAATTGGATTACAGTGATAATACGGCTTAAATAGTCTTAACAATAGACCCTCAGTATTCTAGGTCACACCAGAAAAATATAAAAAGTAAAATCAAGGGATTTTAGATCCAGAAATGCCAACTTGAGATTCAGAACAGAATAAAATTTTAACCCTCTGACTCCCTTTATTTGTTATCATAAATAAATACGATAAAAAAGCTTGACGTAGTTTGTGGTGTAAGCACTGAAAAAACAAGGTATGATGATGCCCATTTTTAGCTGAATCTGGCCAGTTCCCAAAATATCAGTTACTAATGGAAAACCTCTGTGCGGTTTCTCTTGTCATGTGGCTATGACTGGATCCAGGGAAATGGCTGGAAAAAGGCTCAGATCAATATGGATTGCCTGTAGAGAGATTTTCAAAACGGTTTAAAGGGATTTAAAAATAGACAGTCTAGAGTCCTTTTGGTACAATGTGAGAAAAAACAAAACAAAACAAAACAAAACAAAACAAAAAACCGAAACCAAACACAAAACAAAACAAAAAACCCTACCTATTTTAAAAAACAGTGCCTGAAATTTCTAAATCTTTTAAAAAGCTTTCAAAGCCAGTTTGGTATTATACGGTCCTATGCATCCAGCTGTAGAGAACATGACTGGGCCTTGATGTACTCTAAGATGCCAGATGTTAGCTTTTGTGTTCCCATGAAAACACAGTGATTAAGACACAGAACTTGCTATATCATTCACAGGGCAACATTTCAAGAGGAAAAGATGCAAAGACTGCTGATTTCAGGCCCAGGTTGCATTTGTTGTGGGTTTTTTTTTAATTTTTTTTTTTTT
>VXBW01005550.1:7572-66158 GCA_013400375.1 Thinocorus orbignyianus | reverse complement strand
TCTGGGAAGGCCAGGAGGGACCCTCGGGAGGCACGTCTCTGGTTGGGACATCAAGGATGTCACCACACTGTTGGAGGTGAGGGGCGAAGGCGCCTCGGCCGGGTTGCGGAGGCAAACAGGTTCGGGGGGGGCAGCTTTATTTTGGGGAGCGGTGCCCCATAGCAGGAACGAGGGGTGGGTCAAGTCGCGGCGGTTTGTCCCCTTGCGGTCCGTCCCCTCCAGCCCCTCGGGGCTACTCCATGNCGGGGCGAAGGGTCCAGGTAAGGTGCGCGTCCCCCCCGGCTCAGGAGGCTCCGGCGTCCCGGCCCCGCTGCCCCGGACGAGGGGGACGAGGCGAAGTTGGAGCCGGGAACCAGGAGAGGAGCGATGGAGCGGCTGCTGAGGGTGCTCCAGAGGACCTGAGCTCCGATGTCCCAGCGTATCCCCCAAGGTGTTCTGTGTGACTGTGAATCAGTCACAGATAATCTGCCTGTGCCTCTCTGCCCTAGATGCTTCCCCGCGATTCGACCGACCAGCTTTAATGTTTATTAACGTTGGGCATTAACCTTTAGGAAGTGCCCCGGGAAACTGGTAAAAACTGTCAGGAATAGACTGCCTCTCATTAGGAGAGGAACGACTTTCTCTCTGGCAGAAAAGCAATCGGAAGTGCTGCAGGTGCAATTTTTATCTACGTCTCCTTTCTGAAATTGTGTGTATGGTCAGTGGTAAGAACACAGAAAAGTAGAGAGTAAAAATACTGGCTTTATTTACATAATAATGCTTCTTAGTTATATCAAAATACATTTCTGAAAAATAACCTTTGTCCATGAAGTCCATAATTAAAGTTGCATGGACAAGATCATGAACAACTGAGATGCAGTTTATTGATGCAAAAGAGGTTCCTAGAAAATCAGTTAAAATACATCATTGACTTTCATCTTTCTGTGATTGCAAGGAGTGCCCTTTTATTTCAATCACTCAAAATGCAGGGATTTTTCTTTCTGATTGCAACAAAATGTTGGCAGTCAGAAAATTTTTTCTTAACTGGGTGATGAATGGTGCTCTTCCGCATTTGTTAAAAGTTATTTGTGGACTCTGAACAGCAGGCAAGTGCTTTCAGCAAAGGAAGAAGTAAGAGAGTACTCAAAATATTCCTGAAGCAATAGATAAAATGATCTACAGCATGTTGTTTGTCTGGTTGGTACACTCAATTCTTAAAGATTTGAATTTTGAGAAGTAACGAGACTGGTTATTCCAAGAAAATCCTAGCCACCTTTGGGTTAGGAATTATAAATGTGAAACTATATAGGGCATATTGACTTACCCACTGTAACTCTATCACTTCTGGTAGCTAGCAAAAACCAGTTTGGATTAAATATTTGATCAGAGCAGGGACCATGAAAGCAGCTGAAGGAAAGTCTATGACTCTGTTTGCCCTTCCTCACTGAAGAAGTCGTGGGGACGAGAATGGTCTGGGGTTGGTTTGGCTTCAGCTGTTAATATTCCCTTTGAAATTATGATTTTGAGTGGTTTTGTTATGATGTTTATGAAATGTTACATTATGGTGGATAAAATCTACTGACGTGGAAGCAAGATAAATGAAAACTTTACTAGAATATGCAAATAGATTCTGAAAGCAATCACCTTACTGTAGTATTGGAGTGAAGGTTTAGTTCTGTAGGTTTTGAAATACACCCTGTTGGAACAGGGACCAGTCCAGTTTATTTTCTCTGAGACTTGTCGTGACACATTTAAGCAAAACAGCACAATATATATCAGTATGCTATAAAAATATACCCGAGCTTCAAAATCATGACGAATTTAAAAAATACTGATGCAAATCATGAAATGCAGAGAGAGAGAAATTCAGACAGGTCATGTTAATCTGTCTGGAAGTGCAAAGCAGTTCCCTTGTGTCCATTTATTGATCTCTCCTGTTCAAATAATATTTTCTGTTAGTGTAACAATGAGCGCTTTTAATGACTCGTTCAGAAAGCACCTGCTTCCTTTGATTTCTAAAGTCTGGGATGAAGATTTGAGGAATCATGTGTGTAGTTTTCTCAATCAGTTAAAGATTCCTCTTGTGGGAGATTGTACATTCCCTGAAGTCCTGCCGGCCTTTCTGCTGGACTTCACTGATTTCTCTTTTTAGTGAAGATGCTCCAGGACCTTGTTCACTTCTCTGGGGGTGGCTCCTTCTTGACTGGCTTTGGGGTAAGAGTGAGGGAAATTTATGTACTCTTTCCGTATCTTGATGGCCAAAAAGCCTTCATCTCCCTAGCATGCTCCTTGTTCTCCCAAAACAGTTTTGCAGGGAGTGAAACAATGCAGGATTCAGGATGGATGGCTTGATGTGTTCCATTCTGTGGCATCCAGACTGGCCACTCAGACCCATAGGATTGCCACCAGCACTGGAAGGGGAAAATTACAAAAGCAAATCCAAGCGATCTGGTCTGGTAGAAGTATTTGGACGCTCAAACATCTGTGTTAGAATGGATTAAGATTCTGGCATTCACATTTTTACAAGGGGATCATCCAGATTTTCATTTCAGACTGAGAGTATGGCTTAGCAGAAATCCTAGAAAGTCAGGAGCAGTGATCCGTTTGTGAAAAGCTCCCAAATCTGTCTTTCCTCACATGAAATAATGTCTTCTGTACTTGACTTGATAACTCTGGGTTTAGAAGTTTTTTCCCAATTGAGATTTCTGTTATTTCTTCCTTTCTGTCCTGACTATACTCTTTTCAACTTGGTTTCTTAAGGAGATGAAGCTAAAATAAAGATGCTGCTGTCTGTCTGATAGCTCCCCTCATTGCCCTGGAGTAATTTTTTTTATGCCAGGGGTCAATTTTAACCAATGTAAATAGAAGAGCATAGATTTCAAAGTGATGAAATTCTTACAAACCTCAAGACTGCTGGTGGCCAGGGAGATGAGAGAGATGAAGTTGATGCCCCCACTGAGGGAAGAGCTGTAGCAAGCATTCAGCTTATTAGACATCAGAAAATTTGTGGGGGTGCTCCATAAGATGCTGAGCTTCATAGCTTCTGCTTCTCAAGGGTTGGTGATTATATTTTTCAATTTCTGCTCCTTGGGTGTGCACAGTCTTGGAAGTTTTGATCATGCCTTTTCTCCTCCATAGTCAGCTCAAAATAAGCCCTTTGTCCAAGACATTTCCAGTAATGAGATATAGATAAATGCTGTTGTTCCTCAACTTCATGAACTGACTTGTTGATTTCCTAGCCCATAATTTAATACTTCTAGATACAGGATTGACAGTCAATAGTGCAGTAGTTTTCTTTTGCATTCTTGACTCAGTACAAACACTTGATTATAATGGTCACAATAAAACCCACTTTCTTCCAGAATCAGTTTCTCTGAATTGCTTACAAGTTTTTGATTAGACTTGAATTTACTTCCTACTGCCACTGTTGTTTCTTCTGGTTATGGTTGCATCTGAATGTCCTCTTCTGCCTTCTCTGCATCGCAGGATACTGTAGCACTCTCCCCATGACAGGAGATGGATAATGGAGAAGGACTGTGAAAAGATATTGTGAATTTATCTAGCAAGACCTTTATAAATACATTATGCTTTTATTGACTTTGGTCATTGTTCTGATTTCTTGTTCTGTTACATAGCTAAAGTTAAGAGCTGTATTTATAGGTAATTGCCCATTTCCTCCTTCCTTGTCTTTCCAACATTAATACCATCACAATTCTTCCTTTCTTCTCTCTTTCATTACCTCTGTAAAAAAAAAAAAAATGATTTGGGGGTTTGTTTTGTTTTGCTTTTTAGAAATCTTAAATATTATAGTAAGTTGATTTGCTAGGTTTTTTCCGATTGTAGACATCATATCAACTGGACTTGCTGTCTGGGCATGAGTGTAAATAAATAAATGAAACTAATTTAGTAAAGTGCTTAGTGGATAATGTTAATTTCTTAAATATTCATTTGCATTCAAGTTGCTCTAAGCTTTTCTTTACATTTTTTAGAAATTGTTTGTGGATTATTAAAGCCTGGATTTCATGCTAAAGAGACAGTATAGTGTTGTATAGTGATTACAATTTGACTGAAGAGGAGGAACGAGGCACACAAGAATGTCTTTTTCTTTGGGAACAAGCCAATGTGCCCACGTAACGTCTTGCCCTGCCTCATCTTCTTGCACTTTGATGGAGCCGAAGCATCCCTCCTTCCCAGTTGCAGGGATCCAGCCCCTCCTGGCAGGGCTCTCCCTGAGCCCCGGGGAGCTGCCACCAGGCACTCTGGGCTGGCTGCCTCCCTCCCAGCTACTCTCAGAGGCAACTCCTACGGTGGTTTCTCACCCCCAACCCCTCACCAGCAGTTGCGTTGCTCCCAGAAATGTGGGAATTGGCAGCGTACATAGGTTCTACCCAGTCTGTTTCGGTTAAGGTGCATCCAAGGGATTTTAAAACCCTGCCAGTGGAAGCGTTTAACTGGAACCACCGTAACAGATTGGGAGGCTGTGCAACCACATGCCCTCACCTTGGCAGGTCAGAGAAGGACAATGATATGCTTCAGAGAGTGGAGCCTGGTCCCTGCCTGGAGGCCAGGGGGGTGGGCTGGGCTGGGCTGGGCAAGCCAGGTTCAGCTACAGCTGAGGCAGCTTGTCTGACCTCAGCCTGAAAAAACAGTGTCATTGAAGAGAGATGATGTTTTTACCAGCTGGGTCAGGTTTGCTCTGCGCAAGGAAAGTGGTGTACCTGGAGCAGCCTTTGGGCTGTGTTGGGTGTGTGTGCCCAGGCTTGAGGCACTGGGACAGGGGGTTTTGGGAGCCAGCTGGCCAGAGCACAGCAAGCGCTGAGTGTACGTGGCAGAAGCTTTTCTGTGTGTGCTTGCTTTGGTGTGTAGCACACATCCTTCTGTTGGCGCTGACCCCAGAGGTGAGGACCGTTCTGTGCTAGGTTGTGCTGCAAGGATGCAATTCTTCATTAAAAACCTTCCGTTGTGCTGTGGTGTCCTTCCTTTGGAAGATCCCAGAGAAGCAATTGCAGATTGCAATTCTTGCTTTATTCTTCTTTAATCCAGTTTAAGCTGTGTTTACTGCATGCGTAATGATAGCAACGCATTATTTTCCTCTCTGTTGGTGTTCTCCATCCTGTCCACACATTCTGTCCAGCAGAGGAAGGTTACGAGGGTTTGTAGTACCAAGTGCTGTTTACATTTGCAGATCTAAACTCCTGCTGATGCAGAGCAGGGGAATATTTTATGCTGCTTTCCAGCCTCCACGGGCAAATGGGCAGCCTTTTATTTTAGCCTTTTTCAATAACCTTTGAAACTGGTTTCCAAAATTCTGTGGGAAACCCACAAGTTTGTCCATAGGCTCCTGAGCAGCCTGTAACTGTGTTAAGTAATGCAGCTGCAGAGGTGTTGAAATATCCTTGGAAGACATGCTGCATCCAACACCTCTTGGGCAGAGACAGCTTCCTCCTCCACAATGAAAATTCCTCCTTCAGAGTCAGCCTTGGATTGGATTGACATCCTGCAGTCCTCTTTGCCTAAAGAGAAACCAGCAAGTCAATAAAAACAAGTATTAAAGTGAACATCACTGAAGTACACAAGCTGTTTTTATGAAACAAACTCAAATGCCTTCAGATCTCAGGGTTTGGTCTTTGTGATTATTATTCCTGATGGGGCAGGCTGACTTGTTGAAGGGCAATGTCGCTAGGATACTCTTCACACTACTTTGAGTTAGTTGCAAATACAAAATGATTAGCAGTACCGGTGTGATAAGCCGTAAAAGAAAAGGAACCAACAAAAATGACAATGAGGAGAACCAGGGAGGAAGGGAGTTTCAGTTTGTGAGCCCATAACTTTTAATAGTGCTGCTACTTCATACTTTCAGGACAAGATTGCGTTAAAGTATGTACGTTTTCCCCATGACAGAACATACTCTGATTAGGAAACATCTTGGAGTTACTGTATATCCAAGGGAACATTTATGTGAAAGCTGTCTGTACACGTTATGTTCTGTATATTCACACTACAGAAAATACCTGGGAGCGTGGTGTTTCATGTTCTCTGGATGTCTATGATGATGTCTGATGATGACTGATGCTGAAGTACCAGACAGACTTTAATAAGATTCTTGCAACTATGTAATCTGTCTGGATAAAGTATTTCCTTTTCCTCAGGATTGACACCTCCTGTAAGTTTTGTTTTACCTAGTTTTGAATCTTGTGTCATTCGTGTCCTCCAGCTGAGCACCTTACCCATTGTTACTTACAATTTCTTCATTACAAGGTATCATGCTTTAGCTCAGACAGAAGTAGAAGCGTTGGCAGCTGTTATGTATTTCATACTAGCTAATAGAACCGCTCTGTGACATATCACTATCTGATGCAAAGAAGATGATCATTAAGGTGAGTCTCCACCCACCTTCTGCTCATCAAAAGTAACTTTAGTTCTTAGGTGTGTGTTCATAAGCAATTTGTATCTACATAGTTGGATCTTGCAGTCGTTAATTAAGAGAGTTTTCATTAAATAGTGTTGGTAGTTAGATGGAGAACTTGGAAGCTCTATTCTGTCTGTTGTGGGCAGGGTTTGCTTAGATAGGAGAACTAAAGGAAGCAGAAAACCAGAAGATGATATCTAGAAATTGTGTCTCTGAGTGGACAAGCAGTTCTGAAAATAGTGTTTGAAATATAACCAGAATGTGGTTTGCCTGAAGTATATACATTTCTCAAGGCTTAGCCAGTTGTGAATAGCATCGTTAGCTTTGGCAGATGATACAACAAGATGTTAAGCAATCATACAACACATCATCTTAATTTAAATCCAAGGAGAGCTGGATCTTTTCTGCTTCTGTATGAATAAAAATTTTGAGGATTGACTTTATAAACTGTCCTGCAAAAAAAAAGAGAAGCCACCCTGGAACTGCTCTGTTTCTGTTACCACTTCTTCCAGAGCATGAATGCGGTGCTCTCAGAGAGACAATTTGTAGTTGGAAAACAAGATGCTGGTTTAGCTGTAATCCTGCCCAAAGCGGAGCAAGGTTTAGACACAGGAACGCAGCTCCATCTCTGACTCAGCTGATGCTGTGGAGTTGTCAAGGACTGTCAGTGTGATTCACCTTGATCCATTTCCATGTAAAATAACTTGCACTTTCCTCCAGTGAAGAGCCATTTTCTAGAGTATCAAGAGCACAACACTCACATCTGAGGCAGTTTCCTCTGGAAGCTGGCTCAGAGATGGCTCTGGGGGGCTGGCAGCAGCCCCTGTATCTGCAGGGAGATGGTTGAGAAGAGGGAACCAGAGAGACTTGGGGCATCAGCTGGACCAAAGAGTTTGAGATGGGACCCAAGGAAAAGGCTTTTCCCCAAGGGCTCAGAGGCTCAGGTTGCCTAGGGAGGCTGTGCTGGCTCCCCTGAGGGGATACAGCCCAGAGCAGCCCCGGCTGCTCCCAGCACTGAGCCTGCTGTGGCAGGGATGGACCAGGGACCTCTGGAGCTCCTGTTCTGCCTGAGCCATCCTGTGACCCTGTCATCCCAAGTTCAAAGCTGAGCCTCTGAAAAGTTGCTGTGAAGGTCTCATTACCATCTCTGCAAGAAAAAATATAACAGGGAAGAGGGACCCTTATTTCCCAGATTAAAAGGAAGACAATAACAGTGCCTTTAATAAGAAATAACAAACAGATGCGTTCAACAGCGTAGCTGTTTGTGGTTCCTGCCTTAAATATCTAGCTAATATAATCTGTCTTGAATACAGTTAAATTCAATGGTGTAAAATGATTTATAAGTGTGCAGCAGGTGCTTTCTTTCAGGCTTCAAGTCTAATTCAGTTTCCTGCTGCTATTGTTTGCCTAAAAAGCTTTCTCCAAGGCATAATATAGTACCATAAATATGGTACATAATATATAGTAGATAAATATGCGGGGATTTATGTAAACATGCTTTGCTTCAGTGCTAATGTGATATTTATGTTCTGTGTTCAAAAATGAAACACTACTCCTATTGTTTTCTCGACAGTATACATCGTATGCAATAGTGTGATTTTGAGGTTTTAAAGAAAGGTCCCTCAGTGGGCATGGGGTTCAAATACGTCTTGCTTGTTTTTCTTCTTGAGTAGCTCAGGTTCTAGAAATTTTACACTACCTTCTTAGGCTCTCTTTAAATGTCTTCTCAGAGGAACTGGAGTGCAGTGAAACCTCATGATAATGAAGTCTCCAGAGAAGACAGCAACTCAGTAATCTGTTATTAAGATTGTGGGTTGCTTTTGTTTAAAAAAAAATAAAAAAGAAAAAAACAGTAAAATAAAAGCAACTGCCTCCAAAATAATAATCTCACTTAAACAAACATCCAGCAAAAAGCTCCTCTCCGTGTTGTCAAAGCTGTTTCATAAGCAGTGATTGAACACATGTTCCCCGAGTAGTATAAAAGAGTTTGCATTAAGAAGCCAGTGGTGCTTTCAACCACCTCCTCGCTCTTCCCCATCATTACTCAGAAACTGTCACTAAAAGTGCTTGCTGTTTACCTCGGAGAGCTTAAAAAAGCTTAAGATGATGAGCGTGTGAGGGCTGGAGGAATATTTGTTTTCTTTCTCCTTGAACTCACATTTTTTTGCTGGAAAAGCTGGAGTTGTGGAAGGAACTGAACTGTATAAAAATAAATCTCAGACGATTACTAATGGAAACATCCTGTTACTGATGTGGTTGGAAGCTCTCCACTTCAATGTGGAAGTCTTATAGCATAGAGCCAGAGCAAAATGCCTTTAGGAATAAGACTTACTGAAAAAGCAATGCCAGCCTTTTCAGTTTCAAATTCGTACTTTTTATCACTTACAGTTTAAAGAGAGTGTACACGTCCATGCAGTTCCTTTTAATAACGGGCTAATGCATTTTTATATTCCTTCTCACCTCTCAGATTCTCATTACTTACAGGTATCTGGAAGTAGCACTTCAAAGTAAAACAGAATAAATGGGATGATGTGTTTCTCAAACAGATTTCCCAATAGAGTCAGTGTATTGTTTCTGTTCTAACAAGTTTTGAAAGTAAAAGAAATAAATATTAATTCATTATACTAATTCATTTACCTTTACTGACCATTAAAACAATTCCAAATGGAAAGGAAACCTACCTGCTATAATCACATTTAAGTAGAGACAATTTCTTGTTTTGAGCAAGCTGTAGCAATTTGTTTAAATTACCATGGAAACTGAATGTTACTACAGAAACCTAGCTATCTTGAATGGATATAATCAGACATTCAACTGTATATTCACTGTGTTAATTAAGTGACTGGCTAACAAGCCATCCTTTGTAGAGAGTTAAATTATGTCATATAAAGAAAGAACAAACAAGTTTGGTCACCACTTTAGAAAGAAGTAGTAATTGGTGAAGCATCTAAAGAGTATAGAAGAAAGCTGAACTAATTTAGACAGCTGACCTATTTCACAAGTCCATGTGGAGTGATATCTACCAAAAAACCCAAAACTTCACACTGTAATAAGCTTAAAAGTTGCTTGTTCCTTTGATTTCTTCAAAATCTAGAGCAACAAGTTCTGTTGCTTAAAATTAAATGAAGATTTAAGAACTGAAAGGTGATGTTCAGAAATACATTTTTTTAAAAAAGGGAACGTTTTAAAGTATACTTATTCACTTGACCAGCTCTCACTACAGATATTTTAACTATGTAAATTTTCTAAGCATACATTTTGAAAGGAAATGGTAATTTATTTATTTGTCATGGCCTCATTTCTGTACCTTTTCAGGAAAAAGTGTGTAGTATTAGAGGTGAATCAAAGCAGATTAAAAAGAAGCTCAATTCAAATTTTGGACGGTGCACCCTCTCCCCACCATTTCTCCTCCCCTTCTGATGCTGTTCCATTTCATTAAAGTCATGAAAAACCTGGGATTTCCAGCTCAGACCTTTCTGTAAGGGCTACCATTTGGGGTAAGATTGAATGCATTTGTTCCTGCTCTGTTCCTGGCTGAGAACTGGAGAGCAGAGATAACAGCCGGCACTGCTGTCTCTGGAGCGACGGATGTTTCCCATAATCTCAGTTTCCTTGTTAAGACTTTCCAATGTCAGTATTTCATCGAGGAAGAAAAGCGGGGCTGACAGCCCAAGCAACCAACTGAAGGGAGTCACATTTGATGTACAGATGGCAGCGGATGGGTTAGTTGTGTCTGTGACAAGTAAGGCAGTCCAGCAGTTTAGGCTTAGAAAAGCAGGGACCCATCCAAGGTGGGACGTAATTAACATGTGAAATTCAACTTCTCCCAAAACAGGGATATCTGTTCAGATATCTTACCAAGAGCTGGCAGGGGGATCTGGCTCCTCTCCTCCCTGAACTGCTCTGTCAGACGATGAGCCAATCTAGACAGCTGAACAAAATATGTGCAGAGTAAGATCTAGTACTGGTTTTCCCGTGTCTGTGGTGACCTCTCCTATGTTTTGGGGCAAAGGCCCAAGATAGGAGCAGACACGGAGACACGTTCTTTTGATGGAGAACTTTTTAAGGCTCGATCTCATAAGAGTGAGTGTTACATTCAAAAGCATGAAGATAGATGGTTCATCACTGAATGGGATGTGATGAGGGAAGGGGAAGATGCTCAGCCTCAGGCAGCAAGGGAGCTAAAAACAGCTCGGTGGTGGTGGAGCTGCACTTGCACAGTGCCAGCACAGCCAGTACCGAACTCGGGAGCGGCTGGAGCTGTGCTGTGTTTGTTCAGAGGAGCAAATCCTCGGGGGAAAAAAGAAACTGAAGCTGAGGAAGGAATATTACAGCATTGACATGTCTGGTATCTGTATGGGAGTTTCAAAAAATTATTAAGAATATAAGCATATGGACTATAGAAAAGGCACATAGACTTATTTTGAGTGAGGAACATAGCAGACACTCTACATTTACATCTCTTCAGAAAGCGTCTTCACACATTTTTCTGTATATTTGTGACTGAATTTAGGGAGGGAGAGTGAGGAGAAAGGAAAGCTGAGGAGGAAGTGATGTTTGGACCCAACAGAGATTAACACTGGTTTGTTTGCAAATGGAAGCTGCAGAGGGGCTGCAGTGATGTGTTACATTGTTAATTAGGGTTTGGGGGGAAAGCTGCTGCTCTGGAGAAGTCAGCGTTTCCAGTAACAGCTCTGGATTTGTAGTTCCTAGGAGAAATGCCACCCTGCACGAACGTGGTGCTCAGCATTTGCTGGTGAACTGTGACATCTGAAATTACACTTTGCTAGATAAAAATAGAGCTTAACTGTGCTAAACATTCAACAAACACTTATTGAGACTCCAATTTGGATGTTTAAACTGTGAACAAAATAAGAGGAAAAACCCACCACTAATTCTGTGGTATCTGCTTTCTGGAGGAAATTGCACCCTGATTTTCTAAATTATAGGAACAAAAATAACAGTTGGTTTGTTTTTTTTTTTTTTTTTTATTTTTTTTTTCTCAGATCATGCTGCCTTTGGTAATAAATTGACATAAAATATCTCATGAACTGTCTATATTCCTCCTCTAGAGTGCTTTGTTTGTGGGATGTACACTTGAATCCTGTGGGAAAGGCAGCTGCCTGTGGGAGGGGGCACACCTGGGGTGATGGACACATGGGCAGCTTGAGGAACAAGGTGTGTGGTGCATGGAACGGGCTTGAGGACCCCTTACTGTATTATGTTTTGTCTTGAGGCTGTGTGTGGTGGCTTTGACAGTGGGCGTTGATGAGAGGTCGGGGTCGTTTTTCTAACCAAAATGGACAGGATGAATCTAAGGAGACCTTGCAGATACTTTCCTAGCCTGTTGAGAACAGTGGCTGACTGTATGAATATCACTTGGTGACAGCAGTTGTACCCCTGTGTCATCTCATGTTTCAGGAGCGGTGGCAAATGTCCAAATTCAGGTTACTTTCCTTCTTCAAGGTAGAGGACACTCTGAATAGCCTTTGGAATCTTGGATCTCCCCCTTTTCCATTAAAAATTAATGGATACTATAAAAATACCAAGGCTAGAACATTTCCTCTGGTCATAAATTTCCCATGGAAAGACTGCTCCGTATTCAACAATTTAATGCTGGAACTAGTCCTGATGCTAGAGTTTAATAGGTTTATTAAAATATCTTTACTATTCAGAAGAATGAAATTGTACTAGTGGTTTTGGACTATTTTGCATTGTACATGCAGTCCTGAATTGCAGTGTGTGATGCTTCTCCTGCTTTGGTGGTGAAGACTATCTTATTCTTGTCTCCACGATTCAGGAAGAGCTCTGACATTCCAGTGTTCCAGCGGATCTGTATAACCAGAAAAGATACTGGTACTCAAACATGGAAATCTGTAGGAAAAAGTTTATGATCCCAGAAGCAGTTATTTTCATGTATGTAAAACCTGCTGCACAATGCAGATATTCTGCCATTGCACCAACTGGCACTGTCATGTCACTTGATTAAGTTTTTCTCTACAGCCACTGAACTACTCCAGTTCCATTGAACTACTTCAGGTCACTTAGTGAGCAACCTGAAACCACAATCTACTAAATACAGCTTTCCTAGATATGTGGGCTTAGCATATTTTCTTGCTACTTGAAATCTCAGACAGGCTATTGGTATATCCTGACTTAGATTTTTCTTTTTTATAGTGATTTACAATTTCAGATAAAATCACCATTTGCACTGGTAAAGGACGTAGTGTGAACTTGCAGCTCATTCTCCTTTGATCAAGTTATTTTGTCTGTGTCAATTTTTGATAAGCAGTACCCATTTTTCAACATCCAATTCTGTAGTTGAAAAACCACGATTCCAGGGCAGCAGATATCATTGGTAGATATTCCTCCCTTTTTCTTCATCCAGGTGTAATTTTCATAATATATATATATATGTGTATATATATATATATTTATGGAGAGTATTTTGACAGTTAGCTTCTAGATGTGTTTGAAACGTACATCTCTGAAGAATCAAATGTTAGATCATGAAATTCAGTGAGCATGAAAGCTGAGATGACAGTGTAGGACTGTCTGACCAATGCATCCTAAGAAGAACATGTGGTAGGAAGTGCCTGAGTGCTGGGCACAACCCCTGAGCAATGGTGTTTGTGGCAAGGTTGCTTTTGGTAGCTTTTAACAGACAGGATACTACTGCAAAATGCCTGCTGTTGTCTTCATGCTGCCCTCGGAAGTCTTCAGAGAAGCAAAAAATCTCAGTGTGTTGTACAAGAAGTTGACTGTAGAGTTTGGACATCCTTTAGTGGGAATGGGCGTGCTTGAAATGCTATGCGTGAATATTTTTCTATTATTGAGTAAAAACCTGAAAGGTACTTGGCTGAATACACAAAATTTTGAGGACTATGCCATGTACTGCTTCATTTCTGTGAGATGTATCCTACCCTGTGCCACACTATTTCTGACGGGATTTTGTGCATTTCTTTGGAAGCAGAGCATTCTCTAGAGTAACTTTTTAGCAGCTCTTTCATGAAGAGTTTTGTGCCTCAAGAGGTACTTTTAGGTAGCTTAGACCCACAGGTCATCAAGGCCGTAAGGCATGGACGAGCCAGGACTTGAAAGGAAGAGTCTCGTATTGGTGCCTTGTTGAGCTTGAGAGTAAATGAGGGTGAATTTGGCTTCTGACATAATTGAGAATACGTGTTATAAATTGTGCCTGGCTACATGTGTTCTCAGATGGATCTCTGCAGCACAGTGGTTCACTGGCTCCAACTTTTCTTTGGTGTTGTCCTCCATACCAAGGGCAATTAAAAAATCTGTAGGTCAGCCTGCTTGTTGCTGTAGAGCTGCATGACTGATTGATGCATATCCTTGCGTCAAGGATTGACATGTGAACCGTGGTCAGAATAAGCCAGTGCAGTAGTCCTTTTTCGGAATATAGGCAAAGGGAAGATTTCATTCTTGGAATGAACAGAGGGAATGCTGTTGCTGTGCATACCTCAGAGAGAGATGAACCGGGAATAATACTTGGTGAATTAACATCAGAATGATGTTCACTTACAGGCTGCTGAAAGCTGCACAAGTACTCTCCTGTCATTTAAGTGGCATATGTAGCAGAGAAAAGCAAGAACACCGCCAGATTGCCTGAGGTTTGGTTTCGCACTGAGTCTGGAGGTAACCTTCAGTCATCATCAATGTGACATCCTTGGACACACTGTGTCCTCCCTTCCACTGTTTCATTTCAGGTTTGATCTCAGTGATACCAGATGTGCAAAACCATATGGTCACTCACAGCCTGTTAGGCTAAAAGAGATATTAGCAAATGCAATTGTAGAGGCTGCATGATGAAATCCCTTTTGCTAACAAATGCAACGGGTTCTTGTGCAGAACAATTTGGGTGGAAGAGACAGAGGAGGAAGTGTGATGATAAAGTGACGTGAAATTGGAGAGGGAAAAATGAATGGTGGATTTGATTCAAGAGTCACTCTGGATGTAGGACACTAGTTTTCAAACACACTTACTTTTCTTCAGGCCTGTCATCCAGGCTTCGGGCTTATCATCCTTCTGCCATATGCAAATACAAATGCTGTGTTTTTATGATGTGTAAAATTGCATTCCCCTACTTAATACCACCAAGAAGTCTTGCAGGGGGATTGCAAAGCACTTCTAAAAATCCCATTTGATGGATGAAGTTATAATGGCATGTGCAGAGGCTTTCCCTCTCCTGCTCCTTACAGAGATGTTACTGTTCCAGGGAGAGCTGAGAGGTGCAGTACTAACGCTCAGGGAAGCCCTTGGGCTGCAGCTGCGTATGCCCTTTATCTTGAAAGAGCAAAGACTGAAGAGAACCTGTTTCTGCCTCTGCTGTCCCTCTCCACTTCTTTAGGGATCAGGTGTGATTAATTGGCTTCCCTGGGGTCACCTTCTCCTCGCCTCCAAATGCCATTCAACCTTTAGTAAGCCCTAGTGTGACAGAAGATTGCTTCAGCTGAACATCGGCAAGTGACCACAAGCTTCTGTTTAGCATGAGTCTGGACTTCTGACATCCTTGTCCTTCTAATCACAGGTTTTTTAAAGAGGAATTTAGTTTTGGAACTGCTGACTTCACCTGTCACATCTGTATTGATAGCTTTATTTATGGCAGATACAGCACAAATTGTTGTGTCCTGACTGCCCAATGTAAGGCTACCTCTGCAGGCAGGAGAGCAGGTGGTATTTCTTTGAAGCATTGGACTTTTACATTTCCTCAGCATCACCTTGCTTTAAAGAGCACTGCTTTAGGAATTGATTACTCCTGTTGCTGCCCTTTCAGAAGGACAACCTGCAGCACTGCAGGGCTGCCTCAGCAGCCACCAGTAGAGAGTTGCTGGGCATCAGAGAAGATCAATATGGAAAAACCTATGCATTCATCTGTTTGTGCACTGTGAAACTTCCCATTTTACCATTCAAGCAGAGTTCAGCACAAGTGGAAGGGTCACACAATTTCAAGAGGAAGACAAAATTTATAATCCTATGTTCTTTTCTGGTTGAGCTCTTTCAATCTTTAGAGTGCTTTTTCATTCTCTAATGCTTCTTTGAAATAAAAAACCTAAACTGAATGAACAGCTAATAGGAACCTTTCCCATTTTCATTGGAAAGCTGTAATGTCTTATTAGCCCAAAAATATCCTTGTAATTCTCCACTCTCAGATTCTGCTTTCTACCTCTCCAAAATCAGCAGGCACATTTGACTCCTCCTTGCCCCAAGGAGGGACTAGTCCCTCACCTCTGCAGATTTCTATGGGGCTATTTGGAGGTGGTCCATGCACCAGCTTCTGGGAGTGGAAATCAAAACTGAACATGTTTTTGTGGCCTTTGCAGTGTTGGAAACTTGATGTTATGCCTTACCACAGCACCAGGGAGCAAACACTGCACTAGAAAGCTTGGTGTGCTGTACTGTTCTACTGCTTGGGTGTCTGGAAAGGAATGGGTTGTCTTAAATAAATGTTGACTAAATGACCTGGACTACTTTTTGGTGTGGAAGGAGAGGAAAGTTTTCCATGTGCTTTGAACTGACAGAATGGGGATTTCATTTGTTGGAGGGTGCATTTTTATTTTAATATTTTCCTCCAGATCATAAAAACTGTTGAACTGCTTCAGATCAAATGGCTATCTAGTGCATAGTGTCTTGCTGCTGAGAGAGATAAAAAATTTGTGCCTGGGATAAACACGGTGAACACATGAAAGTACTTCCTGCTGTATATTCTCTGTGTCCAGTGCTCCAGCAACTCATGGGTCACTCAAGCCAGACACAGTATCTTTGTGTTTTATAGCTGTTGGTAGATTTTGCTTGCTTCATTTTTTTAATGACCTCAACATTGTTAATTGCCTTCTGAACCTCTCAATCATCTCTTTAGATTGAGCACAGTTTTCAGATCCAGGTTAGATTTGCCACAGACATCGAGAAATCATTCGCTGAAGCCACCTGCATAACATCAAGCAATTTCTGTCTTGGAAACAATTGAGATTTGTTGCTTATTGATTCTGTGGACGTTTGAAATGCTAAGATTGTGTGTAATGGAAAGCAAATCATAAATCTGTGTAGGTGTGGGAATTTGCAGAGTATTGGTTTCTGACAGAGATCCTGGCCGAGGGACTAGACATCCAACGGTAGCCCCAACCTTCTCAAAGCCAAGCCCCGCTGCTGCCATAATTCATTTTTTGCTTGTCACTGCTACCTCCTCATTGCCCTCTGCCAGATTGTGTCATTGTCTCCTTGTCCTGACCCCAGCAGTAGCAATTGTTTTCTTGTCCACTTCAGGTATGCAGGGATGTTGCCAGCAGCAGAGTAAGTGATTTAGGAGGCAGAAGTACTGCTCATGTGCCCCTCAGCACACACAGAGTACTGAGGTGAAAAAGGGCGCCATGTGCCACGAACACCCTTCAGATCATCTACCTACTCTTTTGCTTTCAGAAGGTATATACATTGAGGAGTCCCAGAAGAGAATGAATCTGGAGCTAGTCACAGCTCTGGAAGAAACAGAAACAGTCCTGCTGATTTTTAAGATCCAACTGAGAAAGAGAGCAAAGCTCCTTCATGTTGTATGTGAAGATCTGAAGAAAATATATGTTAACAAAACATCTAAAATCATGTAATTAAAGCTAAAGCCTAATTACTGTAGATTACTTTTGCACTGTATCATTTGACTTAAGTTCTTAGAGACCCACGTGGGAAGTGCAGATGTCAGCAGTTCTGCAAATCAGTAAGAAACTTGGTAGGTACTTGCGGCCAGAACTGTCAAGGGAAATATGCTTAATTAGGCCTCATTAATATAAATGGACTTGGTTTTGAAAAATTGTTTCTCTCTTGCTGAAAACAATCTTCTTTGGGGTGCTCCTTCCTGAATGTTTAGAACAGATTTTGAGTTTGAAATGCTTATCAACAAGTATTAATAACACTGGGTATGGAGAAGGTTTTTTTCTCTCTGCATCTGTGAAATTTCTTTTGAAAGTCATAGAATGCCCTTGCTTACACAAACTACTGGTAGAGGAAAAGAGCTAGAACTGTACACAGATGTAGCTTAAGCATAAGACTGATCAACTATAGACACTTTTTTAAACTTGATAAAAGAACTACTGAAATGTAATTTTTTACATATATCACTGCAGATAACGCTTATGACACAAGTTGTATAGCAACTTATGTCACAGTAGTTTATGACATGGGATCAAAAATAAAATTGACCTCCTTTATCTGTTCAGAAGTAGAGCCCACAGAGCCCTGTGTCTGGGAATGGTAAAAATGTGCAAAGTTCCATCCATTTTTGAAAGAAAGTCTCCTCAAATATGAGTTTACAATGTGAAAATCACGCCTGCCAATATCCTTCATGTTCAGCTTGGGCTGTATGAGGAGGATTAAGTCATTGCACGTCCTCTGAGGGTTCAAAGATGCTTCACAGAAGGCAGAATTCTTCATTGCTAGTTCAAGCCTATACTACTCCTCCCCTCCTTGAGCTCTGTCCTGCATCTGAGATTCTAGAAATGATCTCTCTGAATTCAGCATGAGTCGAATCAAGTATGCAATCCATGCTAACTTCACATCTTGATTTCTTTAATATAGACACCTTTTTTTTGTTATTTTAAAGCCTCCAGGGACTATAGACATCACACTGAAGTGGGGAACAATGACCAAGGTCAATATAATTATACTGGACCCAGGAGGAATTATATTAAAGGATTTTTTTCATTGGAGACACTGTGTCTAGAAAGGAGAGAGGGATCTCTAAAGCACATTAAAGATGTCCTATAGATCACTGCATAGTCTAAACTGATGCCATATTTATGTGTTTCAGAAGAGCAAGTTGGCATCTTACAGCCAAAGCAATGCTGTGATTGCAGTCATAGGAACAGATAGGAAGCCTAAGGAGAATGGTTTGTCCATAGGCTGAAGTTCCGGTCTCTCCCCTGCAGCAGAGCTGTACTCAGCCACTAAGCCTGTGCATTTCAATAGCTGGCATGAAATGCCTTTCAGTAAAGGTCAGCACTTTGGAGGCTGCTCCTCACAAAGATGCAAAACTCACCTGAAGGCAGAATGAGGTGACTGGACTGTGAGGGCCTCCACATACAAAAAATACTTCTTTAGCAGTGTCTATAGGGACTTCGGTCTGGGTGTGATGGGACAGAGCTGTCTCCTTTGGGTTACCTTTCTGCAGTCCATGGTATGGACAAGGAGCAGATGCACTTCAGTTATAGGTGTTTGGTGGTGCCTTGACCCCTCATTCCAAAACAAGCAGTAGTTAGGAGTGGTTTATGCCTTCAATGGAAACAAAACATGAACAAAAATCAAAAGAGCAGCTATAAGATGCCATTTCTTTCTTCTCTCTTGACATTCCAGTTGCCTTTTGCATTTTAATGTTGAGAGTGATTGAGAAAGGCATGGCTACTTTGGGAAAGCAGGGGCAGGTGAATGTCTGGAGAGTGCACTGGTATTTACCATGGCTTTCTATGATGCATAAATCAGACTCAAAAGTATTTGTCATTTAACAGCTCTCAGTAGAAACCACATTCAAATCCTCGAGAAGTTTCCTTTTACCCTGAATAGATCAAATTATTTGAGCCCAGACAGAAGTAAGGATGAGGTGGAAACATGAGCTCCTAAACTGTGTGCACTGAAGGTCTGAAGAAAGACTCAGGCCCTAAAAAAGGGATGCCCCAACCCCATGGTGGGCTGGGCATCCCCTTGTTTTTCCATCCAACTGGAGTAAAGGCTTCTGCACAATACTCCTGTTCATGTGTTTCCCGGGTGGAGGGCAGCCACGGGTGAGGGTAATGCACATTCATCTTCTTAGCTGGAGTCTCGGGGGACAAAGGGAGCTTTGTGTGTGGCTTGGCAGGGGGCAGCATCCTCTCCTGTGACTTGCCCCTCTGCTGTTCACTGGAGGAGGTGGCTCTGGCAGGGGATGGGTGGCCAAAATCCTTCCCTGATGCAGCTGGAGAAGGAGAGCACTGAGCTGCAGCAGGTAGTGATTCCCTTTACATTTCACAGCTAGGAATGAGCAGTCATTCCGCCTAAATTCCAGGTAAATGAATATCATAAACCCTCACTTAGGAGACAAGGCTCTGTCTTCCAGTGTTTTTGTGCCTATACAAGCAACTTCAGGCTATGTCTCATACAGCGATGGGCTGAGTTGGTGCCCTTCTTCCTCTGCTTCTGAGGGATGTTGGTTTTGACATTTTCAAGTTTAAATTTAGTGCAACATCAGCCTCATCAATCACAGTATGAAGACAAACCCAGCCAGAGTACCAGGTTTTATCTTTGCTTTTTGCTCTTCTCGGAGACACAGAAGGAGGCGGGGAAAAACGCTATCAAATGTTTCTGGGCGATAGTACTGACACTCAGAAATTAAAACTGAACTAGGGAAAAAAATCTTTACCACAGGTGACAGGGATGGAAATCTGAATCGGAAAGAGAAATTCCGAAGACAGACTTTCTGTTTTGTTTGTTCTGCTGTTCTGATTGTGTTTGCTTTTTATGGGCCTGCTTTTTAGCATGCTCACTTTATATCTCTACAATTTTATACTATTATAAAAGGAAAAAATATTATCAAACCTAGTGGGTTTGTGTTTGTCCTTGTAAGAATAACTCTTTAGCAAGCTATTTATTAGTTATTTATACTGTATAGCACCAGGGGAGAAAAAGAGTCACAGTGTAGACGTGTTTACATAAAGATTGCATTCCTAAGGGAGCACTGAAAAAACCCCACAACAAACCCAGCCTAAAAGACACATGCTATGTCCACAGTCTGGTGTTCAGTGTTTGAAGTTCGTACACGTAAGGACAGCAGTAAAGGAAGACAACATTAACAGAAAGCATCAGTTTAGTACACGTTTCAGAACCAGCAGTAGTGGCAGCTTCTACGGCATTGCTGAGTCAGCTGCGTAAGGGTAAAAGATGTGTGACCTTACTGTCAGCAAAACTATATGACGACCTGCTACAGAACGTAATGAAAATATTTGTGAAGTTTTTGACCCTTGCTGCCTTTTTTTTTTTTTTTTTGATGATATCCTTTAATTTATAAATGGGCATGGAAAACAAATGAATCATCATTTTCCAGTAGCATATATAATGTGATATTCTGTTCCTAAACTGAGTTTTTCTTGGGTGCCTGTGTCCAAATGCCTTCCAGGAAGGAACTGCATGGTTAATTGGTTATTTATGACAAAGCTTTTTCAGGGGGAGAGTAGACTGGTTTTATGTGTTTCACTGCATGGATTATGTTGTTGTCTTTAAACTTATGATTTGGGAAGGGCTGGTTTTGGGTTCTTTCCTACAGGCTGATAAAGCACAGGAGGTCCCAGGCAGTTTTCTCAATTACTGTATCAACTCATTTGCGCTTTTCTGATCTTCCCTTGCCACTTACCTTTGCAAAAAATACAGGGTGTAATCAAAGTATGGGCTCTGATCCTCACCAAAATCAGTGGATCTCTTTTGCTATCGATTCCTGTGCAATTTGAAAACCATATCTAGGTCCTGGAATAGCCTAGAACTCAATGAACTGCTAGTGATGTCTTCATTTTGATTTTGGAACTTCACCTTACTATCATGGGGGTCTATTGCCCTGTTGAAAAATAATACCATTTACTGTGAGGTACACATCAGAAGTGCAGCTGAATAAATTTAACTTCCAAACCCTATGAAAGCAGAGTTAAAGCCCGACTTCCTTATGTGCAACAGGACTCCATGGTGCCAAGCGTTACAGTCAGTACAACCTGTGGTAGCAGCTCATGTGCATGTAATCTGTTCTGGTAGGTGAGCAATGAAGGAATGGCAAGAGGCGGGGAGCAGGTGACTTCAGCAAGCTTAGTCAAGGACATTTCATTATCTCCTTAAACTCGTACAGTGTCTACACCTGTTGTTCTTGCACTCATCTCCAGATGATAAGAGAATTTTTAAGCAAATTTGTTACTAGCATTATGGCAGTTGGATATCCAGCTTTTGTCAGTCAATGGCATTTGCAAATTCAGTGGCTCTCCTGTACTGAAATAAAGGAGGGGCATCGTCACAGCATGATAGCTGTGACTTATTTGAAAAATAAAATAGATGGAATGGAAGATGACAAAGATGGAAGCCGTCTCAACAGAAACTGCCTTTTTCAAAGGAAAATTAAGAAGTGGTAGACTTTCAAATAATGAAAGTAGCAATAATTGGTGGATAGAATTAAATAGGAAATATCAAGACTATCTTGGAAATACTGGTGAGACTGATTGAACTTTGCACCTAAATTATTTGCTGGGATTATTTTCATCAACCTGTAGCTGTCTCCTTGCTAGGATGAAGAGAGGCAGCAGGCTGTTGAAACAGATACAGGAGCAGGCACAGCGCAGATAGCCCAAAGGCTGCCAGGGTGGAGCTGAGCTTTATGAAAAAGTAAAACAAGTCACTAAACACCCCGGAGACATCAGCAGCATCACCAGCTCATTGGCTGCTGGGTGTGTCTGGAGGGCTGGTGGCAGAACAGCTTCAGAAAGCCATAATGCCAAGCTAAAGGCAAACATTGTTTCCTCTTAAACACACTCCTCTTCTTTTACTCACACAGAGGAACACAGCTCTCATCAACTAAATTAAATTGCAGACTGGGGAAGAAAAAAGGGACAAAGCTACTGATGAAATTTCTGGGATTTTTAACACTTGAGGGGAAATGTGGTGTCCGGAAAAGGTGGAGAGGTGCTGTGGTGGACATGTTTCTGTTGTGTTTCAGCAACCAGACTATGGCTGTATTCTCAGAAGTCATGGCTGACACTCTGGGGAGAAAATGCAATGTATCATTTACATGCCAGCTGTACTCAGTTGTTTGTCACACTTTCTAGCACAGAACTGTTGCCCATTTTTATTTTCTGTCACTTTTGTAAACTGATAGAGAATGAGATTGTATGGAAGGAGAGTCAAATGAAAATATTATAAGGTACAATTTCCATTTTTACTATAAGAGAGCATCTTCTTAGTCTCAACAAGAAACCTCCATCTGCAGTTTTCCAAGACTGTGTTTCTTTAAAAAGATGTTTTCAAGATTGATTGGTATCAGGTGTGCAGTGCCATGTGATTCAGGTGTTATTATGGCAATCACTCTTTTTAGATAGGATGTCAGAGACTATAATTGCACTTGCAAAATCCTGTGCACAGTATGATAACCTGCACGGAAATAAGCTGTAGCCTCACTCAGACCTAGGTCCATCCATGTGAATTTGGTGATTTGTGACTTGGGCAAGCTGCCCAAGGTTGCATGCTGATGTTTGGGGGAGATTTCTCTCCCCTCTCCCTTTCTGTGTGACAAATAGGAACCATCAGCTCTACAGTATAAGAGAAAAGACCAAGGTCGTTTTGACCACTGTCCCTCTACAGCCCCTTTTGAGTCTGTGGCTCTTTCTACACCTCAGGCTAGCAGATATGCCCAGTTGGTGCTCAGCTGATGTTAATATGGCTCCGCTTGTCTCCACTTTAGGGCATGTGAAAAAAAGGTGGTTTACTGCCATATTGGCTTTTGCAGGTTGTTCTGGAGACAGTGGCAAACCCAGAACACCTTCACTGCCTTCCATGTATCTCTGAACAAAGATTAAAATTAAATTAACCTTCAAAATGCTGCTCACTCACCCTTTGTATTTTGTGTCCTAACCCTGCAACCACACATTTGCCTTTTTACAGTGCAGCCAGTAGTAATGTTACACTTGTTCATGAGCCTCTGCAGGGTTAGGGGCCCCTCTGTCCGTGCACTGCCTACGTCTGAACAAGGGCAGCTTGACCTTTTGGCTACCACAGCCTGTAGATTCCTGGGTTTCTGCTTAGGCTGAGGAAATTGTAGTTGACATGAGAAATGTTAGGCTCACAAAGTTTACTGGCTTGAATTCTGCATCAGTAAGACGAAACAAAAAGTCGGTAAGGATTGAGGAAACTATGAGGTGTGTTAAAGGTCAAGAGGCAAGGGCTGAAGGAGCAGTAGAGTTAGAGGGTGACACGCCTTCCTGCCACCATTCCTTCATCCCAGCCACTACTTGTCAGCAGCAGGAAGGAGCTGTGGGCTCAGCCTACTGTGGTTGCCATTAGGCAGGAGGGTATGAGCTGCAAAGGGGATCCCGTTTTCCATGACTTGCTGTATCTTTGCTCTTTTGGTTCCAAAAACCCCAAGAGGGCTGGGCCTTAGGCCTTGACAGCACAACACACCTACAAGAACGTGTGTTGGTATGTCAGACTATTATGGGAGATTGGATGTCAGGGAAAGGTCTACTGTTAGAAAAGAAGATTTTCTTGATGCTTGGGGGACCATCAGCTCCCTCAAGTTCTAGTTGTTCTAGTGTTTCTGGGTGTCTTTGGTATACATGATAAAAGAAACCTTTCTGATGAAGTCTTGCACATTCCTGCAATTTTGAGAGGGCATGGTCCTCTGAGATGCTAAATAACCAGCTCTCACCAATACCTGCAGAACTCAACAGTACTCAGTACTCTTGAGAGTTAAGACTAGAAAGTTGAATATTTGGACCTCTTGTGTCTCACTTATGCCTGCAACTGCTGTTTAGAAAGACAAAATTAGAAAATAAAATAAAGTAAGTGATTATGGCCCCAGTTGTGTGGAGTGTTTAAGTATGTGTTTTTTAAGCATAAAACTATGAAAATTAAGCACTTGATTGAGTGCTTCTATGTACTGGAGCTATGCAGTACAATAGCGTATGGTGCTACAACTTGGAGTTAAAGTGGCTTTTGATTGTATATTGCACTTCAGTTTATTGATTTGACATTATCCCCCACTGTGTTTGAGTTGTCTTTTGCTACATAGTAAGTGGGTTCCAATACGATAAATAAATGAAGCATAGTCAAATGATTAAAGGTAGGTGCAGTTAGCAGTCCTTTAAGTCAACTTTATCGTGTCCCTCCATGTGCCATTCAATTGTACTGGGAGTCTTTTAGAAACCAGAATAAATCCAGGGGTCAAATTCTTAAACTGAATATTCTCATTGACTTTTAATGATATTCATGAATGAATTTGAGATCAGTGAGCTGTAAGGAACATTTCCAAATATGGAAAAAATAAAAAACCAGGCCATAATACAGGCATCAAGCAGTTTAAAAATTCGAGTATCAAAAGCAGATAAAGAGTAAAAGAAGACAGACTTTGTATAGCATAGAGCTCAAACACCAGTAAGGAATCCCCCTCTGAGGGGATGGTAAGCAATACCATCTGTCCTTTCAAAGACCATGTTTGATAATAAAGAAATAACAAGCATGTTAATTGACTACTTTGCATGTAGCCATAAAAATAAGACTGGAAAATGCCAGCCAAAGCTACTACGGACAGGAAAGTCAAACACTGAATTGTTTGGCATAAAAGTGAGAACTTCCACAGCTGGTTCCTTTCTTGAGAAAACTGTGACACAGGAAGTGACTTAACTTACTAATTATTACCTTATTCTTTGCACTTTTACTTCTGTTTCTCTGATTTCTTGCTTCTCTGTGGGGAAGGGCTTTCCCTTCTGATTTTTCTGTGTTCCTCTAAGCAATAGAAACACATGACAGAAAACCATCTGGAAAACAGACTCAGTGCCAGCTCCATTCAGAATAAAAAAGCTGATTTTTGATGTCTGATTTGGAGTACCGCATGCTCTGTTCTACACGTCTCACAGCCGAACTGCAAATCTGTCACCATGCCCAATTTCCAAAAGATGGAGGCCCTTAGAATGCAAAATCCTGTGGGATCAGTTGACAGTTCCCTATTTTTTGCACATCTGTCAAGGTGAGTTGCTCAACTCGGAAACTCCTAGTATCTGTGACCATCTTATTCTGCTTTGTGCATTGCCTGCACAAAACTAAACATTACTCTGCAAGGAAGGTGCACTTATTAGATTGTATGTACAAGACTGTGTCCAGTTTTACCCCTGCTTTACCAGAAGAAGTTGATAAACTGGAGCAGGACACCACCAAGTTGGTCAGGGAAGGAACACTTGCCCTACGAGGAGAGGCTGAGGGACTGGGGCTTGTTTAGCTTGGAGAAGACTTTACGGTGACCTAAAAGCAGCCTACCCATATCTACAAGGTATTGCTGAGAAGACAGAGCCAGATTCTTTGCAGAGTTCCACAGCAGGAAAACAAGAGACTGCAGTGATAAACTAGAATGGGAAAGATTCAGACTTGAGGTAAGGAAAAGCTTTTTCTTCATGAGGACAAACAAGCTCTGGCACAAGTTTCACAGCAAGGTTGTGGAGTCTCCATCCTTGCTGTTCTCCACCAAGTCAGCCTTGACATGATGAAAAGTATTGCAGTTTTGAGATGTTGACAAACTTCTATTTTGACAATACCCTACCTTGTATTCATAATGGAGTGTCTTAGCCAGAACTTCTAGGCAACTGTCCAAACAGGAAAATCTTTGCTTTCCTTTCATACTGCCACCTGTTTTCGTTAGAATGATGTTATGTTTTCTTTAGCATTGCTGCTCATCTAGAAGCTGGTATTTAATGTCTCAAAATGATGGCTGGCAAGAATCCATCACAGTAATTAGCAGGAAAGCAGAGCCGCATTCCACCTAGCTCAGATAGTTCAGCAAAACAAAAATGAAGTTTTATTTCTGCTTCAACAAATGAAGAAATAATACTGTTTAGTATTCTAGCCTCAAATAAGTTCAAAGAACTCATATTCAGGGTCCAAAATAAAGCAGAGCAATTTCTGCGAGCTGGAGAGGGAAAGAGCCAAAAATAGTGGATCTATGTTCTTTTAGGCAAAAATACAGATGGAAAAAATAATGAAGCCCCTTACAACAAAACAGTAGTCGCTGGCAAGAGGCTTTAGTGACTTCCTGCATTGGGGAGGTGTAAAACATGCTTCACACTTAGTCATCGCCTTGACTGATCCTGTACCAGAGTTCAAGCCTTCGCCAGTCTGTCCCTGTGGCCTTGTAAATCTGCTTGGGGAGGAAGACAGTTCTGACTAATGCTGCAAGTGTAAATTACTGATTTCCAACTGGCTGCCTCAGCCGTTTACTCCCATCTGAACAGAAGAACTTTGTTTTCTTAACTCGTTTTCACTGTGAAAGAGATGATTGCTCCTTTTTATTCAGGAGACTGATATTTAAGGATATCCCTAAATTTATTTGTGTTTGGTATTCTGAAGGAAGCATCAATGGACTATGGCCTCCAGGAAGCCACCAGAGTCTGCTTCCCTCCAGAACTTTATCATGTCTCATTCACTCCATCTGTTTGTAAAGTATTCGGCAAAGTCAAGTAGTATTCCTAGCTTTGAACTAATTAGGTTTTTGAGTTGTTCCAGAGGCAGTGACCCTAATTCATTTTCATGTGCAGAACTCTTTTTTAGAAGACAAAACAGAATAAAGTTGAACTAGTTTATACTCTTCCTAAAGAAGTTAATTGTTCCCTTCTTCTTCTCAGCTGACTTTGAGAAAAACCCAGAAAGCTCTTGCTTTTCTTCAGCAGCAGAGTCAGAATCCATACTGAATGGTCAGATGCAAAGACATAATCTAAAATGTGCCCATGAATAATCTGAAATAAAGACTTAATAATAAATGTGAAATAAAGTTGGGGAAATTGCAGAATTTATTTTTTTTTTCCTAAAACTAAGGGGACTCAAAGGTCAGATTTCTAATGTGGATTAGTGACATGTAAAGTTTCTAAAATTGTAACATTTAAAGTATATAACAAGGGCAATTTCAGCCACTGTTGAATATTTGGCATAGCTCCTTTTCCCCAAAAGATGTTACTTTTGGAGCTGAAGTTTGCTCAATTGGCTGACAGTAAGGAGAGCAAAAGAGTCTTTCCCAGAAAACGCAGGGCCTTGAGCTCACAGTGAGGTAGGATCATTTGTTTGTCAAAAGCCTCTGAATTTCATTCAGTTACGCTGCATTAACAATGGTCTTCACTCTTTTATTAGCAGTTCCTAAGAGTTCACCAACTTAAAATTTAGCAATTATCTTGGAGCGTGCCTGAGAACTTCTCTCCAAAAAGGGCAAGCGAACAAGTCTTTGCAGAGCTTGGGTGAACAGACTTTCTCTGTGGTGACTGAAACAAAACAAGGGGCATTTTCTTATGTACGATGGAGTACATGTTGGCATCAGTTCAGACTTCACCATGTGATGATCCAGCTCCTGAAGTCAGTGCAGCTTGTCAGTGCTTGGGGATAGAGGTGGCAGCAGGAGACACACAGGTGATGTAGAAACAATAAACACAGAAATTGATGCTCAGAGTTTCCGAAATAATTGCATAACTATCTTCTGTTTATGTTGGACATGTTAGTGGTCAATTTTTCTCAAGCTGTGTATGTATAACAGCTTACACTGAGCTCCTTTACTTTTCTTCAGGACTCTTAAATCCAATGCTCCTTACAAGCTAATCTGTGCAGTGCTTTTAAACTTCACCAAAGGCTGGCAAGAGGCATATTTTGTCCCTGAGTTTAGGTCTATGAAAACTGTCTAAAAACTCTTTCCAGAGTAAATAAACACTGTTAGAGTTTGGTACATGCAAGTAATACATGTAATTGAAAACTGCCTTTTCAACTTTGTTTTAGTCATGTTCCTTTATTTGTAGGTGTGGTAACACCTCACTTGCGCGGACAAATCCTAACAACCATTCCCCTAGGGTGGTAAGAAAAGTCAAACTGCTAGTTGCAGTGAGGTGACATAGCTTGTATCGACAGGGGCAATTATAACTGTCCTATCATCAGGTCAGCAGGTCTGTGTTGTAACTGATCTCACTGAGTTTCAGTTACAAGATGCATGTAAATGTCCCAAGGTGTTTTGCAACTGTTGTCTCCAAGAGAACAGCATCTTGTTGGGGTTCTCTTTAGTGCTTTCTTTATTAGTAGTTTGCTAATGGAATACTGGCAATGCAAGGAAAATCTTTTTCAGAGAAATACCCAGCAGTTCCTTGCAGCATGGTCAATGTTTTCAGTGTCAAGTCTTACTTAAATAAACACACAGTGTTTTGGTTTAATTTTGTTTTGGTTTAACTCATGTTTGGTTTAACCCCTTTCTAACAGCTCAGAGCTGCAGATTCTTTTTATCCAGCCATTTGGAAGCTAATTAGAGGAGAGAACAGGTAAGAATTCATGATTTGTGGGGACAAAATTAGCACAGTCATTATGGTACTCCGCTGGAAATGTGGAAGTTGTGAATGTTGGACTGACTCCAAGGCCTCTTTCTTCTTGTATAAGAAATAGTCACTGTATAAATTACAGAAGCAGTCTTTAGGCTTCAAGCATAATATTTTTCCTCTGTATTTCAAGTGGTGTCCTGAATGAATACCAGTTTTGACCACTGGCTTCTGTGATGTACCTTTTTTCCCCCTCAAAGAAAGCATTATATTAGAAGTTACAGTGCAAACGCTAGGGTAAAACTTATGTCGACATCAAAAGAGCAGAATTTCAGTTACAATACTACTGCACAGTGGAAAGAGGTATTGCTCAACTTAATCTCTTCCCTAGGGATCAAAGCATTCATCTAGGAGACGGAAGCTCAAGGCAGTTTCTCTTCAAATCACTAAGTATTCTCCTCTGGGTACATTTTCAAAAGGAGAGGAATGAGCTCTGCCTGGTGATTTGAAGGAGTCATTGCAGAGGTGGTGATTTCTCTATCAGTTGAAATGAGCAAGTGCTTCCTGGCAACCCAGACCCAAAGTCTGTGATGGATAGGATCCCTAGGCGTGCCCTTCTCCCTGGTATTACCTGCTGGTTAGTTCCAGGTGGCTCCCCTTTCATGTATGAGATTTATAGGCTGAAGCAGTTTTCTGAAGCATCCAACTTGGTAGAGGAAACTTTAGCATCTAGGTTTTGTGATTTGGCTTCTTTCTGCTTGGCAGGTCTGGTACCTCAAGCAACGGTGTTGTGGCACCTGTATTACACATACACATGCTCTTGGCTGAAGAACGAAGAAAAATCCACTCCCTGATGACATGAAAAATTGTGGTGTGGGGAGCAAGAAAAGATGCAAGATGAGGTCCAGGGACACTAGTCGACCTTCATTATGATAGTCCACAAAAAGCTTGACTTTGGATATGACTGCTTACAGTAGGCTTCACTCCACTTTTATTCACTTTGAGAGAACAAGTTTTTTGAACAGTTTTGTATCCAGTGAAGTCAACTCACCATAATGGCTATGGCAACAGCATTTAGAGAAAAAAAAAATAATTTGGATGACATATATCCTTAGAATTCAGTGTAGCAGATGTGGAGGTATTCATACTTAATAATAAAAAATAAATGCAAATTACAAATCACCTGAAATGCCTATGTATGCATAGGTAATAACTTTATTTATAAGTCCACGAGCATTCCGGACATCAAGCCAGTAATACATCTCATGGCCTAATATTAATTTCTTTAAAAACTTCATGCAAGATAACTTGGTTGGTCTATAAAAGGAATGGTTCAGACTGAACTGAGCTTCTCAAGTGCACTGAACTCTAGTTGAGAAGACTTTCTTTGTCTATTAAAAGATGAACAAACAGAACTACTTATCCTAGAAAAAGTGACAAGTAAAGGTCTCAGCAATATTATTTGGAAAATAAATTTCTTGAAATGAGAAATGCAAAAGTTGTTTCTTGATAAATAATGACATACCAGGATAGACCTTCCACAACCCAAACATTATGTTGTTTGGGAGATTCTGAATGCTCTCAGCACTGTAAGACCAGCAAAGTTTATCTGAGTTTACAGTAAATAATCTGTCCTGACATATGTAACAAGCATACTTTCATTAAAGCATCCTGCTGCATATTAGGAAGCATCATTAGTTTATCTGGCAACAAGCCACTTGCCAAATCTCTAAGCGTGAAAGTGTGGTTGCTGAGTCACAGCTTTGGAAACTCCAGTAACAGTTCAGAAAAATCTGTCCTTTAGCTGGTAGAAACCCTGGAGAGCTGCAAAGACGTATAACATATATTTATACTTTTGAACTTTAAACTAGAAAAGAGAGAGCCCATCAACAGACCTTTGGTATGTGCATGTTGATCTCTTCCTCTGCTCAGCTCTTAGGTAACTATAAAGCAGCTAAAATCAACACAGAAAATGTCGAGTTTGAAAGGGATGTGTGCAAAGAAAGCATTTTGGGCTAAGGATGTGGTACAGAGCACTGACGGCTTGTCCGGTAATATGTCAACTGAAGTAAAAGCACAGGTTGTGGTCTTCAGGTGAGCAACGATTTGGAACAAGAGAACATTTTAACTGGAGATAACGTTCACAACTCCGTGTATGCCTACTGGTACCAGTCAAGATTTATTGAAGGGAGGGGGAATATAAGGAAAGAAAACAGGTTGGGAAGCTGGCTGATGGGGCTCTACAGCCATTGCATTACCACAGCTGGGTTGTGTGTGCGCATCAGCATGGTGGCACCACAGACTTCCTTGCCACTACAGCAGTGCGGGTAGGTGTGACCCTGATAAAGTTTGCTCTCTCCCTTTATTCGTGCTAGTCTCTTCAGATCCCCGTTGTTAATTAGAAACTCATTCTTGCTTTGCCTTGCCGACTGTGCTTGTAAAGTAAATGAACCATATCTTGTAACCGATGGTTGAGGACAGTTATGTCCTTGAAGTATCTTCTGGATAGTGTTAATTAAGCAAAACCAATAAAACAGACATCATCGACAAGCACTAGAAGAAAACTAATCTTAGAGTGCTAAAAGCTTCAGGGAAGACTGCCATTTATGCTGTCTTTGTTGTATTAGTTACTGTTGCAGAAATGTTGAGGTGGAGGTTGAGAAGTCCCATAATTTATTTTGCAGTATTCTGAAATCCAACAGTCTCTCCATGAGGAGCCCCTATTTGCTTCAAAGTGCTGTTCTTTGTATTATTATTCTGGTAACTTTATGGAGTTGCATTTTTTATAACTAGTACCTGTGAACAGGCGGGGGTTCTCTGGGACCTCTGCAAAGTTTGTACAGAAGTTTTCATGAAGTATTATTGCTTTTAATATGAAAGTGCAGAGGGAAGAATGTTCATCCAAGAGAGAATTTGGGAAAGAAAAGGTTATCCTTGGCAAGTGCTGAATTGTTGAATAGTTTGGTGTAGACTAGCGTGGTTTCATACTGTACCCAAATAAATACATAAGTGATTTGAAAGCTAACAGTATAACCATTTAAACAAATAGTTTCATTTTTTTTCTTTTCTATGTCTATGTTAAACATTTGAAATAGAGGTGACACAATACAAAAAAGGAATATGTATCTATTTCTTTTTCACTACCTGACTTTGTGATCCCACTGACACCCACTGAAATGTCCCATTTTCACTTTAGTAACTAGGTAATTGGCTGATGTAAACAGTTTGTGGTAAGACCCCTATCCCAATTGACCAAGTGTACATCCAGATCAACATAATTCCTGTGGGATCTCTGCAGATTTACAGCAGTTGAGTTTTACTCACCTTGTCTCCTCTGCATTGAAAGAAATCTATCCAGTGGTAAGTAAAACCACACCTTCCCATCAGTCCCCTACCTGTGGGTGACTGACCCTTGAAAAATGTCAAGCAGAGGCCATCTTGACTTTGTACAAAACGTTGAGTCATTTCCTCAACTGAGAAGTTAATTTTTCTTCAGTGTTCCTTTCCTTTTTTTCCCTTGCTGACATATTTGGCACACAAGGACCTTTTTTTATTTATATAGCCTCAAATCATTTCAACCTTTCTGATTTTTAAAAGTAGGGAGGCTTTTCTAGAGTTGATTTACTTCTGTAATGTGTAGTTGCGTGACTGCAGGTTATTTCTGAGAAGGTAGTGGAAGTGAGCTGCTGGCACCTTCTTGGATCTTCTTCTCAGTGACTGCTCACAGCTCGCAGTGTCTCTCTTCTGAAGCTCACACCCAGCCCTTCTTCAAGAAAGACCATGCTGTGGGGCTGAAGGCATCGCTGAACCATGAACTTGAAGGTATTTAGCATTTGGGGGTGGGAGCAGAATTTGGAAGATTACCAAGGCACCATATTAGATGACCCTCTTCCTTGCAGGCTGGTCAGGTCTCCATGCAAATTAGCTGATAACTAATACAAAATCAAGTGGTGTGGTTATTTCCAGGTAGCTCTCTTGTCCTCTGTGAAACTCCCAATGTGTAGATGCTGAAATATTAACTCCACTGTAGAGATTTGCTTAAAATGCCATATTTTATACCATAATTGCCCTTTGGATAGCAGAATGCCACTCAACAGTCACAACTTGCTTCCTGACATGGTGTCCAGGCAGCAGTTGCCACCTTTGGGGTGAGTGTAGCAGCACTGCTGGTGCAGAAATTTGCCTTCCCTAATGGAAGGATGGAGAATTTGTTTTATGTCATGGTTGTTAAGGATCTCTTTTTGTCCCAGAAATGCCCTGAATGGAAAGGCTGAAGTCTAGAAGTCTACCTGTAAGGCATGTGCTCCTGTATGTGAATTTTTAGTCTGGTTATTTATTTTAAATTTATTCAAGTTTCATTTCCCTCTTGGCAACAGTTCAGTTTCCCTTGGCATTTTGCTGTAGTCAGACGAAAGCTAGACATTGAGATTGTGTTCTAGTGTTTCTGGGTGACTTTGGTATACAGCAACCCCCTTTTCCTGTCCTGTAAGTAAGTTTTTTTCTTACGTTCTCATTTGCTATATTCTGCCGTTTGTGTTCTCTACTTCTTTTAGGCTTTTAAAAAAATATTTTAACATGGTTTCATAAGCATTTAGCATTCCTAACGAACTTTAGTTAAGGAGTTACGCTTGTCTCCATACTGCTTTGAACAGCCTAAGCAAACAGAAAAGTTCCCTAGTATTTAAATGTTTGCAGCCTTGCCAGTGTTCTCCTGCTCGCTGGGCTTTATGCACCCCAGGAGTCATCTTTGTCTTTCTAGGCTCTCTGCTGAAACACTAGACTAAGAATCTTGATTGGTAGAATAAATGTGGTTAGATTTTTGTTAAAAAATAGATCATATGTTCAAATGCTGTTCTTTGGCTGTGACTGTCAGTGTTTTAGGGAGTTCCCTGCTAAGAATTACAGCAATGGGGGTCAGTTCCTCTGTGAGTGCATCTCTTCCATCTTCAGGCAACACTGGGGAGAGCCAATGTTCATGTGGTCCTTCAAACACGGATTGACATATTCAGTACTGTAGAGACATCCTTGTCACAGCCAGGTTTCTGGAGCTCTGTGACCAGGAGCAGGTAGATGGAGCACTGGCCACAAACAGCTTTGAACTGGGCACAAATAGTTGCTTGTGCTTCACAAACCTTCACACAGTCCTCACAAATCTGAGGGACTCTTTATAGTTTAGGGAGGAGTGCTAAAACTTCTAAGGCAGGAACAGATCTCCCCCAGTCCTGTAAGAATAAATGAGCAGGGCTTCTGTGGAGAGATGTCTGCACTGATATATTTTCTGTCAGCTTTCCCCTAAACCTCAATTTCATTGAATGAGCCTGTACTGGTTTCATTGATGTTAGAAGGAACAGAATGGGACCCACAGTTTCAAAATAAGTGTAGCATACAGATGTGTTCAGTGAAAGGTCATGTCTTCTTGTCTGCAATCAAGAAAATTCAGGATTCTTTCTGCATTTTTTGAGAAAAACACAAGATGCAAATATAACAAAATTTTCAACTGCTCATTTTAATGTGGGCCATAAAAATGTGGCAAAGCAGACCAGAGAAAAATGTTTCCCGTGGTGCATGTAGTCTTTTGTAGTTCCTCAAGAACAAGAGGTCATCTGAAAAAAAACCCACCAAACAAACCCCAAAAGAAGAGAATCTCCTGAAACCACACCATCTGCAGTTCTCCACCCAAATTCATGTAGGTCTCTTGGAAGGAGGTGTAAGCTCTACTTATCTCCAGTGCTGAGTGGAGTTTAGAAAAAGGGAATCCACCATCTGTCACTAAGGTTATGTGCTTGTCAGGAAAGCACAGCAAACATCCTTATTTTTGACCTTTTGAAGATATAGGTCTTAATGCAAAAGTAAGTGCCAGTATATAAAACAAGGAGTAAATATTTTGAGTACTACATAAAACATCAGTATAATCCCCCAAAGACCTGCATTTGTCAGTCAACATCATTTCCAGTCTGGGGGGGGTTTTTTGGGTTTTTTTGTGTTTTTTTTTTTCCCAAAAGCTCAAATCCATACTTCCACAGACAAAACTACCATGGAGTTTCCATTAATCAATGCAGTTAGGTCTCTGTGTTTCTGGGAAAGATGCAACCTTGTTGAATGTGTCCTCCAAAACAGTCTCAGTGTTGGTTTCAGCCTGTCTAGAAACAAAAGTATCAGGTTGAATAAAGATTCTCTCAGTGATAATGCCTATCTGTTTTTCTCCTTCTTTCCCTTTCTGTGCTTAAAAAGNCGTGGAGAAAAGAAAAAAAAAGAAGAGAGATTAATTTGCACTGCCAGGTGTCAGACTGCAATATGATCATGCTGGCAAAGCTAAAAAAGGAAATGTTCACAGCTCACAGACATTTTAGAAGAGGTCATTAGCTCAGCAGATGGGAAAAACTTATTTCTGAACATTCAGCAGTGCCTGAACTCAGACAAGGTGTTACACAGGTATGTAAACACACTGGCCAAATGCCGTGGAGGCTGCAAAATCCTAAGAGGAGCTTGCAAGGGTAGTATTTCCAATTGAACATAAAATCTACAAAATGTCAGTGCTGAACAGTAATCTTTAACCAGCTGGAAATGAGTTCTTTCGGGTGTCTTGCTCCTTGGCATCAGAGTGCCTTCAGTGGGTCAGTGAAATGGCAGATGTGATTAACTCTCCCTCTTCGGGTTGCGTTGCTCATTCTTCTGCCTTTCAGTGAGAAGGTTCCCGCGTGGTGCTGCTCAAGGAAAAGCCTTTGTGGGGACATGGCAGGTTCTTGCAGTCCTCCTCCTGTCGGGGAGGGTGGAAGGGTCGGATGGGAAGGGAGGCACCAGCGCTTTCTACATGGAGTGAGCGTCCTGGGGAGGCTGTATATGTTGGTGAGGGATGAATTTGCTGCTGTAGAAGGACAGAGAAAGAGGAGGGATGGTGTTTGCTGCCATGGGAGGGTAGGAAGAGAGGAGGCAGAGCTGGGGCTGCACCTTTCGGGGGGATGAGGGAGGAGTTGAGGCAGAGGATGCCCAATCTCTTACGTGGCCTGTGTGGCTGCCAGGGTTTGACCATCTTGGTCTCACTGCCAGATGAGAGCGCAAAGGAACCACACTCCTGTACAAAGCTGAGCAAGGTCTGGGCTTTCTCGGCCTCCTGGCATTTTAGAAAGTGTCCTGTACCACTGGGACTGTACATAGGCTCTTTCCAGGGTGAGAAAACCCAGTGAGATTGTGTTCGTGGGCTTGCAGGGATGAAGACAGCAAGTGAGAACTTCAGAGGTAATGAAGAGCCTAGCAATTGAAGCGCTTGCTGATTCTCACAGTCACTCAAGCTGACTCCTGCCACCCTGCGCTAGACCCTGACTACAGGCAAGCAGCTTTTTGGCAGCACTCATCAGGATCTCTCTTGCCTGGACCTAGTAAAAAAGTTTTGTTAAAATTGATGTGATTCAGGAATGGCATGGTTCTGACAGATCCCTGTGCAGTGGAAGTGCGGATTCCCTTGAAGTGGAAAACAGTTTTCAGTAGGAAAATCCTATCCAGGGCTGCTCCAAAGGAAAGCAAAATAAAAACATTTGCTCAGACAGATCTTGCATGCTGTTTTTGCTCTCCTTGTGGGAGATGGGCTCTGTTCAGACATGTCAAAATTAAACCTGCCTATCACTCAAAATATAGTAGAGTAAATGTTAAATTAAATATAATAAAGATGAGGAAAAAGAAAGTTGATTGTTAAACTTTTTAAACCAAAAGATTCATATGTGGACCTCCCAACTCATGTTGTTTGTATAACAAATAGGAAACAAGACTTGATGGCTTTCTTATATTTTGATTTCTATCCCTCCACTTTTCCCTAAGTGTCAATGGCCCTTGTAGATTAAGAAAGTTGCAGAAACGTTCTGTGCCTGGTGGCATTCCAGCTAAAATAGTTCAAGAGTCCAGCCATCCTTCACTGGACTAATTTATAAAAAGCAAACTTTAACTTTCTACTTTGTCATCTTTGGTTGTTTTCACAGCCTCATCATTTGGCATATAAATGCACTTTTTTTGGTCCTTATTTGAAGCACTTTACCCAGGTGTTTTGATAGCAGAGAATATTTACTGAAGGATCATTTACCAAAACAGAAAAGAGTCTTTTAAAGCTCTCTGCCTTAATGAGAGATCATTTTAATGGAATTAATTTACAATACCTTAATTCAGCTGTGTGGAAATCATCTGACTGCCAGCTCAGTGCATGCCTTCGAAATGACTGGTTGATATTTGTTGTTGAACAACAGATAGGCTATAATATTTAGAGGTAGGGATTTGCTTTTAGGGCTTACTTTTTTGAAAGACAATAATTTTCCTCAGTTGCCAAGTAAGCTCAGGGAGACCATAAAATAATTTCTGTAGTATATTTTACTAGAATTCTGAACAAAATATGTGCATTTTACAGCACTACTCTATGACCATGAAGCTCTAAGATAGGAAGGTTGTTTCAATGTCCTAGGTTAAGGGCATTGGAGGGTGATAGAGATGATTCATACTTTCATAAAATAGAACTATATTGAAAGGCTAAAGAAATTAAACCAAATGAATCCCAGGTGTAATTCCACTGACTTGTTTAGGCTTATAACTAGTATGAATTTCATCTGTTAGGCCTGTTCTCATAGGAAGAAGCAGCCGTCTGAATTAGCATGAAAGTCAGGGAGGTTTATAAATCTCCATGATCATCATATCTTTTTAGTAGAGACACAGAGGAAACAAATGGAGACATTTGAAAATAAGAAGGCAGAGCAAGTGTAGTATTGCAGATAAACCCTTCACCTGAAGAGTAAGATTAATCCAAAATAAGTTGCAAGGACAAAGTTCTTAGTGTGTACTGTGGCTAATCGTATAGCCTATTTGTTTCCATCATTAGTTCTCAAGAGATTGTGGGGTTCAGGGTTATCTTTTTTGTTTATTTGAAGTTCTACCTCATTGATGCTATTCAGTTGAGCAGGGTGTATCTGGCTCATTCTCAGAAAATTTAAGGACAAGATGCTCTCAAATATTTGTGCCCCCATAAATTTCTGTGGAAAAAAATAGGTTTTCCCACCAGTTTCAAAATTTCCTGACAGGGGAGTAAATCTGAGACTTGCGTTGTTCTGATCGTTTGTGCCTGTATATGCATGTAAGTGCTCTGCAGTCTCTGACCAGTGAGGTGCAGTCACAGACTTTCTGGTGCTGACAAATAACTGGGGACTGTACTGGCAGGTGTCTGATCCACTAGAGGCAACTCTTGTCTTCAAATCCAAGTGGGACGAATCCATGCCAGTGATCCTGAGCATTAAAGAGTGCATTCCTGTGCTGTTTCCTGTCTGTATTATCAGATTTCAATGGAAGGATAAAATACTTTGCAATTAGATAAAGTTATGAATATACATAACTGCAGGATAAAAATGTAAACCTATACTATCAGGATATGTTTCAGTGAATTGTAATTGATTGAATTTACTTTTTTATTTGTACGTTGAAGTCTATTGTAAATATAATTGGTAAGTCTTGTGAATCAAGGTAATTATTTAACTTAAATTATAGGGCTAAGGAAAGGCAAATTTCTTGAATCTCAGTCTGTTTTCTTGGTCAGTCACCGTGGTATGGGGTAGATTTTTCTATCTGTAATTTTATTAAAGTCAGTAAACGGGACCACTGCCAAGATTGAACAGGTATGCTCTAAAGGGCACGACCTGAGTGGAATTGTATTAGAGCAGGCATGATATATTTGGAGAATGAAATGAAAATGAAAAATTATTCATTTAATATTGAAGACATATTGTATCTGAAGCAAAAACACATGCTAAAGCATAAATGAAATATAAATCTAACACACAGAGCAGGGAACTAAAGGTCCAGATTTAAAATGCAATTTTAGAAGACAGTGCAGAAAAGCTGCATAACATAACTTCTCAAAATGTAGCCATATATCTTATTGACTTTTTGTCTTTGTGGATGTTAACTGACATGTCACTGACATGTTGGGCACAGCAGCGGAAAACTTCAGTAACTCGTTAAAGGGTGCTTCAGTGCAGCAGGGTGACTTGCAGTTGAGGGTTAGCTCCATTTTGTCTGGGTTAGATTTCACATCCCAAATCACTCCTTCCTGCCCCGGCTCACCTAAAGTCATCGCATTACTGTGAAAAGCACAGTGATCTCTGTTGATTCTCCTTCCCCTGAAGGCAAACAGAAGCAATATGATTTTGTAGAACTTTCCAGCACCTGTGGTGGCCTAAGGACATGTTCAAGACAAAGTTTTTAGAGGGAGAGAATATCTTTTATTAGTTAGAAAAAAGTCATTGAAAAAACTTTCAAGCTGAAGGGGTTTTGTAGAATTATCCTACAATATTCACTTATATTTGGAAAATCAAAGATCTTTTACTACCCTTGATCTGAGTAAATAAAAGAGTAATATTTTATTAACTAACTAAATATTTATTGAGTCGCACAAACGTGATTTTCTTTCCAACATTGTATTCAGTGAAGAATGCCAAATGAAGTATTTTGGATTGGTTTTCTAGAAGGATTCATGGATGAGCCAGAAGAATAGTTCAGAAAACCCAGATAATTTGTGGAGTAGAAAAGCAATAGAAGTGAGAGACAAAATAAACAATTATGGGGCAAAAATAGTTATGCAGAACTTCATGGTGAAAGCAATGACCACCGAGACCCCGAGAACCATGTCTGAATAAAGTGTTGAGGTGGTATCAGTAGGATCTCAAGAGGAATTGAGCCTCTCCAGTAAGAGAATTTGGGTATATATGTATGTTGGTTATGTGCGTAGGACTGTTTTATTCTCATATATCCGCTAAGATGTAAATTTATCTTCTCTCATTTGCATTTTATATTGCAGTGTGCTAAGTGCTTTACTAGAGTGCATTGTATAAGTGCACTCCAGTATGTGACAAGCTGGTTTTGCTGCCTCAGCCTTTCCCAGTGGCTTTGTCAGAGTAGTTTTCTTCCACAGAGCTGGTAAGCAGAGAATCATATCTCTTGCTGCTTCTAATAAAGAATACAGTATGGACATATGCATATGCTTGTTTACGTAGCTGTTGACCTGTCTATGCCGTAGGAAGCATTATGGGATGCTGGTCAGTAGGTATTAAAAGCAGAGGGAAAAGTCTTGATTCATCCCTAAAGAATTTCCAGTTCAAAGGCTGAGAAACAAGGAGATGGGAGAGGTTGGAGGAAAGGTGTTGATGCATGTATGACTAGTAACAAGACTAAGTAGTACAGTAAGAATACTCAATTCCTTGTGTGCCTTTGGCAATACAAAAAATCACAATGCAAGTTAACTGCAATGTTGTAGTTGAAGGCCTCTGCAAAATTAACCTTAAAAAAATATTTCTAAATAACGTCTAAATTACTCCTTGGGTATGTTCCCATGGGTTGGCAAACTTCTCCTGGATTTAAGGCCAGATGCAAATCTTAAGAAAGTATTTGGAAGTATGGAGCTCTGTAGATGAAAGTGCATTGTGGGTATGTGGGACAGGCAATATTTATTCACTTTGCAGTAGGGAATGAAAACTTCGTGAGGATGAAGGGCCAAAATGTAAGGGGAAGAATTAGGTTGGTTGGTTGGTTTCCATTGAGCTTCATTTTTTATTCCATAGTGGGGGATGCATTTGATTTCTTTCTGGCACAGCTGATGCATTAGAGTTTCTTCCCCGTTGAATTGTGTTTCCCATAAAGTCGACTAAAGCTTGTATCTGTCATTGATTTTGATCACTCAGAGACATTTGGAAAGTGACTTGCTGGCTTGCTTGATATTGACTGCCTTCAGCTAATGTCACTTCATTTATTACTTGCTGCAGATAACTCCTGATTCAGTTGTCAGTATCATGACCCCTTCCCCTCTCGTCCCTATTTTCTTTCACAATAGGAAAATCGTACCATTGCTTAGAACTGCTGTTAGCTTTGTGATGTGTTCTTCCATGCATCAGAGCACTGTGCATGCTAAGGGTCAAGCACAACTAAAACAGTAAAGCTGTTCTGCTCTGTTTGGGTTTGTACAGAGTGAACCACACCACGGTACCTGTGTTCTCCAGAAGCGTAAAAACAGAATGACTGATAAGTTACGTGGCTTTTTTTTCTCTTGTCTTTTCCATGAGTATAATATTGGCTTTATGGAACTGATCAGAAAATTCGACTGAAAGCTTCAGACTAGAGGTCTGAGTAAGAGAAAAAGGCTATCCCTTTTCATTTGTTTGCAAAGTGTTTCCATGCCATACATACCAGGTAATGCTGGCGTGGCGTACTGGCTCACGCCAGTGCGTTTAGCTGCAGTATCTATACAAGTGCACACATCCACATTTTAGGTACTATATATAGGAGACTGCTAAAGTTAAGGTATGTGTTGCATTTGAAGCTGAAGATTGGTAAGGTTTGTGATGATTCTCAATACTTAATATAATTCCCCATATTCAACCATTCCTAATGAAAGCACAGGCAAGATTTTCCCAGGAATTGGACTCACTAAGGGGCAAAATTTATCAGCTCCCGTCTAGAGCTTTGGCCAAGGTTTTCAGATTCTGTGCCCCAAACTCATGAGCATCTGAACAACATGATCAAGATCTTGGACCTTCATGCAATGCTTCTGAGATCACCAAGGCAGAAAATGGAGGAAAGGTGTAGTCTTGGTATCCCAGGCTGCATGGAAGCCATTTTTGCACATTATCAGTAAGGGTGTTCCCCTGGTGCAAGAGTGCAGAGTAGGTCATGTATCCAGTGCAGAAGAAACACACAAGACATTTGTGTTGAATGTCTGTCCAGCTGTGTACACTGCAAAGAACCAAAAGTGAAAACCTGGTATAGAATATACCAAACTTTCAAATACCATCCCCAAAATATCATATGTTATATGGGCTGTAACATCCAGACTGTGACAGAAGATGTAAGACTCAGACATGCTTCTGCACTGTGGATCTGCTGAGATGACATGTAATTTGGTTTCCCGACATGAGAAAACAATGCATGAATTTTTCACAGAATGTGCACTAGAAAGGCCATCTCCATTGGTACAGGAGACCCAAATCATCTTTCTAACATGAAATAATAAAAGGAACTCTTGTTTAAACTTTAGCAATGTATTAGAAAAGCCTGAAAGCTAACAAACTTATTTTTTTCCTGAGTGATTCGCTTCTAATTTTCATATAGTTAGATATATTGCTTCTTATTATATTAAGAAATGTGTGATCCCTTGTACTAAGCCCCAAACACAACCAGGACTCTACTTGATACAGATATGGCAAAGACTGCTTATCTTTTTGTGTGTATTAGGCTTATGCGAGTGTTACAAATGTTACTGATGTGAAAAAACACATAAAAGAATTTTTTTTCACAAAAATTGTTATGCAAGTGCCTAGGTTACTGTTGGTCATCATCATAATCTCTGCACTATCTTCCTTGAAAGCTTTTTTTTCCCTTTTTTTTTTTTTTTTTTTTTTTTTTTTTTTTTCTTTCCCTATTTTTCTTCTATTTTTTTTTTTTTCTTTTTTTTTTTTTTTTTTTTTTTTTTTTTTGTGGTCTAGTAATGCTTCAGGATAAAACATCAGAATTACGTGTGTATAATGAGAACGTTCCTCTTCTGAAATCTTTTGGGATGGGGAGGCAAAGCCGTCAGGGTGTAACTGCAACAGAAGAGGATGTGAAAGTACAGCAACTGCATGGCAAGTAGATGTGGTTTTCATCTCAGTCTCACAGTGGGAAGTACTTCTTTCAATAAGTTTTCTATTCTCCTTATCTAGAAACTTTAGAACCTACAAGATTTTGGGGTAAAGGTGCTTGGGGAGCACTCATTACTTACAAGTAAATAAAACCCAACTAAAGACAACTAAAAGAACTGAAGTTCTTCCTCAGTAAAGTAAGATGCTGAAATGCATCTTACCATGAGAGACCATCAAGAAACAAAATCAATCAATCTGGCTCTAAAAGTCCCACTTGGCTTTTGTATTCTTCAGGTGGTTCTGCAAGGATTTGATGCTTTCCAGTTTGTTCCCACTAAGGGACAGTCAAAAAGAACAGTGTTTGGGAAGCATAAGCTCTTTCTGATAGTGCAGACAGAGACTCTTCCTGAGACGTAAGAGAAAGGCTTTTGAGACAAGTGCCTGGGTGGAAAGGAGTGATGTGTTTGGTCTTTCAGTCTCCTGAGTGGAGTTGCAACAATAGCAGTGTCAGGAACCTTTTGACATTTCCTGAGGAATAGTTTGTCCTTCCAAGCAGAACAAAACTAGTATTTTGCCTCTGTGTAAGACAGTAAAAAGATCAGAAGAAAAAAAGAGCTTTCACAAATACCTATTGTAGTGATTTATCTGCTTCCTGGCATATAGGGTGAAGAAGAGACAGCACTGACATTTAAGTGGACTGTGGCACCTGTTACAAATGAGCATCATAAGACATTTTTTCTCTTGATCCTCAACATGAGTTGTTTCAGGAGACTTATTTGTTCTTTTCCTTTGTCATTTATTTAAACTAATTCTCAACAGATTTTGTGACTCATTTCCTCCAAAGGGGCTGAGTATGCTGTCAACAGAAGAAGATTGAAAGATTAACAAACTAATTCTCCCATTTAGAGAAGTTTACCTGCCATTGATTTGTCTGAGGGTACTTACTTGGATATCTGAAAGATGCAATGATTGAGTTTTACTTTTGGTTGTAGCCAGTTTGACCAAGCAGAGCATTTCCTTCCCCCTTGCACCCTGGAGCTGTCTGTTGTGCATTCTGGGTGGCCTCTGGGTTTCAGAGGTCTATATGAGGTAGATGAACTAGAACTCCTGAAAACCCCTTAGTGCTGTGTCATGGCCCACTGAAAAGCTGCAAAGCTAGTCTGGTGCCATGGAGTACTGATGGAGTACTAGTTGGAAAACTGTTTACTTATTTGTCATGCCAGTCAAAGCCTTTGGCCTCTAGTTTTAGGAGGAGAGCTTTTCTGGGAGGTCCACCTGCCTTCCTGCTGTTGACTCTCTGCAAACAGCCTGCTTCCTGACTCAACTCTGGTTACCACCCAGTTCCCTTCTGCTTTTGAGTGACCTGATTTTTGCTATGGAGAAAAGGGAGCCGGGGAAGTAGGGAACCTTTTACCCTGGCAGTCTGTCACTATTCTTTAGAGCTGCATACCATTATCCTGGTGAGCAGTAACAAGGGAGAAAAACAACAACAGTAATTTGGAACCTGAGAGAAGCTACTGCAGGCAGGCATTGCCAGGATGTAAGTATCTTTCACTTGGATACAGTTACAGCAAAATGAGTTCAGTGAAGCTGAAGGAGATGTTGCCAATGGGAGGAGGAGTAGAATTGGGAAAATAGATGCTATTCACACTGTGATTATTATTCACCCTGTGGAAGCATGAAAAATACTACATGTAACAGATGCATGAAAATGCCAAAAAGATAGTTATTTCCTGATGGATATGCTAAAACAATTACAGGTTGAAACGGACGAAGAGTAGAGAAACTCTACATCCTTACTTGGAAGTAGGTCTTAGAAAATACTATTAAATGAGAGCATAAGAATAAAAAAGAAAACATTCCTGAATCTGCATTTTGATTTTTAGTGTTCCATCTAAAGTACAGCAGCAAGCTATTTCAAATATGGTCTATTGCATGTTTGGAGGTAGACAAGTTTTGGTGGACCTATATGGACTTAAGTTTTGATTTGGAATGTCAGTTCCAAGACTGCTGGAGCAGTCCTTCATCTTTCAAATATCCTTAGAAAACATCCTGTGCTAGAGCAGCGTGTAGCCCTTAACTTTTGAACTCAGCCTTTTCAGCCTCTAATATTTTAAGCGTAGTATAGAAAAAAACAAAGGGGAAAACATAATGGTAACTGCTACATATATAAAGGATGTGTACTTTTATTATTTTTAGACAGCTACGTTTGAGTTACAGCTACCAGACTGATGGAGAATGATCAGCTGATTTTCTGACAGATGTTCTAGTTTTGTCTCTGAGCACTTTTTTAATCAAGGGCATAAATCAAAATTTACGTACATGAAAGCATGTCAGACTGTGCCCTTCATTATCTTTCTGGGCTGCAATTATGCAATGAAAGGAGATTACATCAGGGGAGAAAGAGATGAACTGGAGAGGAAAGGGAGGCATTTGAAACAAGAGCACAAGGTGGGTAAGATAAAACTGTACTATAAAAGAGAGCAGTTTCATGTAGCATGAGCTGTAGAACACATTTTCTCTGTTTAAAAAGTAACCAGTTAGAGACCAAAATGTCCATGCAGGAGAGAAAAGAGAAATAATCAAATCCACAAGACAGATTTGAGGAAGTCTTTGGTGTGTTTTGATGTTAATGTCGTTCCGTAGATCTTTGTGAACAGCAGTCAGCTCACAGCAGTATTATTGTCTCACCAACTAAATGGCTGAACTGACATGGGCAGGAACTGCAGTATTTTGGCACTAGGAACAAGTTTTAACAGCTTTACAAAGCAAAGGGAGATCCTGAGTATTTTCTATACTGATACGTAATTTACAATCTGTTTACTTGCCCTGGAGAGCATGTGGAGAAATATATTTGGGACACCTAGACTTCAGTAAATACAAACATCCATGAAAAGCCATGAGTCTGTGTCTGTAAACACAGGTTTGTTCTCTTTATTTTAATATTTCATGTCAAATCTTAACTGCACACAGTTTAATGAATACATAGTACAATGCTGTATCTGACCAAGAATGTTGGTAAACATACCTCATATGTTTTCTCAAAGTTGCATTCTTGAATGTCCATATATAGTTTTTATATTTTTGCTGCACATGGAAGAGATTCATTTGGACTCCAGCTGACTGTTTTCATGGAAGACAGAAACTTTCTACTAAATCTCCAGGTCAGAATTGTGAGTTACTGACTGGTTAAAGAAAGTGGTTTATTTGCATGTTTAAGTCATCTTTCAGACTTGCAGTTTTAACTCATGCTTTTGTTTCTTGCCAAGACGGATTAATTTCTTTTATTACGAAGTATTTAGAGGCACAATGGAGATTAAGAATATTTATTGCTGTTGTTGGAGAGACACAGCTCAAGGGCACTCTGAGGGAGAAAAAGAAAACGTTCTTTGTGATAGAAACGCCAGGTCAGCATTAGTAATCAAATTTCGACCCCTCCCTGCACGTCAGAGCAAGTCACGTTTGATCTCTGTCTACCTCTGTTTTTCTATCCATGAAACGAGAGCACTGATCTTTCTCAACATTGGCAGAATTTTTGTAAGGGGACTATGATGCTTTGCTTCTTATACGAACAACAATAAAATGATTAAGATTTTCCTCATCAAAATCCTAGGCTAAATATAGCCAGTTGTCAACTGAAATCTGACAGCCTTCCATCAGATTGGTCTGCAGCCCTGCCTGTGTCCCTTCCCACACAACGCACTGACCAAACTTACACAGAGGCAGCATTCCTGTTCCCACATTGCACACAGGACAAAAAACGTTGGTTTTAATTGAACAATTCCTGACTAATTATTAGAAATTAGTTTGTTAATTATCAGTAATTATTGTGTGCAATTCTGGCATGATAGTCTTTTGTGATTCTTAACAGTACAGTTGCTAATCACAGTTGTAACATTGCGGTCCCTGCGTGCCACTTGCAGCCAAGTATCGCCTTCTGCTACAGATGTTCTCACTTAAGCTGGTGCCCCTGGGTGTGATCCTGCAAATGCCTCTGTGCCTGTCCCAAAGCCTGTTTTGGTCAGCAGGAGTTTTTCCATTCAGTTCAATGGGCTTTGAGACAAGGATGGAGGGAGCAGAGCACTTTTGGTTCTATTATTTCCAGGATTCAACTATTTATTAGATAAAAGTCACGTGCACAAGCTGAGGTTAAGCCAAGCTAACAAGGAACAGATGAAAACAAATGGTTTGATGTCTGCAAGACAAAGAATTTTTATGAAGAGTTTTAGCTTGGTTATTGAGAGGTCTTTTTGTATAATTTGCTCCTCTGTAAAAGGAGTTTGTTTTAACAAGATTCTACGTAAGTATCTAAACAAGATTCATAATAAAGAAAACATGCTTTGCTTCATGTAGACAGTATGACCAAATAGACTTTCGGTTCCCTTCTGAGTGTTTGTATGGCAAAATCACATGAGAAGAGGGATCAGGTCATAAAAAGACAAGTGACTGGCAGAAGAGGCTGCTGCTGACCCCCTCCACAGTTTTCTTGTAGCTACAGAGCTGTTCATTGTGCTAGTCTGATGTGCAAATGGTGATGTGAGGAAATATACAGAGAGTCTTTTATCTGTCTTTTACTGGGGCACAAGTAAAGCTCAAGCACTGAATATTGAAATATATGGCTTTTAATAACAAAAGACCCATTGGGCAAAGCCTATGGCTATTGTGTTGTTGAGCAGGTGATTAGCATCCATCGGGGCTACAGCTATTTTCTTCTTATGTTTGTTCCACATGCAGATGTTGCTATGAGGAAAGGAGTCAGCAATGACTGATGTGGAGCCTGTGGTCACAGATTTTGCAGCATCAGGACGGGCAGGCCGCCGGAACGCCTTACCAGACATCCTGGGCTCTCCTGCTGGTGCTGGGACTTCAGACTTGCCACACAAACTGGCTGAGCTCTCCGTTTCAGAAGGTAATGCCTGCGCATTCAAGAAATGGACTTTTTTATGCAGTCATCCTTTGCTTTCTCCTTAAGAGTTCTGCCACCATGCAGTTTTGATGTCCATACTAATATTTCTTTCTGAATTTAAGATTAAATTCAACCTTCCAAAGCAGTTACCGCTTGTATTTCCTGAGGAGACAAATTAACCCAGAATAAGCCTGTCATATCCACCCACTTACTCAGAGTTCAGCAGCCTGGGGAGAGGTGCTAGGAACTGAATTCCAGTTCTTCTGAGGAAGAGCAAACCCAGTTGCGTTTGCTGGGCAGCTTGGAAAGCCACCACTCAGCTATAAATTAGGGTCTGTGCCTGCACTGAGATGACTTAGCACAAGACAGCAAGCTGCACTGTTAATCCAATTGCAGCTATCATCCTAACTCAGGAATATACATTAACAGTAGGGCTTTTGGTGATTCACCCCTGCTATTAGGCCTTCAGCTTTGCTGTCTGAGACCAATGTTGTTTTTTGGCCTGTCCTTTGGTTTGACATGGTGCTCTGTTGATTAGCACAGGCTAATCAACACCAGCTTTATATTTGAGTTCTTTTTACTTTCAAGGGGATTTTCAGATTCAGAAAAATCTGGTTTCTAATGCCTGTGAATTGAGAAGTACAGTTTGGCCCTGAGCATGGGTTGCCCCTACGCTTTTAGGTTCTGATTTGGAAGTAACTTTCTTCTTACGCCCATCACAGTGGCTGCTGTGGCAAATGCCACCACAGCTACTGGTCCCACTTCCAGGAGCAGCAATGGTGTAGGTGCAGCACAGGAGGAGGCAGGCCTGTGCTGAGGAGTGAAACTGAAGTATATTATAGGAGGGATTCCCAGGTTCTGAGGATGTATGTCCTGCTACTCTGTTGCCTGAAGCATTTACAGGATGCTAGAGTTTACAGCCTCTACAGGCAGGTGAGGAGGGTTCCTTTGATTACAAGCTGCTTTTTCTTTGATGATTTAGGTTATATTAATGTATTTGGGGTTCTGTAATCCAAACCTAAGATATGTTTATTGATGGACTGCTGGTGAAGAAGGTGGCAAGTAGAAACCACTTCCAGGAGGAGTGAAAAGGGACCAAATGACCACATCCTGGATTGATCCCAGGAAAGAGAGGAAAATAAGAATCTGAATGGGTGCTGGAAGGAGGGGTTACTTTTGCCAAAGGAAAGGACAAAGATTTATGAAGGACAGAGGGTGGATATAAAGGAAAAAAAGGGAAAGACAACAAAGTCAGATACCCTGAGGCTGCAGGGCAGTAGTGAGTGGAACTCTGGAAAAGCAGGGGGGAAGTAACATGTGCACTGTGTCAGAGTACATTCAGAGTAACACTGGGAGACCCGTGAGTCCAGGGGCAATGATAGCAGATAAGCCTCAATTAAAACTCCTGTGTTTAAAGGAGAGGTTTTCCCCCAGGAATATGAAAAGTATATCCCTACCAATTTTCTCTTTCTGATGTGTCTAACTGGAGCACTGCAGACCCATTCCAAAGTATAGTCACTTAACATTTAAGTCCTTGGTTTTCAAATATTGGGGGGGATAGGAGGGTGGGGGGTGTTATTCCAAATAGCTCTTCTGCCTGGCATGGATTGTGCAGCATGACCAGGGGTCAGGCTCCAGAAGGAGAGAAAAAGGAGGTAGACAGGAATTTATATTGTCGTTAGTGTCAGGAGCTGTGGAAGGGAAGTGACCAGTCCAACCCACTGAGATATTCATTGCTACATTATGTGTAACTAACTTTTGTACTGTTTAGAGTAGTGAGCTTTGAGGGAGGTGCATAAAACCGTGCTAAACAAAGCACAAAAGACTACAACAGCTATAGATAACTTCCTCATGTTTGTTTCATTTTGGCTTCTGGAAAGTTTAATAGTTGGAAAGAATATACTTTTTAAAGCATGCAAAATTTCTCTTCTATCGTCTTTTTTTTTTTTTTCCTCCTGGATAAAAAAGAACATGAAACAGTGAAAGTCTTGTTAAAAGAAATGTTACAGCACAGCATAAAGTAAGTACTTAGTCCTTAAAACAGAATAATCCTTCTCTCCCAGTGCCCATCCAATGCATTAAGAAGAAGAAATGAAACACAGTTACATTAGTTTTAGTAAAATGTACTGATGGTTTCTTACAAATACAAGGGCGAGTACTGCCAGGATGTGAAGAACAGTTAAGAGCATGGAATTATTCTTTACTTTTGTCATTGGCACATAGCTGTGCCAGAGCCCACCTGGAAGGAGCAGTGTCTGTTACCAGCACTTTGCAGTAGTGATAACAGGAAATGAACACAGAATACAGTTAGGTCCACTCTGACTGCTTGGATGCTTTTTGAGATTGGGAATTCCACAAATATCAGATGGGAACTACGGCCCCATTGTACTGCAAGTTATGACAGCAAGCAAAATGAGGAGAGTTCATCAAAATGGAAAGAAAGTTTGGAAGCTCAAATGCTATGACAGGGAAACAGTTTGTGAATCATTTGGGGCTCTAACAGGCATCTCTTTTCACTTGTTTCTGTTTTTAACAATAAGATGTTAAAAAAATGGAAGCCATTTCCAGTGCAGAACAAAGAGGTTGGATAAATGAGAGAAGCAGATAAGATGGAACATGTGGTGATATAAAGCATGCCCTATTTTTTTCTACTCTGAAAGATTCAATGAAGATTATGGGAAATGGTGTGAAGGACTCCCTCCATCTTGCTTCAAATGTAGCTGATGTTCACTGGATCATATGTTTCCTCTCTTTCTAAAACGGTATCAGCTGCTGTCATAGTGGTCAGGAACAGGACGCACTAATACTTTTTGTCTGGCTTAGAAAAGAGATTTTGCATATATTCTTCACGACTATACAAGAGTCATAGCTACATGACATAATTTTCCACGTACTCTGCAAGCCATACCACATTAATATTCTCAGGAGATACTAAGGAGAGATTTTGGCAGCAGCTGTTTATCTCATAGCCTGGCTCTGAAGTGAAGACCACCTGTATCCTGTCTGAGCATCCTCTGATGGCGAGTAAGTTTCAGAGGGCTGAGACCTCCCAGAGGTGCTCTGCTGGGAGGCCACACTGGAACCACGTTGAACAATTGACTGGCATCCCCTGTGATCGTAAAGTTGAAAAAGAGTCTGCAAGAAGTTTGAGAGCAAAGAGGCAATACTGCCTCTCATATTTGGTAATCTGCTTTAGGGTATTATTCTGCCAGAAACTTTTATTGTTTGTTGATTTTTTTCTAGGTGACTTGATACACTCAGCTTCTTAGCACCTGTCACACACTTAACTGCTACCAACTAAGAGATTAGATTTCCTCTAGTGACCCCTTTACCTCTACCTTGTCTGCAGAACTCCACATCCAACCACACACAAAAATGTCCAATAGAGAAGACTGTTCTGTCCCTCTTTCCTCAACAGCACCGCGCTACATAATGCTGAACGGTGTCAAATGACTCTTAATTGATCAGTATAAAACTCTGAAGCCTCCAAAAGTCTGAGTAGACTTAAAACATCAAATGACTTCTGCCAAGACCTTTAGCTGATGAACTCTATACAGTGGTAGCTACTTGCCATGGTTTGTAGAGACCAAAATACATAACTCTCTTGGCTGTTTGTGATATTTTGCTGTAACTCTCCATGACAAATAGTTGAAAATGAGACCCTTAGATTATGGCTGTTAAAGTAGATAGGACTTGGAAGTTGGTACAGCCAGATATGCTGAGCAGACCCCTCCTTGCCCCCAAAAGTACTGGGCTGGCTCAGGTTTGGTCATAAAAACTGTTCTCACCAGTAATGACACGTGGAATTTGAAGGCAGTGTGAAAATGATTATGCTTCGCAAAGAAATCCAGGAAAGAGAAGTTCCTGTTTCTCAGTGAGAGAACTTGAGCATCGAAAGTGACATGTTCATCTTATAGCCATGTGTGCTGGGGAGCTTTTACTTGCAGAAGAGTGAACTTCCAAATCAGCGTAACAAAAAAATGCCCTTGTCTTGTGAAGACAGCGTGAATTCCCCATGGTATTTCTTGGCAAAGAAGGTCAGCCAGATAAGTGGCATGTTCGTAAGCTGTTATGTTACTTATCTGAAACCAAGCAATGCTCAGAGGTATGCAATATTTTAACTTGACTTTGGAAATTACCCAGAAAAAAGAAGAATAACAGCAATAAAAAGTTAGCTCCAATCTGTTTCTTACAACCAAATGCACATGGATCAGCATGTGCAAGAAGCAAACAGATCCACACAGGAGGCAATTGCTTTTGCAAGGCGCTTTTGCAAGTTCTTTATCTTTCAAGGTAATTTCTCTTTCTACAGCACTCACGAACATGGTGGTGTGTAGTGTGGTAATAAAGAGCCAATCCAGAGATGATCAGTGAACCCAAACATCTGACCGCACTAAAAAACCTGTGAGAATATGTGTGGTATAAACATTTAATTTTGTGCTTTTTCAGATGAAGGGGCAGAGAGTGGAGAAGTGTCATCATCCAAAACTTTGCCGGAAAGTCAAGAGGCGGAAGGAAAAAGCAATGATTCCTAACACCTAAGGACTGCTGGATTAATGAAACCCATCAACAGACTTTCCAGTTTCCTTGTGTCACCTCTTCCGAAGTGTGGTAGCAGCTTTAGCAGCACAGACAAGATTTTGCAACACACTTGTACCTAGATGACATCAATGTGGAACTACTGTTTTTTCTACTGTCATCCTTCAAAACCAATGTTCCACACATCCAAATGGGAAGAGAGCTAAACAATGTATCTCCTGGTTTAGGCTTTCTTATGGTTATAGTATTCATTCTAACTAATCTTCTTTGACAGTTTCAATTATTACACCTAGCAGATGTATCAACAACTAATGGTTGCTTCAAAATAAAAATCCTATTTCTTAATTTCCCAATATTGCTTCTTTCTGACACAGAGGTATATGCACTCTGCCCAACTTAAGATGATATTAACTATACCTAAGTTTACAGCTATTGTCTTTAATTTATCTCCTGAGATGTTTTTTTCACAGAATCACAGAATTTTTGTGGTTGGAAGGGACCACCGAGTCCAACCCACACACATCCAAAAAAAACCAAAACAAAACGAAACCCCACAAAAGCATGAACCCCACAAAACAAATCACCCAACCCAACAATCTCAGCCACTAGAGCATACCCTGAAGTGCCACTTCTACATGTTTCTTAAATACCTCCAGGACTGGTGACTCCACCACCTCCCTGGGCAGGCTGTTCCAGTCATTAGGCATATATAGATGGGTGTGAGAAAATTCATTTTCTCTCCTGTTTCCAAAAGATTTTGTATTTTACTTAAACACCAATGTTTGTTTTCAAACTCTCTTTAAACTCTGTTCGATTATGGCAGATCATCTCAGTTCTGCAACTCTCAGCAGTCTTGCCACTTCTGTCGTTTCTGTTTTCAGGCTGAATATCGTAGCTGTTCACATGTACCTAAAATATAGTAGCCATGTTTGTAAGTGATCAGAATTGCTTAATCTCACTGTGGAAATTAAATAGCTATCATCTTTTCTGTCTTCTGGTGATTCCTTGATACTTTTCCAGTATGACAGGACTTAAAACCCCTGAAGACATATTGCTTTTATTTCATTTGGTTTTTGCTTTATTGTTTGCTGACAATAAAGATGTTCCAATCGTGATTTTTATAAAGATTTTTAAGTGAAGGTTTTTCACTATTGAAAGGTATTGGTATGTCACAGAGGTCATGCTCCTGAAAATACTTAGCATTCATTTTCACATGGTAGAAGACCTAAGATTCGTGTGCAGATGTGCACCATTACTACAGCTTGGGGCAGCAGCCTTTTATGTACTTGAAACCTAACCAACACCAACAATTGAATACTGGGTTTGCCCATACAATCTCTCTGCTGGACTGTCATCAGAGGATGCAGCTCTGATGGGTACATTCCGCATTTGACTGGTATTCCATCTATAAAATAATTGTCTATTTTCATAGCTGGCAGAGAACTTGCAAGGGATCTTCGCAAGAGGACCTCCCATTCCTAGCGTGCATTTACTCACCCACTGTCTTTTGGGGACCATTCAGTAAAGGATTCAATTTCATCCAACTGAGCTGACACCCAGTTCCCTCCACTTATCTGGACTCATTTAACAAGTGCAGCATTCAAAATTACTTTCTGGTTTGGAAAGGTCAAATAACTTACTCTCTGGACCAAAACAGGTGGCTTAAGAAAGACTGAGAGACTGAAGTAGCTGACACTGGAGGGCCAGAGTTGAAAATCGCAGTGAAGAGGGACTCAGAGCTAACTAACTACTTCTAGTACACACTCTTACTTTGGGTTGCAGTCCCGTTCTGATATACCAGCCTCCTTTATAGCATCACAATACATAACATTGTTCAATTTTAAAAAGTCAAAATGATGCCATGGAAGTCAAGTAGCTGAGTATTGCTGAAACAGAATTCCTAATATGCTATAAGTGGAGCATAAGCTAAAGAGCTCTTCTGGGTCATGGCCTATATTGAATTCTCCTTTCACAGTTGCAGCACTGGATATATTTAGATTCTTCTTTAACAGAATACAGACACTAAAATTTGGGTTATCAGAATAGATACTTAAAATAAGCATTTTGCTAATCTAAGATGCTTTGAAGTTTTTTACTATTAAAACACCAATTAAGAACCACCTGAATTTAGCAAATTATTCACTCTGTAGAAATCATTGCACCACTATATACATGCATGGAGTTAACTGCTTGCAGAAGTACAGCTTAAAACTAGTCAATCTTCAACACTGGAAGATTAGTGCTTAGTTTGTACTTAAACTGTGTGAACCTGTCATAGCAAACACACTGAACAGAAAAAAAGAATATTAACAGAAAATTAGAAAAAACTGGATGAGAAGCAAAGACTAACAGGAAGACTTAAAATGTAACTTAATGCAGGATGAATATATTTGATCTATAATATGTGGGTCTGTTGCCTATCATAGGCGTGGCGACCTGGTTCAAGAACAGCGTGGCGACCAACCCCAGGCCACTCGCTCCATCAGCTCACAGACACCAATGTGGTGGACGGCAAATGGCGTTTATTGATAGGTGAAACAGCCTTATATGGCTTTGGTTTGTGACGTCACTTCCGCCTGCTTACATCATGAACTGAACGCTATTGGCTATCAGGAGAGAGGCCCTACCTTTCCGTACAGCACGACATCTTCCGGCCGCCAGGTCCTAACTACCCACATGGGTCACACATACAGTCCTCATTTGCCTGTGTATTACCTAGTTGCAGATTAATCAAGTTACAGACTCAGACACACCTCTTTGCCACATGCTTGTACAGTTTGTATCTAAACAGCCGTTAGTCTAGGCTGCAGGAAAGAGCTCTTCTGTAGTCAGTTCAGATGTAAAAGATTAGTATCTAGTTATACCCTGGATTTTGTAGAATAAACCTTCCCAGTTCTGAGCCAGCTATGCATTTCTGACCAGTACACACAGAATCAGAAACACTGGTTGGTGGAGGAGATACCATGTCATATAAACTTTGGTCCAGATGTGTTTGTTAGTTCTGTATTATGCTTGACTCAGGCAGACAGGAGCTACCCTCTTCAGAGCTCTCTGCAGGTCATCCAGCAGCCTGGGATTTAGGCAGGTTTACTGTCTTAAGCACAGCTAAAGTTGGGAAAGCTTTGCTTCATTTTCTTGTTAGCACCTTGAAGACAGGTAGTAGTCCTACTAAACTTTGGCTGAGCCTGTAAAGAGCGAACTAAGTGCTTCTGAATACATTTCTCACTGAGCCAGTTTATCCAGTTTCAACCATTATCCGGGCTATACCACTCTCCCATTAGCTCCAATAATGGGAGAGTGTTTCTCTTAATCCACAAGGTAACACAGTTATGGCCCTGAATCAGCAGAGTATTTTAAAACATGCTCAACTTTAAATGCAGATTAGTCTCACTGAAGTCAATAGGACTACTTAGTGCCTAAAATTAGGTACATACTTAATTATCTTGACAAATTACAGCGGCAAACTTCTATTAAGGCTCATATGGTATTATAATGCATTAATCCCAATTTCTATTCCTGCAAGTGTGGCACAGGAAGTTGCATCTTTTTCATCAGCATACACCACTATCCTGGGCTTTTAGAGAGCAAAGAAATTAATTTACTGCCAAGCAAAAAAGGTAAATTTGAAAATTGGTCTAGATTTTTCCAATTGTCATTGAGAAAGTATTTTTCAGGTCAGCACTTCATCAGAAGCTCCAAGTAAGAGGTGGATGAATGTGCTGAAGCACATCTCTTGTTATAAACCAGGAAAGTTCAATTTGTTATCCGGAAGGCAATAAAGGACTAAATAGATTTGGAGGTAGGGGACTGATTATTAGACTGTTCTCACTTAGAAACATTAAGAGAAGTAATTAAACATTTTTTTAAAATGAAGTTTATTTGCTATTATTCCTCATACAGCTATCTCCACCTGTTCCATATAACATCATTATGACGTAACATTGCATAGGCTGCTGGATGAAATGACCATTTCATAAAATATACTACCAGTTTACAAGGTAGTATATTTTTAAAATTTTCCAAGTCACTGATAGTACAGCAACGTGCAGGTCAGATCTTGCTGTCACTGAAGAAAATTATCAGTTTCACACTAATTATAGTGTGAATTATATACAACTTCAGTTTTAAGCCATGAATTACTAATAATGCAGAAAATTTATTGCAACTTGGAATAATAACACAAATGCTTGGAAGCAAGGAAATATTCGTGGAAATGGCATATATATTTGCACTATCCAAGACATCATTTTTAGTTATACAGACCTGCTTCTGACCCACGGTGGCCACTTCTCTGTTGTGCAGCTTTCACACAACGGTGATCATACAAAATAATATCACTGCACTTGCATTAGTCAAAAATTACAGCAGAGTAGTGGCTAGAAGAGGTTTAAATTACACTTTAGCATCATGTCTTCCAAATACCCTTTATGTATCATACATACAAGAAGGAATGCTTCAAGATTTAACAAATTACTTGGGAGTGCTTTGTATTCCTCTTCTGTCTGCTGGCACTCTGTGATAAAGCCCATGAAAAGGAATTGAACAGAGATTTCTGCATGAGTTTGTCCACCGGTTTGGTACAGGCCATGTTTGCTGTGCTCAGCGAGAGTAAGTTCCAGGCCCACCATGGATCCGTGTGGGTTCCCCAGGGTCCACAAAGCACGAATCAGTGGGGCTGAGCCCACTGGGGTCCCAAGGCGCTTGCTCTGAAGTGGTTTGGGCAGAAACAACAAAGGCTTAAACCGTCCTGCCATCTAGTGGAATCTTCAGCCTGCCAGGTAGTTCTCGCAAATAAGAGGGACACAGCTTAGGAGACCTCAAAATCAGCTGCGGGGTATCTGCTTGAGAGGGAAGAGTGAAGAAGGTGTGAGGTGGCCTGGTGAGAGACAGGCCATCTCCAGCTAATCTGAGACCTTCACTTCAAGTGTCTAGGACCTTGGTGCCCCCGTGTATCCAAAAAGTTGGGTGATTGCAGACAGGAGACATCTCACACGATTGAGAACACTGCTCCAATAGCTTACATAGGCTTGGGAAAATAATGCCAGCTGAAGCTTCCCCGCTCCACGGGGCTGCTATTCACAGGTGTGTGATGCTCCTTCCTGCTGCCCCTTGTGGCCTCCTCCGTCACCCAGCCAACCCGAGCAAGTGCCACATCCAACTTATAGGCCTTGGTGGGAATTCAACTCTCATGGCCTGGCCAAAGGAAAGATGCTGTGCTTGGGTACCCAGGGGTGAACTAGCCAAAAGCATTTTCAACTTGTAAGCTCTGTTGTTAAGCAGGTGGCTAAGCCTGGCTTGCCACCTACCCAGGTTTAAATACCTGCCCTATGATTTGGGCTAAGGTGGAATACTACCATGATGACTGGTTGTGACCTTTCTGAGGAAGATCTCCAACAAGGTTCACCTTCCCCACCTGATGATGTTCTGCTTATTATGGGGTTGTTCAGCCTGGACAACCTGGAGAAGGCTCTCAGGACACCTTCCTGTGGCTTTTCAGTACTTAAAGGGGCTTTAAAAGAAAGATGGAGACAAACCTTTTATCAGGACCTGTTGTGGCTAGACAAGGGATAATAGCTTTAAACTAAAAGAGAAAAGATTTAGACTAGACATGAGGAAGAATTTTTTTACAGTGAGGATGGTGAAACACTGGCCCAGGTTTCCTGGAGAGGTGGTAGATGCCCCATCCCTGGAAACATTCAGGGTCAGGCTGGATGGGGCTCTGAGCAACCTGATCGAGTTGAAAATGTCCCTGGTCCTTGCAGAGGGGTTGAACTAGCTGAACTTCAAAGGGCCCTTCCAACCCAAACCGTTCTATGATTCTGCTTTGGATAGTGATTAGCATTAAGTGTTAGGATGTGTTATTTTGTTTCAGCAGTTTGCTTTATTTCCCTGTTCAGCCTGGTGGGGATCAGTTCATATCCCAAGATGGCTGGGAGGGACAGGACACTTGAAGTCCTGTGCTTCACCCCATCCTGTGCCACGTCCTAATGCTAGAGCTCTGGATTTTAATTCAACGCTTTAGTTTGTTGGAAATTGGTTTTCTTGCTGGTGCTACAAAGCCTGGGTGCTGTGGACTTTTTGACAGGCTGAGGGAGCTGGGGCTGTTCAGCCTGGAGAAGAGAAAGCTCCAGGGAGACCTTAGAGCAGCCTTCCAGTAACTGAAAGGAGCTACAGGGGAGATGGAGAGAGATTGTTTGTCAGGAAGTCTAGTGACAGGACAAGGGGTAATGGTTTTAAATTGGAAGAGGGGAGATTTAGATTAGATATTAGGAAGAAATTCTTTACTGTGAGGGTGGTGAGGCACTGGAACAGGTTGCCCAGAGAAGTTGTGGATGCCCCATCCCTGGAAGTGTTCAAGGCCGGGCTGGATGGGGCTTGGAGCAACCTGCTCTAGTGGGAGGTGTCCCTGCCTATGGCAAGAGGAGGGGAAGGGGATGATCTTTAAGGTCCCTTCCAACTCTAACCATTCTATGATTTTATGACTTTTCTGGATTAAACATGTATTCAGCAGTTACCTCCAACATAAAGGGACCTAATATGAGGATTTAGATGATGCTTACCGGTGTTTTATTCCTGGGAATCTGCTGTGCATTGATTGACGCTGTAAACCCAGTGTTTATTATAGAACACACAGAAAAGCTAGCCTGTGAGAGACTGGTTTAACTTCTCTCTATATTTTATATTATTTTTTCCAGATCCCTTGGGCATGTTTGTAAACAACGCATTGGCAGGGTAAATAAAAAGACGGAGCGGGTACACTGCCCTTAACCCCCAGCAGTATACCAGAGGTAGTTCTCTAATATTAAGCCTATTTTCCTGAGGGTAGAGCCAGGAGCCCCTTTGGCTCGGGGCCTCCGCCGCCTCAGGCCGACGGGCCGCCACCCGCGGCCCTGCCGCTGCGCGCCCGGCGGGCACAAGATGGCGCCCCAGCCCGCCGCAGGCCCAGGGCCGAGCCGTCGCCTTCTTCACAGGCGCGGCCCGCAAATGGCAGCGTCTGGGCCTCCTCCTTAGGTGTGAACTGAAACATCAAAAATGAGGCGGGAGAAAGGCCGGTGTTCCCCGGTGCGGCGGATGGCGCCGGC
>VXBW01005549.1:41423-61183 GCA_013400375.1 Thinocorus orbignyianus | reverse complement strand
CACGGGGCTGGGGCAGGCGCCATTCGTGTTGTTGAGGTCTCCCCCGAGCATCGCCCCTGAAAAGCAACGGGAAAGACGGGGTCACTCATCCACTCGGAATCGGGGGGAGCATCCCTCCCTTCCAAGAGCGGGGAAGAGGCCAGGGGCTGGGAGGAGGAGGAGGAGGAGGAGGGAGGAAGGCAGAGGAAAATGAGCGGTGTTGTCTTCCCTGGGGAGAAAATCCCGGGCAAAAGCGAGCAGCATTCCTGGTGATCAGATTGGGGAACATTATCCAGGCAGATCCTTTTCCTCTGGGCAGGAGCCAGGCGGCCCAGGAGCCCGCTCCAAAGGAGGCGGCTTGGAAAACACCACGTCGATTTCATTCCCAGCCCCTTCTCTTGGGGAAACGGGAAGGAGGGGACAGAGAGCCCCAGTAGGGAGAGGGGAAACACGATCTGCCCCGTAATGTTCACACCGAGGGGAAACCGGCCCCGCGCTGCCGGACGCTGCAGCTCGGCCTCCTGCAGGCCCGGCCCGGAAAGCGCCGCCACTCCCTGTCGTGCCGGGAAGAAAACGTACCAGAGGGCTTCTCATCATCAAATCACGGAATCACTCCGGTTGGAAAAGACCCTTGGGATCATGGAGTCCAACCATCAGCCCCACTCTGCAAAGTTCTCCCCTGCACCACATCTCCCAACACCAGAGCTCAACCACCCTTCAGCACATCCAGGGACGGGGACTCCGCCACCTCCCTGGGCAGCCCATTCCAGTGTCCGACCACTCTTTCTGGGAAGAATTCTTTCCTAAAATCCAGTCTCACCCTCCCCTGCTGCAGCTTGAAGCCGTTCCTTCTTGTTCTATCACTAATTCCCTGTGAGAAGAGACCAGCACCGGCCTCTCCACAATGTCAAGTAGTTGTAGAGGTTGATGAGGTCTCTCCTCAGCCTCCTCTTCCTCAAACTAAACAATCCCAGCTCCCTCAATCGCTCTTCCTAAGATTTATTCTCCAGGCCCTTCCAAATTTCTTACAGGCTGAGAGAGCTGGGGCTGTTCAGCCTGGAGAAGTTTTGGGGAGACCTTGGAGCAGCCTTCCAGGATCTGAAGGGAGCTCCAGGAGAGCTGGAGAGGGACTCTTGGTCAGGAAGCGGAGGGACATAAAACCCCTCGTCTGCCCTTGTCCCGAGCCCACGGCATCGCCCTGAGCTGAGACCCCGACCCAACACCCTGCACCGTGTCTGCTTTGGGACGAGCAGCTCCAGTGCGTTGCTAAAAAAAAGAGTCTCAGCGCGAGTGCAGTGCTAAAAAAAAGGAAAAAATTTAAGGGGAAAAAAAGAAAAAGCTCTTCTGACATGCGAGGGCCTGGCTCCTATAAACAGGATTTCTTCCGTGTCCCAGGCAGCGAGTGAATGAGACGCAGATGGTCGGGCTTGGAACACCTCCGTGCTCGCAACCGCCAAATTATCCCCCTCCAAATGCGGGCGACGGCCAATCTCCAGCCCTTCTGAGCACAAACCCAAACCTCGGGGGGTTATTTTCGGCAGAGGGGCCCACGAGAGGGCAAGGGGGGAGCCCTGGAGCTGCAGGAGGGCTCTGCCACCCAGCCCGGGCTGAGATGTTGCTCTTTGGGACCAGCCCCAGGGCAGAAAGAACCCTCTCCCCCCGACCTGGGGGTCCCATCCCGCTGTCCCAACACTTCCAGTCAACCCCAAAACCGGTTCCACCTTCAAACCCCGGCCCCTGTCACATCCCTCCTTCTGCTCACACCCACCCTTCCATCCCACAGCCTCGGGGGGCCGCTGCCGAGTGCCCACCGCCCAGATGTCACCGTCACCGGCTTTGCCACTTGCAGCCCGTGTGATTTTTCACAGCCCATCTGCCACGAACCGAAATAGCAGGCAGGGGCTTTTCTGCACGCTCTCGTTACTGGTGATCACACCGCGGGAGAGCCAGGCTGCGGTCACACGTTGCCGTGGTTGTCCCTGTCCCCTCAACGCTGCCACCGCTGCAGGGGACACGGGTGACGAGCTCCTCTCCCCCGACCTCCCTCCGCCACCCACCACCGCTCCCCGCTGGAAACGACCGTTCCCTCCGATCCAAGTGAATAACAGCCGGGTGACCGACTGCGACCAGCGCAGCCCGACTCAGAAAAGCCCCGTTTGGGCAGCGGTCCCGTGTCACCGAGTGCCACCGGCGGCGAGCAAGATGCCAGCAGCCACCCCCAGGCCTGGGAACGGCGCCGGGTGACTCATCTCCGCGCTGCCCAACCTCAAAAACCAGATCCCTGCAGGGATCCGGCTGCCGGAAAGACCTTGGTAAGACAGGAGGGTCACCTCCAGTTTGGGAACAAGGCATGAACTGGGGGCATCAACCTCTGCCATCTCCAGTTTGTGTCCTGGTCTCAAACTGGGGGACATCAACCTCTGGCAGGAGGGCAGAAACAACAGCCCTGGGCAAGAATCCTGCCAGGGTGCTCCTGCCACCCACAGACTCGGGGACATTTGCTGTCCCCGGCAGGGGATGGAGGCAGCAGCGGTGTCCCCAGCCTCCTGGGAAGCTCTGCAAAGGCACAGAGGGGACAGGGAGGTGACTCGAGACAACCAGCACAGCTTCACCAAGGGACAGTCCTGCCTGAGCAACCCAGTGGCCTTCTGTGATGGAGTGAAGGGGACATCAGGGACAAGGGAAGAGCTATGGATGTCATCCACCTTGGACTTCTGTAAGGCCTTTGGTCAGGTGAGAGCCTGGCCCAGGGTGCCCAGAGAAGCTGTGGCTGCCCCATCCCTGGAGGGGTTCAGACCAGGCTGGATGGGGCTTGGAGCCACCTGGGCTGGTGGGAGGTGTCCCTGCCCTGGCCAGGGTGGGGGACTGGGTGGTCTTTAAGGTCCCTTCCCACCCAAACCAGATTCTGCGCCCCACACCAGGTGCTGCACACTCAGCAGGGCTCTGCCAGGGAGGATGATGAAGAGGAGGGCGAAGGGTCCCGGCGTGGCTCACCTGCACTCGCCGGCCGCTGGGGCAGCCCCGGGGACACGGTGTTCCTCTGCAGCGCCGGCTGCTGCGGTGAGAGGAGCCGGGGGTCCGTCAGCGAGGAGGTCACCAAGGACTGGGTCACCAGCGAGCTGCCGGGGTTGCTGAACTGGAGGGTGTTCTGGTTGGTCACCGGCACCGTCACGGGCATGGCGAAGTTGGGAGCGGGCACTGCGGACTGAAGGAGAGAGCAGGGGGTAAAGGGGAGCCAGTAGCCGGGAGGAGTGGGGGGGTCCATCACAGCAGCTGGGAAAAAAGGGGGGACAGGCTGAGGGGACACCCACCCCCACCCCGAAACACTGCTGTGCTCGCCCCCTGCCCACGTTGGCATCTCGGAGGGATGCTCCGGAGCCTGGACCCCACTGGGGAAAAGCAATCAGACACGTGGAAGTGTTGTAACCGTCCTGCTCTGAGCGACACAGGACTGATTTCTCCTCTAATCCCAGGAAAAACTGCACTTTCAGAAGGCTCCAGTGTCTGAATTTGGGGAAATATTCCCTTTACAGCCAGCTCCGGGGGNCCCAATTCCCCTTCCCAGGTGGGGAAGGTTCCTGGGGTGGGAGAAGAATTGTCCAAAGGGCAATAAATCGCTGTGGGATCCTCCAACCATCCCAGCAACCACTCGCTTTGGTCTCATTTTCAGGCTGTATTTATTTACCCCCCGTGTTTTCAGGGCAGCCCATGGAGAGGGTGCTGGAAACACCCCAAAGCATCACGCTGGGTACCATCAGGGTGGTCTGTCCCCCGTGGCCGAGCTGCCCTTCATCCTACCGCAGAGGCCAAGCATCCCACGGGGATTTCACCAGGCTGTTTCTCACCCAGCAGGATGGGAAGAGCCAGGGAGGGGATCAGCGCTTAGGGCTGGCACCGCTGCCGGTGGCAGAACCCCTGGGGAGGGCTCATTTTGCCCCGCACAGCCCCTCCAGGTGACACTGGGATCCATCCTGGTCCCTCCAGGAGGTGCTGGGGAGGAGGAGGAGCTGACCCCGGGGGAGCAGGAGCGTGGCTGAAGCCCTGTCCTCGGCTGCAGGTCGAGGCCCAGCTTCACCCCGCAGCGTCCCCGCTGCCGCCTGGCCATGATTATCCCGCCCTGATGTCACCGATTTGCTCCGTTAACAGGAGCCGGCACCTGCTCAGAGGCTTTAGTGGGGGCTTTGCTAAAGTCCCGCTTTAATTTGCTGGGGGGCTGGAAGGGCACTGGTGGACGGGACCACCAGTGGGGCCGGAGCTGGGACCCCTCGGAGATGCGCTGGCAGAGGGAGCTGAGCATCCCCCCACTGCAGCCTGTTGTCGGGGGGGAACGAGCCCCCCAAAACCTGCTCCTAGACAGGGTGATGCTCTTTCAGGGACGGTTCTCCCCTCCACCGGCTGTGGGGAACCCTCCCCACCAGCCTCTCAAGGGCACCCCGTCCTTCAGAGACACCCCGTGGCCACAGCCGAGCCGGGGGCCGGTGGCTCTGCCGGGCAAGAGGCAGCTCCCGGCCCTTCACCCACGGCCGGGGACACAGAGCCCACCCCCCACCCCCCAAACTCTGCTCGGCTGCTCCCCCCCGGCTGATTCTGTAAAACCAGGAGGAGGAGGAGGAGGAAGAGGAAGGTTTCTCAGGCGCTGCATGAGGAGCGTTGTGTAATAAATCACTGCAACGGAGTCCGCCTGCATGCACATTCCCGGGAAGGGAAAGGAAAAGCTAATTCCCCCCTCAGCTCCTCCCCCTGGTGCATCTCAATCAACGCCGTGATAAAGCCAGGAGAGGAGTTTTTGCTTTTAATCCCGTGTCATCCACCCCACTGCACCTTCCAACAGGCTGCGCACCCCGGGCCACCAGCAGTCCCCAGTGTGTCCCCCCCCGCAGCCCCTCACCCTCCCGCTCCCCAGGGAGGACACACATCACTCCAAAATCCGGGTGAGCAGATGCACACATCAGCCAAACCTCAAACCAATCTCCATTTCCACAAAAAACAAGCGAGCCCAAGCACCACACGCAGCAGCCTCCCCTGAAGCCACACAAGGCTGGCTGGTACGGTCCCCGGGCGCTGAGGCTGGTTAGAGCTCATCACACACAAACCCAGCCCAGCCGGTTAAAAAAGGGGGAAAAGCATCTCTCTTCAACCTGCATCACTCAGGGCCTGGCTCGGGGTGTTTAGCGGGGGAGCCGGACGTTATTCCCTGACTTGGGAGTCCGAAGGGACCTCGGGGCATGGAGCATCCCTCTGGATGCCGCCTCCGGCGATGGGAGCCTGGCGGAGCCCTGCCTTTGCCGCACAAAAAATACAGATGCTAACGCAGCCCCCGCTTCCCGAGGGTGTTCTGCAGCCAGGAGGAAGCTCTGCTGCCTTTCTCACCTACTTCACACCAGCCACGGGTATTCGGAGAGGCACCGGGGAGCAGGGGGGGCACATCCAGCCCGGGCCCGACCCCCACCCCAACATCCCCCAAAATGAAACCAGGGAGGAACCACTGGGAGGATGAGGAAGGGCCAAACCTCACTGAGCTGGGACACCTGCACCCCGTTTTGCTTCACACCCCCCCAGCTCTCCCAGGGCTTGGGGCACCCCCCCAGTGAAATCCAGGGGATGGGGATGCAGATTTGGGGGTCCTCGGGAGGCTCCCTGCTGAGTCAGCAAAATAAAGAGCCGTGGCTTCCCTGAGACCTAATCCTTAAGAAAAGTCAGAATTGTGACTTGAGGGGAGGTGGGGTGGAGGATGTAAACCAGAGAGGGACAGATTTTATTTTATTAAAATATATCTATTTTTTAGGGGGTATAATTTTTGCCGTGCCCCATCCAGCCCTGGGAAAGGAGGAGCCCCCCTTTTCTGCTCCCGGCTGCAGCGACTCGGGACTAATCCCTCCGAAGAATCCTGGCCGGCACCGACAGCCTCTTCTCCCTTCANTCCTCTCTCCTGACACAAATCCCTTTCAGCGCTGTCCTGATGCCACCCCGGCGCCGGCTCCGGGATCACGGGCTAAAACCTCCCTGGATTTCTGCCACCGCCACCAGCTGTACCCGCCCCCCCCCCTCCCGGTCTTGCTGGATTTGGGGAGGAATTAACACGGAATAGCCCAAACCAGGCTGGAGGCTCACTGGGATGTGAGAGGTCAGTACCCGCTGCCAGCTCTCAGGGATGCTGGGGTCTTAACCCAGGAAAAAAAGCACTTTTGGGGGGGAAAAGAGGCAAAAAAGGGAGCCCTAATTCTCTACATGCAGCAAAGGAGCGGGGAATAAAGATATCCTCCTGCAAAGAGCCAAGGAAACTCAGGAATGCCGGAGCAGTCAGCACTCATCAATAGATCACACGGACGCTGGGGTCTCAATACAGGCAAAAAGCCATTTGGGGGGGAAAAGAGGCAAAAAAAAGAGGCTCTAATGCTCTATATACATCAATGAATGGGAGAACAGGGATATCCTCCTGCATGGAGCAAAGGAAACTTGGGAATGCTGGAGGGGTCGGCACCCACTGCCAGCTCACATGGATACTGTGGTCTTAACTCAGGAAAAAAAGCACTTTTTGGGGGGTAAAGAGGCAAAAAAGCAGCCCCTAACCCTCTACAGGCAGCAAAGGAGAAGGAAACAGCGACACATCCTCCTGCACGGAGCCAAGGAGGCTCAGGAATGCTGGAGCTCATGGGAATGGTTTTCCCAAGGGCTGTTCCTGCTGCTTTGGGTGGGGATGCGGGGGGACCCTGGTGGCCCCTCATACACCTCCCCCATCACACCNACGGGGAGGGCGCAGGGGGGTGGAAATCGAACAGAAGAAAAACAAAACAAACAAAAAAAAAGAAAGAAAAGAAAGAAAAAGAACATATAATGAAGGTTTTCCAGCCAAGGGGCAGGTACTTACACCGTAGCGCTTGAACAGGATATCCAGATCCTCGCTGCCTTTACGGTATTTATCCTCCATCAAGGGGCTCTGGTCTATGGAGTCATCGCCGTCGGGCTCCGGGCTGTCACAGCCGTTAAAACCTTTCTTTCTTAACGTCTGAAAACACAACCGGGACAGTTTGAGATCTGGGAGTGGGGATTGGGAACGCGGGCTGATGGCGGAGCCGGGCAGGAAACTCCCCCTCCCCCAGAAACATCCCTGGACGGACAAGGGCTCGCCCCAATAAACATCCAAGATGTCCATGATCTCAGTGGGGTGAAAGGGTTCAGGATCCAGCCGTCGGGTTTTGATGCTGGGGTGTCTCTAATTAAGGAATAGATGGATGGATGGAGGGATGGATGAAAGGAAAGATGGAGGGATGGGTGGATGGATGAAGGATGGATGGAAGGACAAACCAATGGATGGAAGGCCAGATGGATGAAAGGATGGACGAATGGATGGAAGGATAGATAGACAGATGAATGGATGGATGGATGGAGGGAGGAGGGACGGATGGATGGAAGGATGGATGGAAGGATAAACGAATGAGGGATGAAAGGATGGATGAACGGATTGAAGGATAGATCGATGAATGGATGGATGGATGGATGGATGGATGAATGGATCAAAGGACAGATGGATGGAAGGACAGATGGATGGATGGATGGATGGATGGATGGATGGATGGATGGATGGATGGATGGATGGAGAGAAACTGCTTTGGATGGATGGAAGGACAGATAGATGGAAGGACAGAAGGACGGATGGGTGGAAGGATGAAGGGTGGACGGAAGGAAGGATGGATGGATGAAGAGAAGTCCCTTTGCTTTCAAAGGATCTGTTTACACCACAGCTGAACTGAGTCCCACACCAGCTCAGGCACATTCCTCACCTAGAACTACTGCGGTGACAAGGAGGGGAAATGAACCTTAATGACATCTGCTCTCCTGCTAAAAATAGGGAAAAACCCTCAAATAGCGTTCCTTAAACAGGGAAATCAAGCCCAAAATAAGAAGCAGAGAGTAGTTTGCCCCTGGCAAAACCCTGGCATTTACCAACAGCACGAGAGGGACCACGCGAGGTGATCCCTGGGTGGGGTGACACCGGGAGGTGACAATGACAATGCCCGGGCATCAAACCCCGTGCCTGGACCTGGGCAGTGCCACTCTTTCCATGCCAAATTCAACAGGGGGGGAAAAATTACAACATTTTAAAAAGGCACCCAAAAAACAACCCAAAAAGAGCCTTGAAAATTCTCCTCTGTCTTCCTAAACGGTAACAAACATCTCGTTTTTGAGACCAAACCAGATCATTGACCAGGAGCTCCAGGAAACACCGAGCTTGGTGGAGGATTTTTGCTGGAGCGGGGTCAAGCAACAGGCACCAAACCCACGCCCGGCCCTTCTCCCACCCAGCACAAGCTTTTCACCAGATTTTTCGATTAAAATTATTCCTTCATGGTCATAATTTTTACTCCAATTTAAGCGGAGGAGGGGACAAGTCCTCACCCACACCCAGCTCCACCAGGGAAGGACCTCGCTCGCTTTCGGCCGCGGTGGCACCTGAAGCCCTGTTTGGTGTCACCAATAATTCCTGCTAATTATTTTTACCTAATTACCTAATACTAATTCCTGGTACCCCCAAGTGGTGTTATTTACTGTCTCTTTAGAGAGAAGGAGAGTGGGAACCTGAGTTCCTGGCAGGAACAGGAGGTTCCCAGGGCTTTTCCTGCAGGATCCTGAGGATTTTTCCCCATTATTTTGCTATTTTTGTACACGTCCTTGTTTGGTTTTAGAATGGGCCAAAAAAAGGACCAGGTGCTGCCAGTGGGGAAGGAACATTTTCGCCATTTGGGGTTTGGTTGGGTTTTTTTTGGAAATTGCTCTTTGTGGACTTTTTTCCCCCCAAACCCTTTTGTTCCCCCGATGCAGCCGAAAGACGGAAAGTTGAGCCTTTCTTTAAAAAACTCAAACCCAACATTCTTTCCCTCCTTCTCTTTCTCTTTCAGAGGCAAAATGGAAAAGAAGTTGTTCCATGAGCAGTGGAAGGGATGAAGCTGGATTTCCTTCGGGTGCCAGCTGGGGAGATTCTCTGGTGTCTCACTGGGGGCTGTGCCCACCTCACAGCGGGGCTCTTTGCCAGGGCAGTAACTGGGATCTCTGGCCTCTGCCCTCCTGTCCCTGCTGGGAAAAGGTGAGGGTCATCCCTCCCATCCTCTGGAAGCTCCTCTCCTCTGCCAAAAGCTGCCAGCAGCTTTGGGACTTGGGAGGTGGGATGAGCAACCTCCAGCGCCTGGCACCCTAGAAGCAGGGAACCTCGAAACTGCATTTTCAAGAGGCACAACATCCTTCTTTCTACAATCCACAGCAACCAAGGGGCCCAGAAGGTCTTAATCAAAGAATGGTTTGGGTTGGAAGGGACCCTAAAGCCCACCCTGGGCAGGGACACCTCCCACCAGCCCAGGGTGCTCCACCCTGGCCTTGAACCCCTCCAGGGATGGGGCAGCCACAGCTTCTCGGGGCAACCTGGGCCGGGCTCTCACCACCCTCACCCCAAACAAGTTCTCCTCCACAGCTCAGCTCCACCTCCCCTCTTCCAGCTTCAAACCCTCATCCCATGGCTCCCCTCCCTGATCCAGAATTCCCCCCAGCTTTCCTGGAGCCCCTGGAGGGACTGGAAGGGGCTCCAAGGTCTCCCCGGAGGCTTCTCTTCTCCAGGTTGAACACCCCCAACTCTCCCAGCAGAGGGGCTCCAGCCCTCTGAGCATTAGGTCCACCCCTCACCTGTGCCGGTGCCTGGAATTCTTCCTCCCGCAGCGAGGGAAAGTGGAGGAAGGGGCTGCAGGCAGAGCCAGACCCACAAGCCCCCTCCGAGCAGCTCACGGCATCGTCCCCTCCCCGCATTTCCCAAGGTCTTCCTCTCCGTGGGTTGAACACATCTGGTGTCCGACACATCTGGTGTCTCCCCCCTCTCCCCAGATATAAACTTCACCCAATTAGCCCTTACTTAATTATCCTTGAGACCCTCACCTCCCCGCCAAGCTGGGCTGGTGACACCCTGACCTTTGGTGGCCGCGGTGCCACCATCCCCAGCCCTGGCAGCCCCAGGAAGATTTGACCACGGCTGGTGGCACAAAACCCTTCCTGGTCACCAGAGACAGCCCACGCTGCGGGCAGGGAAGGGACAAAGGGGACAGGGACGGGCTCCCAGAGGACAGGGACGATGGGCAATGGTGGGGACGGGAAGCACCGGCGGCGGGGGGTGACAGGGACAGGGGGACAGGAGCCAGGGCTCGCAGCGATCTGCTGCTCAGGGAGAGGGCTGGGACAACAAGATGCCGTTTCCAGCCCCCCCAGAGCTGGCTGCTGGGGCTTCTCTGGTTTGTTTTGTTGTTGGGGTTTTTTGGTGGTTTTTTTTTCCATTTTTTTGACAGGATGATGTAAAAGGGAAACAATCCTGCGGGAGCGAGAGTCAAGCCCAAAGATTCCCGTTGGCAGGATCTCTGCAAGGTCGTTTAGAAAAGAGCAGGGAAGGGCCAGACAGTGCTGCCTTCCTCCTTGTTCCTCCTCATTCCCTTTTCCAGGCATAAAAAGGAAGACGCAAAGAGGCACGAGACCTGTTTGTTACCGTGGAACGCCACCATTTGTCACATCAAGTAGATTTAAATCCAGTTCCTTCCCAGCAGAAAATTTTCAAAGGAGAAAAGCAGGGGGAGAACTTCACCTGGCAACAAAACCCAACCATCTCATCACCAGCCCATCTCCCTGATGTCCCCAGGTCCCCCTACTCTTATCAGGAGGTCCCGCTCATCCAGGCCACCTTCCCGTGGTCCCAGCTGGGGCGGGAGCAGATTTCCAGCCTGGAGAGGGTGAAAGAGCAGCAGGAAACGCAGAACATGTGAGAGGAAACGATGCTTGACCAGGATATCGTCAGCTTCCCTTAGAGGAGGGAAACGCAACCACCCTGGGCTTTGGGGAAGTCTGGAGGAGGAGGAGGATGGGGATGGGATGAGGATGGGGATGAAGATGGGGATGAGGAGAGGATGGAGATGGGGATGAGGATAGGGATGAGGATGAAGACAGGGATGAAGAGGGAATGGAGATGGGGATGGGGATGAGGAGGGGATGGAGATGGATGAGGATGGGGATGAAGCTGCCCCTGCACTTCACCACCCCACCCAACATCCTGCAAAATGTCTGTTTTTACACACCCTGGGGAACGCCAACCTCGGGAAGGAGAATTAGGGAAAAATCAGCCCCCCCCCCACCCCGGACATTCAGCCAAGAAAAGGGAAGAAATGGCTGCATGACTTTAACTGGCACTGGAGCATCCCCGTGCCCGGGGAGCTCTGCTCCCCTCCAAGTCCCTTCTCAGAAGCTGGCACGTCAGCCGGGCTGCGAGGAAACGAGAAGCGACAGCGAGGAGCAAAGCCGGCGTGATCCCGGCCCGGGCGCGCACGTGGCGCCCAGCGTGCCTGTCTGGGGGCCTCAGCTGTCCCCCGCCTGATTAAGGAAACCCCCCTCTCCGCATTAAGAGAGATTTTCTCAGACTTAAAAGCTTGCACTCACCAGGACTTTGCCGGGAACGCAGAGCGCAGCAGGGACGGCGTGGCTGAATCCTGATCCCTGATCCCCCAACACAGATGTGTGTTGCCACCCCGCCCCCCTACCCCCAGCCCTGGGGATGGTCCCCAAAAGGCAGCCGGGGTGTCAAACCCCTCTTGAAGCCAAGGCTGGGAACATCCATCCCAGAGGATAAACTCATCCAAGGAGATAAATCCCTCAAAAGCATCCCTGTGCCACGCACGATGGGGTGCCCTCACACAGTGAGGTACCCCCATACGGTGGTACCAGACCGAGCCCAGGAGCCAGGAGAGGAGACCCCAGTTTGGCCAAACCTCCGGAGCCACCGCTCGCTCCTCCTCCACCAGGAAAATAAAATCAAGAGGCCTCTGCCTGGATTCAGCCAGGTCCCAGCTGCTCCTCACCCTTTCTGAGACGCTGCCAGAGCCACCCAAGGTCAAGAGGGGCCACAGGCATTTAGGGGGGTGGGCAGATGCACACAATGACCCCTTAAAATCCACTCAAAATCCCATTCGGTACCAAATTCCCAGCCTGTGTCTTCAGGGCTCTATAAATGCTTGATGCTGGGGGGGAGAACTTTGTAGAGTAGGGTAGATGGTTGGACTCCATGATCCCAAGGGTCTCTTCCAACCTAGATGATTCTATGATTCTATGAGAAGGGCCAATAAAGTGTCAAGTTCAACTGGGAGCCACCAAGAAACAGGAGACAAACTGGGTCTGTGCACGGTGGGGACAGAGCTTGAGCTGGGCAAGGGGAGGGAGATCCCAACCAGCACCCAGGGCTGGCCGTTTGGGAGAGAAAACGCTAAAAACCTTCCAGCAGCCCTAACCCTGTGCCAAGACAAGCCGAGGATGAGGAAGGATTCTCGAGCAGCCCCAAAACCTGCTTCATCCCAGGGGGTTTTGGCTCCGGGGAGGCTGTGCCAGCGCGACGTGCCGAGCCCGGTGCGGTTTGGGCTCTTTTCCTTGCCATCCATCAACGTCCTTCCGCTCCCAATGTTCCTCTCCCCGGCGTTGGATGCGGCTCCAGCTTTTCATGTGGTGCAAACACAGGATTTCTCTGGGTGCCAAGGACTGCGTGTGTAACTCGTCGGCTGGGGAGTGTTTGCATCTTGGACCAGAAGGGAAGGGAGAACGCTGCCCAAAATGTTTACGGTATTTTTAGGCCAAGACAAATCTGTTCCACGTCGCCAGCGCCGCAGCCTGAGCATCCCGGGGAGGCTGGGTGAGGCAGCGCTGCCGAGCTCGGCGGGGAGCCCTGCTCACAGAACCCCGGCTTTTTCACAGCCCCTGGGCTCTACCTGGCTCCAACGGGCCAAAAAAAGGACATTTTCCAGGCATTTCCCAGGCCCCAGCGCCGGCAGAACGATCCCCAAACCCCCCCAGCTCCTGCTGGGCGCTTGGCCACGGCTCAGCCCACTTCTGCGGCAGGACATCAGTGGGAACGGGGAGGACAAGGAGGTGAAAACCTCAAGCCCAAACCTCTCAAACCTCCCAAACTTCTCTTTTGCAGAAGAAAAAAAGTGAAAAAAGGCCAAAAACAAGAGCAAGATTTAGGAGGTAGGTTGGGGTTTTTTCCTTCTCCTTCATGAAATCAAAGCCAGAGTGGGCTGGCCAAGAGGCACCAGGCTGGAGGAGGAGGGTGGCCTCGGCGCTGGTGGGGTTTGGCCACAGTGTCCTTGGTCAGACCGGCCTCACTGTCCTTGGAGACCCACAAGATGCCGGCAGATGAGCCTTGAGCAGCCCAGCACCCCTGAGGCTGGCCATGCTTTGAGCAGGGCTGAGACCAGAGGCACCCAAAGGTCCCTCCGCCCTGAAAGAATGTCTTTCAGCCACTGGTGCTCTCCTACAACCCCATCACGTGTGTCTGAAGCAATGGACAGGGAAGATGCCACCAGCTGCACCAAGGAACCCAGTGGAGCATCCCTGAGAGATGCCTCCAAAACCATTCCTGGTCTTCCTGGACCACCGTAAAGTCCCACAAAGTAAACCTGCACCTCAATTTTATGGCAGCAGATCAACACATAACTCAAGATAGCTTCAAACTCCACCACCCAGAACTGAGCATTTCTGGAAACCAGTAGAGCAGCCCTGGGAGATGCCTCCAAAATCATCCCTGGTCTGCCTGGACCATGGGAAAGTCCTACAAAGCAAAGCTGCACCTCAATTATACAGCAGCAGATCAATACATAACTCGAGACAACCTCTAACTCCATCACCCAGAAGGGAGTATTTCTGGAACCCAGCACAGCAGCCCCAGGAGATGCCTCCAAAACCATCCCTGCTTTACCTGGACCACGGTGAAGTCCCACCAAGTAAACCTGCACCTCAATTTTACGGCAGCAGATCAACACGTAACTTTGAGACAGCTTCAAACTGCCTCCAGAATTTTTGTAGGCTGAACTAAAAAGGTGCAAAATCAGGCCGGTGTCGGAGATCTGCTGGCTCCCATCCCCACCCTGCACCAACCTCCTGCACCCGGCTGCGGTGCCAACCCTGGCCCTGGCTCCACCACGAGGGCAAAGCCGGGGCGAAGACGGGTGACCTCACCTCGATGATGTCGGCGTTGGTCCGGCTCTCGTGGGGCTCGTTGTACTCGGTGTATTTGAGCAGCACCTTGTCCATGTCGGTGCTGGCGTACTGGAACAGCTTGTTGGAGTGGTTGAAGATGATGAGGGCGATCTCGCAGTCGCACAGGACGCTCAGCTCGTAGGCCTTCTTCATCAAGCCGAACTTGCGCTTGGTGAAGGTCACCTGAAAGCAAGGAGAACCTTGGTCAGGAGCCGGGCCCACTCTGCCACAGACCCCACAGCTCCTGGAGAAAGCTGGGATGACCACTGGAAGGAGAGGGCAAAGGGAATCTTCCATCTTCAATTTCCCCAACTGGGCAGCCACCCCCCAGCTCCCCTTTCCCACCTCCCTCTTCCACTCGGCTCAATGTCGCTGCCTATTTTGGGATCCTCCAAAGGCAGACGCTCCACAAGCACAGAGATGATTATCAGCCTTGGAAACCACATATTGCCAAATGGAGAGAAAATAAATTTCAGCAAAATCCCCAGCAGAGCTACCATCTGTCCGGGGGCTGCGGGTTCTTGGCTTTTTGGTTTTTGGTGGTTTTTTTTAAAGTTGAATATTCAAGCTGCACAGATCTCGTCCTCCCTCGCTGCAGTAACGCTGGAGCACCCCACCCTGGGAGCTGCAGAGCTGGGAAGGGGGGGTTCAGTCACCCCAAAAAGCAGCCCAGGGTGCTCTGTGCTCCTCGCCCCCTCCCAACCCATCCCTCTCCTCCTCCTCCTCCTCTTGAGTAAAAGGCACCCCGAGACCCCCGCACCGGGTTCCCAGCCAGCTGCTGTCACCTCCTGCTGTCCCCACAACCTCCTTGGGGCATGTTTCCCCATCACTGCCCTCCCGGGGTCACAGCGCCTGCGCCCCCCTGGTCTCCCCCAGGGAAGAAGCATCAGGGGGCTGAGGAAGAGGGGACAGAGCTGGGCACGGGTTCCAAAACCGGCTCCAGAGGCCAGGCTGACGCTGGGGCTGCATTTCCCAGCCCATGTTCCTAACGGGACACAGCTGGAGATGGTTTGCAGGGGGCTGGAAAGGTGCAGGTGATGCTCAGCCAATGCCCTCTTAGCAAATCCAAAAAGAAAAGGCAAATAAGAGGCAAGGGAGGTCAGTGCTTTGCTTTAAGGAAAGAAAACAGCTGGAGAAGAGCCCAGATGCCCTGGGCTGCTCCCTCACCCCACGGGCGCACGGGAGGGCTCGTCCCCACTCAGGGTCTGTGCTGCCACATCGATTTTGGAGCTGAAGAGCAGCGTGGGGGGAGGAGAGTGGACCAGGCAGCTGCCCTCCCTCCCCTCCACTCAGTCGCCATCCAAAGAGCTTAAACCAGAGCTTCTTCTCTGCCTGCACCAGCAGTGATGAGCATCACCGCCGTGATGCCACTGGCATCACCCTGCAGGTGCCCACCGGGGTCCAGCACCCCAAGAGATGGAGCATCTCTCAGAGCAGGGGCAACGGTGGGCAGCCACAGCGCGGGGAGCTGCTCCATCCCTCCCCACCATCTCCTGGAGATGATTAAGCAGTAACGAGATTGGAAGTCTAATCGCCTCCGGGGAGCGCGGGCTGGCACCCCGCGGCGCTGCCCCCACCACGTGTGCCCGGGCTGTGAGTAACGAGCTCACGTTGCCAGTGCCCACCCCAGCCCCGGCACACGCCCGGGCTAATTAAACCACTTGAGGCCAGCACCGCTGTCACCGGCAATTCCCTCTCCCTGGTGGCATCCCAGACCCCTCGGCCACCCAAAATCGCTGCTGCCGGGCACTGGCTCCGGCTGCTCCTGGCACCGGGACCAGTCCAGCAGTGTCACAGCACAGCCAGCGCGGCAGCATGGACTTGTGGTGGGACCCTGCAGCAGGACAGGCACTAACCATTGCACCATGGGTTGGGTTGGGTGGGAAGGGACCTTAAAGCTCATCCTGTTCCCTCATCCTGCCCTGGGCAGGGACACCTCCCACCAGCCCAGGTTGCTCCAAGCCCCATCCAGCCTGGCCTTGAACCCCTCCAGGGATGGGGCAGCCACAGCTTCTCTTCTCCAGGCTGAGCCCCCCAACTCTCCCAGCCTGTCCTCCCAGCAGAGGGGCTCCAGCCCTCCCAGCATCTCTGGGGCCTCCTCTGGTCCCGCTCCAACCAGCCCAGGGCTCCCCAGCACGGCACCAGCAGCGTTTCTGGTCCATTATCCCCACTAGAGACCGGCTGCTCTGGGCTGTGCCTTGCTGTCCCCCACTGAGGTGTCCCTGCTGCTCTGACTCACGCTGGAAGCCTCCCGAGGAACCCTCAAGAGGAAAACACACGGTGTCTCTGCCAAGACACAGGGACCAGCCAAGGGCGGCTGTTCCCGCAGCTGCCGGTGCTGGGGACACCTTGCCAAAACCCATGAGCTGGCTGCCACAAGCCCGTTGGGCCACCGAGATTGGAGTCAAGGGGGCTGCTCTTGGCCATAAAGACCCGAACAAAGCATGGGTTTGGGTCTTGGCCTCGAGCAAGGAAAGAGAACATGGGGTTACCTGCCCCAAACCATTCACCAGCTGGAGCAAAGCCAAGCAGATCCCACCACATCAACCCGTCCCTCTGCAGATGAGGGGAATATTCCCTCTGCAGACAGGGAGAGGGCATTGGAGCATCCTTCCCGCTCGGCACAACCACTTCCAGCAGGGCAAAGCCCAAATTTGCCATTTTGCCAGCTCCATCACAGAACAGCGTCAACTAACACCACCCTGTGACCCGGGACAGACACCCCAAACCTTCCCCTGCCGCCGGGCACGAGTCTCATCGAGAAGAATTAACCTTGTAAGTCTAAGAGGGTAATCAAATCTCATGCTTCAGGGCATAAGCCGATCACCAAAGGGGTCAGGAAGGAATTACTGCCCCACACTAGCGGGGGATTTCTGCCTTTCCCCTGATGCAGACCGTATTGGCGGCTGCCAGAGTCAGCGGGACGGCCCTGAAGGGCTGATGCTCTGATCTGTTGTGGCAAATCCTCTCCAGTAATTCCTCTAATGACATTAGCGACTCTTACTTGCTCTTCCCCTCTCCCCTGCTTTCGGCCCCTTGCTTGTAATTCTGGGCTCCTCCGCGCGGGTTCCCAGGCCGTGGATCCTCAGGAGCGGGGATGGGAGCAGGGACAGATTCACTGATGCTGCCCCCAAGGTGAAGACTCTGGATTTGGAGAGCCCCAGCTCTACCCAAGCTCCTCCTGAGGTTCCCGATGCCAAAAATCATCTGGGGCTCATCACCCCCCAACCCCAGTTGCAGAGCGAGTGGAAAGGCAGCCGTGGGGAGCAGCTCTGCCTCCAGCTCCTGCCCGAGCAGCCCGTTCTCACCGGAGTCCCCTCTTCTCACCACGTCCTCGTTTCCCAAAGGAAGGGAGCAGTGAGGAGACTCCGGCTGCCTGCGAAGCCTGCACCAATGGCTGATCAATCACCTGCTGGTTCCCTGACAGCGGCCTGAGCAGGGCTGGGTTTGGGGAAAAACAAAGCGATACGAGGGGTTTTGGAAGAACCGTCCCAGACGGGGACACAGCTGCCACCGAGGGGAAACCAATGTCCCCCAGACCCGGCTCTGGGGACACCACCTGACATCTGAGAGGTGCTAAAACCGCGGTTTCCATCCACGCTGAGCACCTCCCGCTGCTAAATCCCAGTTGCGGGGGACACCTTGGCCAAGTTCTGCCTCTCCAGCCCCCCCCAGGTCAAGCCCGGCACCGAGGAGCTGCTCCAGGTTCTCCCCCAAAAACCACCTCCCACCGCCTCGGCTCCTGCCTTTGGCAGACAGTGGCCTCTTTCCTTTCCCGAAGGCTTATCCAACAGGCCCAGGCTCTGCCATCAGCCTCCAGCATTACCAAATATTTTCCATTCATCCGGACTCCAAATGGGGCTTCCAAGAGCTGCAAAGCTCTCCCCAATGCGACGCTGCCCCAAAAAACACCCTCCAGCCTCTTTAATGACCCCCAGCGCCTGCTAATTAGGGAATCTGACAGTGCCACGAGCGACCAGGACATTATCAAAACCCATTTTCTGCCCATCCCATCCCATCCCATCCCATCCCATCCCATCCCATCCCATCCCCCAGCCACCAAAAAGCGCTGTAATGAAGAAAACCTGGAATTTTCTATCGTTTCACTGCGCAGCAATAAACCAGTTCATCCAATTCTGTTATTTGCCACTTCTTAAGCCTTAAGGATATAGACACAAGAGTTTTTTTCTTTCCGTCCTTTTCCCATTTTTTCTGCCATAAGAGCAGCAGGCAAGAGCGTGGCCGGTCGGGCTGGGGCACGGGCAGCAGTGGGTGGGTTAAAATCAGGGGCTGGGATCCACAGAGTCATGCCCAAGGAACACGGGAAGCCCCAGAGTGAAAGGACCTGCCTGAAAATCTTGGATTTAGGGATAAAATACATCCCTGGAGTCTCCAGCAGCTTGTCTGCTCAAGCCATCCAGAAATCAGGGGGGAAAAAAAATCCACTTTTGGATTTTCCCCTCCAGATGCCCACGCCAGCGTGTCTGGGGCTTGGCTTCAACAGAAAAAAACATAAAAAACCCAAACCAAAACACCCTGGACCCATCTGAGTTTTCAATTGAAAAAAATAATAATAATTAAAAAAAGGGCCTAATTTGGGTTGTTTGCGTTGAGAAACGGGTTCTTGTTGTGGCTGTTTTTTATTGGAAAAACCTCACGGAAAATGTCAACTGAAATATATTTTCTGCATGACAGAGAGAAGAAAAAAAAATGTAAAAATTAAAAAATAAAGGCCAGGGTGGGGAGGAATTAACAGGAGAAGATCCTTTCTTCTGGAAAAGCGTTTACGATGGAAACAGCGCGAGGAGCTCCAGGGCGAGGAGCAGGGGCTGGGGGGGGGCTCCCCAAAATCGGGGCCGTTTGCCCGGGTTTGGGCACCCGCCTCACCCTGGCCCCTGGTGCCAAGTCTCGCCCGTGTGTTTAATTTTATGGGTTGGGGGGGAAAAAAAAAAAAAGGAAAAAAAATGGAAAAAAACCTCAGTTGGCCCAAACCGGGCTGGAAACGGGTCGTTTGGAAGCAAAAATCCTGTCAACTGCTGTCCTGGTTTGAGGTAAAACGAACCAATTTTCTGGTTTAGAATTTTACTTTTTTAGCTGGGCTTCTTCTAACCGACTGAACTCTGAAAGTACCAGCAGATCGTTCAGAAAAGTGTTTGCTGAAGCCCCCCAGCTCTCTGGCCTTGAACCCCCCCAGGGATGGGGCAGCCACAGCTTCCCGGGGCACCCTCTTCCAGCGCCTCACCAGGCCCTTTCCCGAGGCCTGCTGGGGCCGTGACCATCACCCTGGGAGCCTGAGAGGGTTCTGTGTATCCGTATCTATTCCACCATTTTCTTCTTACTTTAATTTTAGTATTAACATTTCATTAAAGCAGTTTAGTGCATTCCAAACTCCTCAATCCCTTCCTCTCCCTTCTTTTTTGGGGCCAGCTGTCAATCTGGTTTTGGTAAATCTGGCCGGGGGGAAGGCGGGCGAGGGGGGAGGCGGAGGGGAAGCGCCCCCCTGCCGATTGCGCTCGTCCGTGATCCGCTGGATCTGGATCTTTTTCCTCCCCATCTTCTCGGGAAATCCTCGCCGCAAACGGGGACGACTTGGGTTTTCAGGGGAGAGGTGGGGGGGGAAAGAAAATAACCCCCTTTTAAGCCGCTTTCATTAAAGAGCCTGGAGGGGTTGCTTTTGGGGTGGGTTTTTGTGTTGTTTTTTTTCCGGCTGAAAAAAAGTTAAACCCAAAAAAAAAAGC
>VXBW01005548.1:221015-246050 GCA_013400375.1 Thinocorus orbignyianus | reverse complement strand
TTTTTTTTTTTTTTAAGAAATCTGATATTAATAATCCCCGTATGCCCCTCTTTCCGGGTCATTACGGTACTGCTGGTCTCTAATCAATCCTAATGCGATGGCAATTGGAGTCTCTGATGAATGCATCTCAGGTTTCTTGTAATGGCTCTACCACATTTTCCTGGACCTCGTTCTTTAACCTGAGATGCCAGGGGGACGTCTCCGTTCTCAGCTGCTGATTACTTCAAGATGTTTGGGCTTGGTGTGGGGAGAGAGTGAGCGAGCGAGGCAGTCTGCCCCTGAATAATCTGGAACCGAATTGGATGAGCCGTTTCCTAAATACAAAGCACAACGGCGGGGTTTAACTCCTCTTCTGCACGGGAGCCTGCCGGCTTGCCTTCCCCTCGCCACCGGCTCCGCTGCATCTCCCCTCCGTGTCCGTGTGCGTGGCGTGACCCTGGGGTAACCGCACCTCTCCGGAGCCTCAATCAGTTGCGGTCCCCCGAGGAGAAGGGGTGTCTCCCCGAACCCCGCAGTGCCGCCGGGAGGATCCGCTGCCCCCCGCGTCCCCCGGGCTCTGCCCCACGCCTGGCGGGTGCGGAGGGACCGCGGAACCGCGGCGCGGTATTATCGAGGAGATTCGTGATTTTCGCGGCACTGTTTTCCTTCCCGTTTCTCAGCATGATGGCATTTGCCGTAACCCGAGACAATGATAATTGCGATTTCTGGTCCCTCTCTCCCCCTCTTTTACTTTATTTTTAATTTTTTTTTTTTTTTTTAAATCAGATAATGCAGCTCGGATTAGGCTGCGGCAAAACCAGGCGCTGGGGCTGCCGTGGGATCCATCGCTGCTTGCCCACAGCACAAATTTCCCTGTACCTCCTCTGTGGGAGATAAAACAACACCCCAGTTACCCCCCTTCTGTCTCTCAGCAGCCACGCTGCGGCCGGCAGCCGAATACGCCCCCGCGCAACCCAACACGAGTGGGTCGCAACTTCGTCTGCGACCCAATGAAATGAGGGTGTTCTGGAGGTGGTGGTCGGAATAAGTATTTGAAACGAAAAAAAATTGAATTTCTCTGCGCCGGGATGCGTGCAAAAATCGCAGCGGAAAAGCAGTGAGGCTTGAACCCCTTCTACGGTGGGGTTTGGCCCTGCGTGGGGAGGCGGGAGCACGCCCGCGGATGGGATAAATGAGTACACGGCGTCTGTGCAGGGGTACTCGCTACACCTCAGCGGTGCCGCAGCTGCTAGGAGCAAGCTATTCGCAGAAAAAGAAACAAATCAAGGATGTCCCCTCTCCCCCCCGGCCGCCAGCACCGCACGGTCTCGCGTGGGACAAAGCGCAGGCGCGGAGGGCCCGCCTGCGGAAGCTGCTCGCAGCGGGGAACGGCAGGGGAAAGGGGGCGGTGGGTCAGCGGCACCGCATCGCCTTGCCCGCGCCCACGCCGTGTGCGAGCCCAACCGTTTGCTTGCACCCTTGGATGCGCTCACCACCGAGGTGTGAGCAAGCAGCTGTGTGCAGGCACCCCGACACCCACCCGTGTGTGTCCACACTCACCCACGAGTGCACACAGCAGCTCCCCTGTGCGCGCCCACGGGACACGGGTGTACGTGTGCACACACATCCCTCTCTGCATATCAGTGTGTACGCTCGCACTCTCTTGTAGACATACACCCGTGGGCACACGCTCCCAGTCATGAGAAGACTCCCACAGCTCTCTGTGCACACCCACACCCCCTGTATACCCGAACTACGCGTGTACCACCCGCACACCTCGGCCACACCCACCCACGCACAGCCGGGCCTCCCCCATGTGCCTCCAGAGCAGGAGGCTGGAGGCTCAGGAGCGGGTTCTGCCCATCCCTTCCCTGGGTGATGGTTGGGGCAGGGTGGCATTGAACACTGAGAAAACTGCAAAAAAAAACCCCAAACCCAAGACCCCTGTGAAAAGAGGAAGAGAAGAGAAGAGAAGAGAAGAGAAGAGAAGAGAAGAGAAGAGAAGAGAAGAGAAGAGAAGAGAAGAGAAGAGAAGAGAAGAGAAGAGAAGAGAGCACAGTCGTTGATTTTTTAATGCAAGATACTGCAATGGTTTTCCTGTAAAACGTTGAAGAGAAAATTTTAAATTAAAATGTCAGGAAAAAATAGACAATTTAGAAAGGGGCTACTGGGATCCCCACCACGGCTCCTGCTGTCCCTCCGTGCCTCAGAGAGGGCAGGCAAGGGATGGTGCTGCCTCTGGGGGCTTCCAAAGTGACCCCATCATCCCCACTCCCACAGAGCCCCCACCGGGGCCCAGCCACCTCATCCCGGCAGCTGCAGGGAAGAGAAACTGCCAGCCCCTTGAATAGGGGTGCATGTAATTTTGGGAGGGCAGCCGGGCCCTGCGGCAGGGCAGTGGGTGTCTATGGGGGTCGAGGCACCCATCCTGCACCCCGCCTTGGTGGGTTTCTGAGCCCAGGGACCTTTCACCTCCCATCAGTGGTGCCATGGGTGGCTTGGCAGAGCAGAGCTGAGGTCATGTTACATGCGGCACACGGTCTGTTCAGCTCCAGCAATGCCAGCTTTGAAATTTTAGAGAGGGGAAAGGTCACCTTGTGTAAGCTGAGGGCTGGGGGTCCTCTGCCCCCTCCGTCTGTGCCCTGGGTGGGTGTCCATATGCCTCCAGCGTGGCCACACTTGCTCTGTCTGGCCCCAGGAGATGCTCAGCCCATCTCCTGCCTCCTGAATTTGTGGGGAATTCATTTAAATGAAAGGAATACTTACATGCTGCCTTTTATTTTCCCTTACCTCTCCCAGCAGTGGGGTTTTTTGGGGGTTGTCAGTTTTTTTAATTATTCTTTCTTTCCCAGAATAAATCTGTCTCTAATGACTGATAATTTTTTTTCAAACAACTTATAATGCGTCTTTCCAGGAGAAAATTAGTTGTCTCTATTTATCAGCAAATCTGCCCAGATGGCTAAGTTTACCTTTTTCAGACCTGGGTATATGATTTCATAGACCTTCAGAAGTGTTGTGCTTCCATGGTGATTGAAACTTCTTGGTCCTGAATCTTGCTGGGGTATTTTAGGTTTCATGCCACTGGATCTTAGAAAAGCACATCTGTAGAGTCGTATTTCTTTCGTCTGAAGAGCTGGAAAAAAGCTAAACCCAGTACATTTTGTGTTTGAAAATATAAGGCACATTATGTTATACGAATTCCTGGTGTAATTAACTACGTTGGGCTTCATCCAGAATGATTTGGAGGTGGTGACAGTAAGGAAGAAGTTACTGTTTTCCCATACAGGGTGGCTGATGGCACAATTTCATGCCCCCTCTCAGACCTGCTGCAGAATCTTATTTTGCAAACTTTGTCCTTTACATACATGGGGCCTGATTCTTAAACTGAAGATAACTTGGATGGGAGTTTCTGGCACGCAGTTGTTGCACGGAGATCTTCAAAAGGACAGTTTGCTCCTGTGCAGATCATCACTAGAAAGGCTCTACATGAAATAGATGCTTACCTTGAGAATCCCTGAGAAGCTGGAGCTGAACCAAGGTGGTGAGGACTCAGGATACACCTTTCTGTCTCCTCTAGCAAGGCATCCAAACAGCCACATTAAAGGGAGCTTGCTCTGATTTCCTACTAATAGGGCTATTTGTGTGGATTTTTAAATAGGAATAGTCTTCTGATGCCAGTCCATGAGAGGAGTTGGGAGTGGAGGTATGAGACAACTTGTTTTCATAATTGGAGATGCCATGATCGATCCGTCTATGTTTTTTTGTCACAAACAACATTTTCATAGCATTGGGGCTAAACTGTGTGAGTGCAAATTGTTGATTGAGTTGTAAAATTGTATGAATTGAGTGCAAATCTGTTGATTTAAATGGAGTTCATTGGAAGTAGGAATGGGATTTAGCCATAATTTTCCACTGCTGTCTAATCACTGGAGTCTGAAGAAAGCAGCACATGTATAATGGTAGCTGAGATGCAGGAGGGATAGAAGCTTTCTACCAATGAGAACCACATTAAATAATTAATTCCCAATTGACTTTCTACATTAGTGCTTTCAGCTAAAAAAGCTGGTCGGCTTTATAAGGTCCCAAGGCAATGAAACATTTGGTGCATTGTCAGTCCAAAAGTGGAGGTAATAGATACCCAGGGCAGGCTGGAAAAGTGCTGCTCTCCATCCTTCCATCTGCATGCTGCAGCTGCGCAGTCTCACTCCTCATCCCCTCCTTTGCCTCACTTACATTTGACAGGACAGCATCTCTTCTGAGGTGGCTGCTGAGGAAGCCAAAAGTGTATTTATTTTACTGGAAGCAGAGGAACTTCATGTTTGAGTCTAAAAAATGAAGTATGCAATAGTTCATTTCACTTTTACCAGTAGACCAAACCTGATGAGTTAATAAGGAAAGGAATTAATTTCCCCCTCCTTTTCCACTTGCCCCCCTTACCTCATCTACAGATCCCACAAGCTCAGCCTGCCATCTCAGGTCAGGGTGGGATCTTTCGAGCTCCTACACCATTCACAATAAAGATCTTGACATGAGAAATGAGTTAACAAGCCTTTTGATGTGCAAGTCATCAGAGACTGCTTCCGCTGTCTGCTGAGATAAATACGTGTGTGTGTGTGTGTCTATAAAGCTGAAGAAGAAATGGAAGAGTCAGAATACATTGCCCGGGGAGGTGGAAGATTCTGTTAAAAACAGGTCTAGACAAACATCTTTCGGAAAATACAGACATTTATTTGATCCTATCTTGGTTGGAGAAAAGGCTGAATGGTGGTGTTAAGTCCTTTCCAGCCCCGAGAGACCATAGGTATATGCATATATACATGCATGTGTGTGTATGTATGTAAATATTTCCAAAATTTCCATTATGAGCTCTTGCCCTCCATGATACTTTGTGGCAGTGAAACCTGTAGGCTAGTTACACAGAGATTTTCTGTCTCTCAGTTTCATTAAATGTGAGTTTCAGTTCCATTTTTAATGTCCTTCATGCCTCAAATAGTAACAGTGCCTAATCTACTGCTGTATTTTCCTCCCCTCCCCTTTTCCTCAGTTCTTTTCATACCAAGTGAAGTCCCTTCAATTCAGGGAGCTTTTCAGTGATATCACTTACTCCCAAAGTGCATCTGTGAGCCCACTTGGGCTTATGCTTCTTGAGGTAAGGTCATGACAGTGGAAACTCATGTTGATTACTAGATGTGGTAGATGAGCGCCTGGAGAAGCTGTTTGGCTGAGCAAGAGGATGTCATGAAAAAAAAATTGCGAATTTTTATTATTATTTTCGTACACAGTCACCTTCCAAAGCATCCCTGTGCTTTAAAGACACTCCTGGTACCGCGATAACTTCTTTCCAAGCACAGGAACCTCAGCAGGACTGCTGGAGCTGCAGGCTGCACTTGGGGAGTGTGTTGGCAGCTTATCAGTGTTGATACACAGAGGACAGGGAGTTACCAAGGGCCAGGACATACGGACCTGTACACAGGAGCCCATTTTAAATTCTTCAGTTAAAATTCGCTTGGAAGTGAATTTTATCATAGAATCATAGAATGGTTAGAGTTGGAAGGGACATTAAAGATCATGAAGTTCCAACTCCTCTGCCATGGGTAGGGACACCTTCCACCACACCAGGTTGCTCCAAGCCCCATCCAGCCTGGCTTTAAACAGTTCCAGGGATGGGGCAGCCACAGTTTCTCTGGGCAACCTGTTCCAGTGCCTCACCACCCTCACAGGAAAGAACTTCTTCCTAATATCTAATCTAAATCTCCCCTCTTCCAATTTAAAACCATTACCCCTCGTCCTATCCCTATATTCCCTGACCAAGAGTCCCTCTCCAGCTCTCCTGGAGCTCCCTTCAGATCCTGGAAGGCTGCTCTCAGGTCTCCCCGGAGCCTTCTCTTCTCCAGGCTGAACAGCCCCAGCTCCCTCAGCCTGTCCTCACAGCAGAGGTGCTCCATCCCTCTGAGCATCTTGGTGGCCCTCCGCTGGACCTGTTCCAACAGTTCCATGTCCTTTCTCTGTCGAGGACTCCAGAGATGGACACAGGACTCCAGGTGGGGTCTCACAAGCGCAGAGCAGGGGGGGAGAATCACCTCCCATGACCTGCTGGTGGCATGTGGAGGTTTTCCTAAAGATGAGGTCCTGTGCAACTCAGCATTGGAGACAGAAGAGAGGCTGGTCCATGACAGAAAGGTTTGAAGGAAACTCTGTCCCTAGCCCCAGAGTACACCTACATCAGGCGATGATGATACTCCCTGTGACACCACCGCCTTCCCCGAGCTGTGCCCCTGGAACGTAAAGCACCACCGCACCTCCTGATGACTGCTCTGTAGAAGCCCAGGATGCTGCAGCAAGTTGCAAGAATCAACACCAAGCTTTGCAGCAGAGATTGAACTCTGCATTTCTGAAGCCAAATACTGGAACAAGTCAGGCTGGAAAACTCATTGTGATCTGAGCTTTTAACCCCACTACTAGCCTTCAGGAGGCTTATGAGTTGACTTCTCTTGCCTGTCCTTCTTATCCTTCCAAAAGATCTCTGTCTCCCATAGTAGAGGCATGAGAACAAAGCCTAGCAACTGCATTTTTAACCAGTAGCTGAAATTACCAGGTATTGCAGGGCAAATTGGTACATGAGAAGGTAATCTGTGATGACCATGGAGAGGACACGTTACTGTTTCTGCCAAGATCATGACAAGGCAGCAGACTCCAGCGTGGGGACAGACAGTGAGCCCCAACACTGCACCAGTATGAGGAGCTGGAGCTTGTGAGTCTGTCCTCAGGCAGGGTTTGAAGAGTAGCAGAGAGTGAAGTTCACCTCCTGGCAGATGGTGAGGTGGGCTGTCCTGCATGTTCCTTCAAGGACTGTGAACAACAGGGAGAAGAAGGTGGCTTATGAAGGGCTCCAGGGAGGGGGCATGCTCAAGACCAGGCTGGACGGGGCTTTGAGCAACCTGGTCTAGCGGGAGGTGTCCTTGCCCATGGCAGGGGCTTTAGAACTTGATGATCTTTAAGGTCCCTTCTAACCCATGCCATTCTGTGATTTTCAGGGAAGGGGTATCCGCAACTTCCCTGGGAAACCTGTTCCAGTATCTTATCACCCTCATAGTGAAGAACTTCTTCCTAATACCTAAACTAAATCTCCCCTCTTTTAATTTAAAACCATTGCCTCTTGTCCCATCACTCCACTCCCTGACAAAGAGTCCCCCTCTGTCCCCGCTGTAGGCTGTCTTCAGATACTGAAAGGCTGCTATAAGGTCCACCAGGAACCTTCTCCGGGTCGAACAACCTCAGTGTATGCATCTCCACTTGTGTGATGTTATACAGGTTTTAACATCAGGACAAGCAGCTGCTTCATAGGCAAGCTTTAACACAGGTAACAAGTAAGAACCCCTTGTAAAAGAGAACTTGGGGAGAATTTCTTGAGTGCAGATAATACTTTATAAATGTTTCTCTCACAACACTGAGGAAATACAAACTGTTCCTGAGCTAACGTTCATGCAAACCAGCAGGGATTATTCATGTAATTAAAGACTTAAAACCATTTTAGGAGAAACTGGGAGAGAGCTAAGCTGTATTGACCTTGAAAAGTTTTTATAATGAGAAAAGAAGATCTATATTTTTTTTGGATGGGGAGTGGATGCAGTTCAGCAATGGGGAAGGGAAGAGAGGAGACTCAAATCCTTTAAGCTATTTGCTTTACCCTCTAGTAGAAAAAAACATTGGAAATGTAGTGAAGGCTGTGCTGGACCTGGGTTGCACCACAGCTTTTTATTGAGCTTAGTGAAAGCGCTTCAGAGCCCTGCTTGGCCCCGGGATGAGGGGAGAGCTGGCTGGTCATGATTGCAGAGCCATCAGACTTACACAAGGAGCAGGGAGCCCTTGGCAGGGAGGCCAGGAGTGGGTTTGTCCTACTGTGGACTTTCGTAAGTGAATGTTTAACTCAACGCTCTTCCTTTTGGTGATTTAGATTTTTTTCCCCTCCCTCATCTAAGCGGATTTTCGGGGGGATAGAGTTTGCACGTTCTCCCATTCTCCATTTAAATTGTCCAGCCAGTAAGGCTGGGCAGCTGCTCACCTTGGGGGTTGGGTGAGGGAGTCTTTTGCTCCTGCATCCATCCTCTCCTGCCTGTCACATGGAGTGGGATGCATTAGCAGGTGCCAGGGGAGGCCAGGAACAACCACAGCACACAGACCATCCCAAGGGCTGGTTTTGGCAAATGCCAGTCTTTCCCAAGGGCATGGGAAGGCTCCTCATCCCGAGGCAGCAGCATAGTCCTGGCTGCAGAAAGATGGCTTGGCGTGGAGCTGGTGTGCTGGGGGACAGGCTGAGGGACAGGCCAAGGCTGTGCTCCTGCCGAAAGGTGCTCTGTTATAAGGGCTCCGGGGTGGTGATGAACTGAAGCATGAGGGGACAGGCACACGGAGGGGAATTAGCTAATTAATGCACAGCTTGATGAGGAAATTGGAGCCAGGCTTCGGAACCCCTATGTCATCCTCTCTCATTGCTGGTGCTGACCCCTCTCACTGTGACTGCAGTAAAAGAAGCTGCTGGAGTCCACTGTAGGAAAAGTAAAGACTGTCATTTCAAATAGAGTATGGCTTGTTCTATAGCAGAACAGAGGGCCTTCTCTTTGAAAGGTCACACCGAGCACGGGGGTGACTTGGGCTACAGTGAGGCGAGCCCTGGTGCCAGCCATGATACCTTGAACCCAGAGGTGACAGGAAGGTGTGTATGGAGATGGTGTGAACATGTCCAGTGGCTCCAGAGGCTGTCCATTGCCTCTTTCCCACAGGCAGGCCCTTCGCTTGGGATTGGGTTCAGTTTTGAGCAGGATGCCTGGGGCAGAACGGAGTTTCTGCAGTGCCAATGGGAACTGTGTGTGGGACATTACACTGGGAGCAGGCATAGAGGCCAGTGACGATGAGGTAGAGGATGGTTATGCCCTCTACCCTTCCCCACTGAAGCTGTGTGACCCTTTGTATAATCCCTTCAACTCTGATGGCACTGTGGTGATTTGCAGCACTAATGCTTTCATCCAGAACACGTCAGACCATGGGACAATGAACTAAATGATAAGAGATGACTGTAAAGCACAAGTTTGCATTCCTGGCCAACTTTTCCGTGAAGACATGACTGCACCCAGGCGCAAAGATGTTGCAGGAGATAAGGGAAAAGCAAGCAACTCTAAACAGGTTTGTTAAAATGTGAATGGGAGCACGGTAGAGTAAATGCTATTAATAGGATTTACACAGACTAGTAAATTAATCTGCGCATTTCAGATTGGATTTCATATTATGGAACAGAAAATAAAGCCACATGCCATGCAGACTTTCCAAGTGGTGATTTGTGAGTGTGTTCTCTTTGATGGTGGAAGTGGCTGCTCGGAAAAGCTGTGGCAGCTCCATCAGGTGGGTTAGTGACAACCACTGTGTACCCAAGAGGGGAGAACATGTTGTAGGGTGCAGAGCTGTGCTGAAAGATTTCAGAGTCAGGAAATGAAAGGTGCAGGAGCAATGGCTCCTAAAATGTCCTACCAGGCAGTAGGGCAGTGTCCAGGCATGGCTCCACCACCACCAGTACAGAGTGATCCTCCTGACTATGCTAAAACAAACTGGCAAGTGAGATGTGAAGAAGAAAGACTCCTAAATAACTTTCCCTTCTCTGTATGTGGTCTGGAGAGGAGCAGAATTGGGCAACTGTTATTGAAGTAGGAAGAAAAAGACCTCTTCAAAGGCACCTGGCAGCAGAGTGCTACTGCTGTGCCCTGGTCACTCTCCTTCCTGGTGCCAGTGTACAAGAGGTGGGCAAGAATAGGATGGTGGGTACCATTAGCACAGCTTATGGAGGGACTGAGCACCCAGGCCAATTCTGAGAACTCATCTGGGTAAGTTGTAGGTTTAATAGCATCCTAAAAACGCATTATATATATCTGTTTTATATAAATATGATATATATATATATAATCTGTTCCATCAGTAGAGTCTGCCCTCAATGTTTTGACTATGCCATCCTACCTGGGTGAGTTGCAGCCCTCCTGTACCTTTCCCCAAGAGGGAGAGAAGTGCTGTTGCTGCCATTGTACAGATGGGGAGTTGGAAATACAGATGTTTAGGAACTGGATTTTTGGTTCTCAGTGCTTTACATCAGCTAATCTTGGGGTACAGTTATAGTTCAAATTTCCTCGGAGTCAGGACTGAAAAATAAAGGATAACCCATCTTTCTCTTTGTGCTTCCTCTCATTCTGCAAAAATACGAGCATTTGGAACATTTCAACAGTATCTTTTGGATATCCTGGCTCGTTCTCTAAAGTGTCTTCTTGTTGCACACACTGTTCTCATCAGACCCAAAGGTTTGGAAGGCACGAGGCTGGCTCTGGAATCGCAACACCAACTTTAAGACAAAATACTTACATACAGTTATATAGATAAATGTGATATACCTGTATTTATATGTATTCTGGTTTGAAGACCTTCAGCACCTCCAGATTTTTGATTTTTTTCTTAAAATCAGGAACTTAAGAATGAAGTTGAGCAGGAAGCTGTGGCCATAATCTCCCTGTCTATTTCCCCTCTCTCACCAACTACCACATATTGCAACACTCATAAATTGTGAAAGCTGGCAAATCAGGGCATTGCTTAGGTTTAAGACTGGGACCTGGGCCCAGGAGATTTCAATCGTGTATTAGCTGGAACACACCATCACTGACAGACTTGCTAGGAGTTTCTATCAGCTATAAAGTGGGTTTCTCAAATTATGTCATGCCAGCCCAGTTGCCTTTGATGACGTGGTACGCCCTTTGGAAAGGGAAGAGCCATTAGGTGTGACACAACTTTGCACTCGTTTTGATGCTGTTCCATGCCCTAATGAACTGAGGAAATGCAATCTAGGCAAAACCCCTGTAGGATGGGTGGGAAATTCTCCTGAAACAGTGGTTATCTTGTGGTTCCAGGTCAAAATACCACAATCTCTTGAACAAATGTTTTTACTTAGCATGGTGCTAGTTGGTATTTTCAGGAATATCTTGGATGTTTAAAGAGGCCATGCTTATTAGTTCTGGAAATTACACCGAGGTGAGAAAAAATGGAAAACCAGGCAGTGACTCTGCATGAGTTTCACAGGGTGAAGACTCTTGTCCAGAAACACACGCTGTAGTGTCTATAATAGAAGTAGAGCTTGCAAGGCAGCAGGTGTTTCTTCCATTGGTCTTGACTCTGCTAAAACCTAAGCAGGAGTATCGTCTAGTTTTGGCTTAGGTATGGCTTTTCTGTTGCATTCCAGTCTTGAGAGTCTATGTTTATAGCAGCTGTTTATTTCACAGGAATGGTTCATTTATTATGGCTTGTAAAAAGATCCTAAAAACTGAGAATAGTTAAGAAACGAACATAAATATTCTCTACACTGTACTTTAATCTGAGAGGTTAATTCTCCAGGTCCATCATCAAAAGACTACCCCTTGTTCATGTGAAAAATTCTTGCTTTTGTAACTTAACCTGTAAACATTCAGATCTTTGGGGGGAAATTTTGATGGAGCAGGAGCAATTCTGAGCCATGTATGTGTCAGCATTGCTTGCTGCCATTACTAGGTGACAAACAAACCAAGAGCAACCGGTCAAGTAGTCTCATTTGCTGGGACTGACATTTCCAAAAGAATGAGATGAAGCTCTCCTGGCTTGATCCTCAGGTTAGCCCTGACTTTGGTTTGCACAAAACCCCCAGTAGCTATAAGAAGATATTCCTAGAAGCTAAGGCCAGAAGGAGATTCCTGAGACTGCCAGCCCCAATGCCTTGCAAAGCAGGAGGTGCCAAATGTCCACCTGGCACCTCTCTACCAGGCCAGTAAGTTGTTGGCAGTGCCCTGCTTGAACCCAGAGAGGGCTGGTTGGCATGAATTGGTCTCTATGCTGCAGTGCTGCCGGCTGGTGCAAGGCAACCATGCCTGGTATGCAGCATGCCCCACGCTCTTGGGAGTTCTTCCAGGCAGGCTGGGCTCATCTTGATAAAGCAATACCTGGAAATAGGCTGCTATCAGCAGCCTGCTTCCAGGTACTGTTGTTTCTGGGACTCTTGGGTCCCATCTCCTTTATATCACAGAGGTCTGAGGGGCTATGGAGATCAGCCCCTACACCCCCCCCGGGGTCCTGAGGGATCCCAAGCCAATGGAGCCATGGGCAAGATGCCATAATGCTCAGCTGAACCACACCAGTGCTTTCTGACCTGGAGGCTGGACTTGCTGTGGTCCTTCACCCAATCCTCATCCTGAAGTTCTCCGAACTGGTGTTGGCTGCCTTCTTGCCAAATCTGGGGGAGCCGAAGCCTTGCAGCAGATGTAGGAAGCAGAAATACTGCAAACAATCAGTTTTGAAGGTCTGGGAAGAACATTTATATGCAAGAGAAGGCCTACAGCAGCCTTTAGGAAGCTAATGTCATCACATGGGGGGTATTATTTGCATGAAACCCCCCATAGGCAAACAAGGTCACACCCCTAGAATTTGCTGCTCTTACCGGTATTGCTGGAGCACGATCCTCCTCCAAGCACTGCACTATGAGGGCAGTTAACCTCTGCTGCTCTTCTGCCACAAGTTCTGAGCAAAGAGTCAACACATTCTTGGGCTGTTTAGCAGCAGGCCAGGTACCTGCACCTGCCTGGGGGTCTTCAGGCTCGGCCTGCTTCACTCATTGAGTCTGGGGATTCAGCTCTATTATATGGTGCCTGCAAGAGGGAGCAGAAGCTGCCCCTTCTGTAACTTTGTAATGAACCTCAAAATAATGTTGGTTTGTTTTTTTTTTTGACAGTCTAAATTTGGTCCGTGCTTGCTTGCACCTGCATGCACATCACACAACAGAGAGTGTTTTTTTAACTATATATTTGTATGTCCACTGCAAATGTGCTTGGGTTGCTATAGAGAGTGTTGCCTTACAGAAATGCCTCCTGCTCCTCCTGCCTGCCCTTGTTTGCTTAGGCAGCAGTAAATAGCAAAATCCCCAGCATCTTCCTAGGATGTGGGTACGAATATTTGTCATTTGTTCTTTATTTTTTATTTAAGAAGCCACTGGCTTAGGATATACAAGAACACACACTGCTCAGGCTCTGGGCTTCCCGCAAGCATCCCTCTCCCTCAGCTCCTCGGATGTGGTGGGAGTAAAGTCAAACCTTTCTCAAGTTGCCTTGATCTGGAAGTGGGTGATGGTGGAGCCCTTTGGAGCCTGACAGGGTGATTCATGCAGGGGCAGATTATTTTTTTTCCAGAGCCAGAGTGTTTGCAGGCTCAGTGATCCCAGCCTGGGGCCAGCCTGTTTATCGACAGGGCTTTGCTGGAGGTTTATGTTGCAATCCCTCAGCATCAGAACGGTGGCTGTAAACATAGAGCATAAATGAATGAGGCAAATTCAGCTGAGCCAAGTCTTCCTGCTGCTGTCAGGGAGCTGGACTGGGCTCCTGGGGAGGCAGCGTGAGCCAGTGGGCAAAGCAACAGGGGGAGTCAGAGACCTGGCTTTGCAAACCTGCCTCTGGAACCCACTGCGAGCACCGCCCCAACCAAAGCACCTCTTCTCCCCGCAGTCCTCTTCCCTCCCACCTCGGATGGCTTTTATTTCCCTATCCTGAAAGCTCTTTAGGGGAGAGGCTGCATTTTAGAGCTGCAGGTGGTATAAGGGAGGTCACTAGCACTGAAATACCTGGCTGGCAGTTTGTAGAGTAGAACAGAAAATGGTGTGGCCTGACATTCTGGAGCCCTTTTGGGTAACAGAAGATCTATTGCAAAGCACTGCGGCTGCAACAAAAAAGCTTATTGATTACGCTGAAGTATGCCAAATTGGGTCTTTCTGCCCCAGAAGTAGCAGGATGAAGAATATCGTACACGAGTTATTGAGCAACCATCAGCTCTGCTCCGGCGCTGCTCAGCTCCTCTGGGCTGCCTGCAACTTCTGAACATTTTCTCTTTCCTTCAGCTTTCGCAGGCGTGTGCCAGCTTCTGCAGCATATAAACTAGGTGCTATTTTTATTGAATCTGGCTTTAATGTAGTAGATTTTTCACACGTGTGTTGGTTTTTATTGTTGGTCTCATTCCTGAACTTTCTGGCACCTCTAAGCATAAAGTTGGTTACGCACACATTGCTTGGCAGATGAATTCCTGTTTCTGGGAATAATTTTTCTTCTAAAATTTATTTTTATGTTAAAAATGTGATCTGTATCCGTAACTGAGCTATACTGTCCTAAGACTCCAGGCCAAAGATTTCTGCAGCCAGAGATCACCACAAGAGAGGATGCAGCCCCCTGTAAGGAGACATCCACTTAAGATCTTGTTTTACTGACCCAGCCTCTGCCTCTTGGAGCAGAAAAGCTCCCTTCTGACCTGGCAGCAGGGAAAACTCAGCCAGAAAGAGGATAAAAAGCACTGCCTTCCAACATTGCTTCACTTCTCAGCTCATCTCCCTGCTAGATCAGGAGCAACTGCCCATCTTGCTGAGCCTCCCTACTTTCAGCTTTATCCTAGCTACCACCTTGGCAGCCCCTGGTCCTCCCTCCAGCATCTCCAGGCCCCACGTGAAAGGAGCTCAGGAAAGCTCAGGGGAGCAGCTGCTTACCCTTTTGAAGGTGCTGTCCCCCTTTTCTCCATCTACGCACAAGCTGCCACGGCTGTGTGTGGTTTTCTCACCCAGGGTGACCTGGAACACATCTGCAAAGCCCTCCAAAGAAGCAGGAACGTGCTCCGTTAGGACATGATTCACCCTGCATACTGCATGAGTTGTTGCTCAGGGAGAATTTTGACATTGGCCAAAGTCAAGACATCTTGGTCACCCTCAAACCCCTGTACTTTGTCTGGTCGAGCGTGGGGGAAGCTGTGCAGCCAGAAACCCCCTCCCAGTGGGGATCTCCCCCCAAGCTGGAGCCAACCCAGCAGTGGTGGTTCTCCCTCCAGCTGTGCCACAAGGCAGAAATGAGGAGAAGCTGCCCACAGCCAGATGGAAGGATGGCTTTAGACCCTCAGCTCCTGCCCCAAGCAAAGTTTGGATGGTACTCCCATCATTCAGCAATTTGGTATCTGCAGGGAAGGAAAATATTCTCACTGTTAAGTACCCTAATGTATATATAGCTTCAGTGAGGGGAACTATTTCACCTGGACACATTAAGTCTGCTTGAACTGTAGTTCATTTTGGCATCAAAATGGTAACTAGGCAATTCTGGCACTTGGAGCACAGATCTAAAGTATTATTGTAACGCGTTTTAATCCTTTAATATGAAGGGAACATAAATTTCAGACTGCTCTCAAAATCCTGCCAAAACCAGGTCTGATACCAAGTGGAACATTTCAAAGAAAAAATTTCAACCAACAAAAATATAGCAAATGGGATTTTACCCACCAAAAAAGAAATCCTGACACAGAAAGCATCCCAGTGCCATGGGAGCTGAGTAAATACTGACTAGCCCTAACTAGTAGGTGGAAATATATTTCAATAGCATTATCTAATTATGTTAAAAATTTGGTTTTGAGACAGATTTATTAACTAGGTTCAATATGAAACAGAAAATTTATGGGGTTTAATTTAGCATTTTAGAAGCAAGTCAGGGTCTGACAAAACCAGTCACTTCCACCTTCAGCAGGCTTTAGATCAATTCCCTGTGAGCATGGATGCCCCATTTGCCATCACCATCACAACTTCAGATTGCTTTTCCAACACACAATTCAAAGCCCCCATATTATATCCAAACAGAGATATTTACACAAGATGTGTATAAATATAAAGTTTATTCAGTATAGTGTTTAGAAAAATAAGTTCACATCATCTCAGAATACAAATAAAACACTTAACTGTCCAGGCACAAACCCCTATTACAGTACAACAAACATACATACTTTAGATCTCTTTGGTTGGGTAATTAAGCACAGATATGTTTGATGATACACTCTGGGGTGGCATCATCTAACAGTGCAGTAAAGACTTCTGATTATTCCCTCCTAATGCATACATTCTGCTTAAGTTTCATAATTGTTGTAAGGCACAATAAACCCATATCGCAGAAATAACTGGTAAGTTCTGGACAAACAGTACATGCAGCAAAAGAACATCCTCTGAACGTGAATCCTGAAAGTCAGAAGATTCACCTCCTTCCTTGAGTTTAGAAGTTTAAGAAGCTAGTTTTAAATTATACAAAACAAGTAAGGTATAAAATATCCTTCAAGGTAATAACTGCTAGGAGATACAGGAAGACTTCAGGGCTCCTTGCATGTAAAACATCATGCCTTTTGTTTCCAGATTTATAAGATTACTACTCTTTTTATGATTTGAGACGCTTCTTGACCACAAGCACTAGGCAATTCATGCCCCCAGGAGTCCTGCAAACATATTTCATACGAAACTCGAAGGGATGTACCCTCTTGGTTGTTCATCTGCCCTCGCTAAAGGTGCACAGCCACCTGAGATCTACATACAGGACCAGTGCACATGGGGCCAAATTCTGTCTTGTTTAGTTTAACTGAAAACAGTTATTGAGGTGATTTTGCAGGATTTAAGGTCAGAATCCATCCACTATCATCATTAACCTTGGATCGAGAATAACAACAATAAAGATGGTTCCTGCCTTACTTATGGGTAAAGCAGCTTTCTGAATGTGTCTTCCTGAATCCACAAGCAGGGTAAAGCAGTAAGTGGAAAGAGGTATATGCTTTGACAGACTGTGACTATTTGGTTGTAACTGTCTGAGTGTCAGCCTTGTGCACTGGTTCATCCTGCCACCACCTACCGAGCCAAATCTGTCCCTGATCCAACTCCAGTGAAATGAATGGACCACATTCTCAGCTGATGGGAAAGGACACTAAAGTCAGTGAAAATGTACTAGTTTAGCCCAGCCAAGGACCTGGCCAGTAGATGTCTGTGATTTATGTGGCTGAAATGTTCTTTTACGTAAGACCACAGGAATAACGCTGCAAATAGTCCAGACAGAGCATTCAATCCAATGTATTTCTGGTTCTCTGCAGAACTCTGGGCAAAACAGAGGCAGCTTTAATTAAAAGTAGTGAAGAACAAAGTTGGTTTTAACATCATGGTTTGTAGAAATTTGCTTAAACTTTAAGCATATTTTTCAAAGCTGTGTCTGGGACCAGAAAAGTAGTAGAATTTGGCAAAGTTTCCTGTAATAATTCCAGTGGACTTACAAGTTACAAACATATGTGAAGCTGAAATGATCCTTTACTCTCATCTGTAACAGAAAGGGAAGGAGGAGAAAGAACACGAATGCCAGATAGACATACCTTCCATTTAAACAACAGAATGTGATAATAAGGACTGTCTGTGGGGTTTGGATGCTCACTGCCATTTCTATGTGTGGGAGATGAGCATCCATATCCCCTAAACACCATGTAAAATCCTCAGTTTTGGATATCAATGGAGCAATGCCTTATTTACAGCAGCCAAAGATCCAGCCCCAGATGCTTTTTGCGGCCTTGTGTACTGCATATTTAGAGCAGATAGCCTGCCTGAGGGCCACATAATAAAAACTGGCCCTTATTTTACAGTAGGAGTAAAACTACTATTTAAATATCTATTTTAAAAACACTGTACCGTGCAATGAGTCTTTATATTGTGCATATGTACCTGCAGAAAACATGAGGTTGTAACTACTGGAGGGAGTGACACTTATTTTCAATGGGAGAAAGGCAGAGTAAAACAGAGTAATAAAATAAGTTACTTGATATCTGGAAGACTAGAATAGATTAAATCTTACTTTGTCCCAAACCGCTGCTGTTATGTACATCCTCCGCTCCCACTGAGGAGCGGGAAGTCTCCTATTAGAAGTACCAAACACTCCAAGATAGGTGCCACTGTAACAACATACAGTTTTCACATCAACTGTGCTGCAAAGCCACGGAATTCAGAGCCTCAGTAACACAACAAATGCAAAATTAATAAAAAAAAAAAAAGTAACAGGTACTGGTGTAACACCAGAGTCTTTTCAGTTATGAGGCCTGATCGCGTCAACAGCTGAGAGAGTGCTCTGAAATACTCTCTAGCTTGCCTCCAAATATAGTCTGAGCTTTACAGATAAAAGGTTAAGCCCCAAACAACTCCTTCAGAGCCACACACACGTTCTCCATTGTAATACAACAATGATACAAGGTCCTCCTAATTTTCTGAACAGTTGAACAAATTCACACAAAGCAGATATAGCTGCTGTCAGCATCATCACCATCTTCATTTTCTGGGCAAAGAAGAGGTGGGAAGCAGATTGTTTGTGCTGGATTTGCTTGTGCAAACACTTAAAACAAGCAGGGCAGAGAGGAGAACTCTGGACTATCTGATTCCCTGCACAGGCAGAGATCCCCTGAACATCAAGGGGAGTTGTGCCAGGGGAACATATAGCTCCGTGTTCTGCTTGTGATGATCTCCATCTTAAAGCACTTGCCTTAAAAAACCCTTCTTGCTCGGGGGCACCTGGGGACAGCCAACTGCTTATGGGCTGCTTCTGTTTGTAGAGCACCAGCGACACGGGTACAGCTGCAAAGTGCACGCCCTGCACACTTGCTCTTCCCTTTTCCTGCAGTTTTCCCTGCAGCCCCAGAGGCTCTGGCTCCACTGCTTACCAACAGAGCTCAGCTCCAAGGTTCCACAGAACACCTTGCCAAACATGCTGTTTCATATAGTGCAAAAGAGTATCAAGGATGCCTTATGACATGCTCACAGCACACAGAAAAAAAGCCTTCATCCCTCAATGGCTTTCCACAGAACCAGTTACCAACCAAGACAGGAACAGACTGGGATGTGCTACCCCTGTTCTCTTTCCTTCCTTTCTTTTTTATCCTTTACAAGTGATCTTGTTTTGTCCTCAGCCTCATTTGGAGCCCACAGCAATTTACGAAACCATTTTCTATTGCCTTCCAAAGGCTTCAGACTATGCTCCTGATGAGGGGAAATACCTGTTTTAGTTACTGTATATATTCACATTTGCATAAAAAACCAATAAAACAAACCCACAAAGATTAACAGCATGTCATTCTTATACATCTGCACCCTTATTATTTTTTTTGTAAAGCTTAAGGATGTGCTTTTCCATGCTACAAAAACTCCTCTGGAGAAGGAACATCTGTTCCACCTGCCCAGAGCCTGCCTGCTTCTGCTGTCCCCAGTGGTGCAGTGCAAAGGGAGAGGAGATCCATCCCCAGCCAGACAAGACCACAGCTGATTCCACAAGCCCTTTGGGCAACTGCAATTTCCACCATCACCACTCACACTGCATATTCTGGAAGGATATATCATAAATACACACTTAAGTGCACTCAGGGATGGGAGCTTGCCTGCTTGAACAGCAGCTGAAGCCCTCCCACATGGGCTATCTGGCCAAAGGGTCTGTTATAAACATGGGGCTCCCTTCCCTGGCCTGCCCATCCGACATTCCCTGCTCATCTGCCCAAGGCTGGAGCCAAGACCTTTCCCTCAGCAGGATGGCCCTGCTCACGGTTCCTCTCCAGACTCCTCCTGCCCTGCTGACACAGTGTGGAAGGACCTATCTTTGGCTCTCTGCACCACTAGTAAATGTCACTCAAAGATTTAAAAACTCTTCTTACTCGTGCAAGCAGGGGCACTGAAGTCAGTGAGTCTACTTGCAGAAGGGATCAGGATTTGGCCCTGAGGACGGATATTTGCAAATCAGTGTTTTCATTCCTCCTGCCACTGTGCTTTAGTAACAAAGATAAGGCCACTAGGAAGAAAGGCACGTGGAATTCTGTAAAAAATACACAAAAAGGTTTGACTAATTTGCAAATTACTAACAAAACAAACAAAAAAAACCCAACCCTGAACACAAAGACAGACAGGGTAGAGACAGGGCTCTCCTGGGTTTTTGAGAGTGGGAGCTCATTTCCTAGTTTCAGTGTGATTAACATTTTACTTTCATAGTCTATTGCTTGAAAACCTACAAAAAAAGCAAAACCTTGTCAGAAATAACTACGTTTACTTCCTGCTCAAATAATAAAAATAAATTAAACAGCCAGAAAATGTTTTCCTTTCCAATGCATTGTGTCTAAAGTGAAAGGGAACATAAATAAAATCCATTGTACTGATTTAAAAAAAAGTCTCCTTATAAGAACTGAAATAGTATTTACATTCATATTGGAGGGAAAGCTTCTGAGTTGCATAATTAGAGTTTCAAATTATGCTTTTCCTGGTGCACTGACAAAATGCTAGCTGTAGCATTTAGAAACCTGTAAATGTCTGATGCAAGATTCTTGGTTTGAATGCAAATTTGCTGGAAAGAAGCACAAACACAAATAACAATATTCTTTTTGATTTTGTTTCGTTTCTTAACCTCAAACAACACAAAATTAGCCGGTGAGGTATCGTCTTAGAGTTCCTTAAAAATCTCTCAATGCCCACGGACTAGAAGTAAACAGCAAAAACGAGTGCATTTTTTCTACCTTTTCAGAGCAAGACTTCTGTTTTCTACCTAAAGTTAGGAGTGTATACTTACTGTTGAGTATATATTGTGCTATGGAGCTTAGTTAAAATATCAGGGTAGCATCTCTTAGCCAAACCTGTACCCATTTGCTCAGTACTTGCCCTGGCATTTCCTTTCTCCTTTAATCTGCTTAAAAGAGAATACTGCATGCAAACCAAGTGTGGCAACCTAATTCCATTGCTGGCCGTTCCTCTGTCCATTGATTCAGACCATTTAAATGTTCTTCTGTTCTCTTTAAATGAAAAAAATAAAATAAATCCAACCCACCAAACAAAATAGCCACTTGGTGCTTGTTAGGGCCTCAACAGGAGACTCATCTACTAAAACAGAAAGCAAGAAAAAAAAGTTACAAGTCTTGCATATCTTCATCCATCTGAACTGTCTGCAGTTTGGCAAGTTCTTTTTTGTCTGTTTCCAATTCTTCACAAACCGTGTCAACCATGTTACTCATAACATACTTGGATTTTGAATCCAGCATCATTAAATTGTTGGGTGACTTATTCTCAGAATTAGGTAAGAAATTCTCTTTGACATCAGGTACAGCTTGCAGGACTAACCTGTGCTCTCTGACAAATTCTTGATGGACTTGTGCAGAGGGGTGGCTGACACGGTCTCCGCTTGTAGAAACTACTTCTCCAAGTGTGGGCTGTGCTGTAGAAATGGACAACAGATCTTGACTGGTAATGAGGGAGCAGTTCTGAAGGGTTGCATAGTTAGTGTTGCTGATAGATATCACAGTAGATGTACTGGTCACGGGCAAGGACATGGACTGGCTCTCTGAGATACCAGAATTCAGTTCTGCAGCATTTAGAAGAGTTGGTGATGCGAGGGAAAAATTGTGTGAGGGCGTTACATTCACTAAGGAGGAGGCCAGGGACTGGAGTCCCCCGCTGGATATATTTTCAGAAGACATGTTTACATTTAGTTGCGGGTTCTGACTGACTGGCATCAACTGAGAAAACACAAGGCTTCTTTCCAGTCCTTCTTGCTTGACAGAGCCCACTGCCTGGCCTGAATTGGGAACTGTGTAAACGACTGCACTTGGAGTGAGGGGGCTGAAGAAAACCTTTCCTTGCTGCACTGTTGAAGATTCAGTCGTGAAAGTTCCGCCATCAGATGTGCTGGGATTTACTGAAACATTACCTGGAGAAAAGGAAGCAGGAGAAAGGAAAACATGGATTACAGCTGGCAGAGAGTTGTGCAGGCATTTCGTTAAAATGTTTTGGTTTTCTTTATGTTTGCTGTACACACATGCTGATATTCCATGGAACACAGAACAGCGTTGTTTATAAGAGGTGAGAGAAAATTTGGTATGAAAAAATAAAACCATTAATAGAAACTGCTTTTAGAAAGAAAGGAAAAAAAAAAAGTTCCGGTATTTTAGGTAACTTTCAGACTCTCATTAAGTGGCAAACAGTCCCCAGCTATGTGATTAAAATGAATGTTTTTTGGCCTTCAGTAGTTGCCACCACTCAATTTCTATCTAAGAATAGCAGCACAAAAAGCTATTAAAGATAGTTCAGTGACAGACTACAGCTTGTGTGTGGGAACTGGAGACACGTCACACGAAATGCACTACCGCTGCGCAGAACTGACCTGAGTCAACCTGCAAATAAAACATCAAAATTGGGTAACTTCTACTGGGTTAACGAGATACTCTGCCAAGCGCCCAGATGTTACTGCCTTTCACCTTGCTTTATCGCATATTTCTAAAAACCTAACCCTACCACATCCAACACGAAGTGTAAAGTCACCCAGCAACTGCCTGCCCTCACTGAAAGCCATGGCACAGCTTGTGTGATGTTGCAGTTGTCCAGAGCAAGAAGCAGTGCCCAGAGATGACCTTAACTTGGTTTTACTAGACATGCCATGTAAATTGTCATTATAACAATTCCTAAAATAAAATATACTGGCTCTTGGGACTGGGTCCCCTTTCAAATACTTCTCTTTCTCAAAAGCAGTTTAATTTTAAGGGGCTACAGTTGGAGACACCTGAGATATTTTTTTTTTGGAACAGCACTGAAGATGCATTTCTCACCTGGGCAGTATTTTAGCTCCCTATTCATTTCCAATAATCAACGATGATTTTTTGGAAGAAGTCACTCTTATGGGCAAACTAAATGAATAAAGCAAGGCAACTTGAAGTTACCTGGCAGTAAGATATCATTTACTGTAGCTTACTTAAAATAGCCTGCAGTACACTTCACTAGGAATAGGCAGCCAGCTATCCATCCTTCTTTTGTTTTTCTTAACATGAGGAGAATTTAAAGCACCATACAGATCTTGACTTTTCTCTGCCCCAGACTAGACACATGGTAGATAACTTTCCAGTGGCAACTGTTTTGTGGGCAGATGGGGGGAAAATGTTCAGAGAAGAACTTATTATGAATCTTAGGACTTAAGGGACTGAAATTTTCCACCTTTGCTGGCTGTCAGTCTATGCCTCAAAGCATGTGACTTCAACAGCTTTTGTGATCAGAGGTGGTATTCAAACTAAATGTCTTCTCTTTTTCATCTTGGCTAAACTACGTACCAACAACCACCAGTGGCTGCAATGCCACATTTTAGGATCTTGTAATTTTGCACCCATTTACAATGTGTTTTTATGGCTTCATTGTTCCTCTCTGTGTATCTTTAAGGCCAAGAATAATACACTCCCTACACATATTTAATTAAAATAAGCCAACATGAGCACAGCTTGATTTTTCATTATAGTACTCACAGATCCTGAAACTAGAGAGATTCATTCAACTTTAATAATTTTCATAAGCAAAGACACAGTGGTTAATGAGTAACAAAGCTGTCTGGATGTGCTTTATACCTGACCGGGTTCAAAACAAGGATCCAGAACTAGGCTTGTGCTCCCCGGAATTCTTCCTGGCTGGCCCCAAGTTTCAGTCTATGGTATGTTAAGACTAAAGCAAATTTGGGGAAGAGCCTGAACACCTGGCGTGTGAACCTGCAATGACATATTACCCTCAGACTGGGGGTAGTTTATCCAAATACACAACATCTCATAGATACAAAATGTGAGGGTATCTCTACTGTTTCCCTTCAGTTTAATCTTTCTTAATTATACACAGAAAATGTGTAACTGCTTCATCTTGTTGTGTCTATAGTAATTGAAAAGTCATTTTTACGAAACGCTTTGGTTAAAAAACCAAAACAACCACCACAAGAACAACAAAGATAACAATTTCCAGCTGCCACAATTTTCATTTTCATGAATCTTCTCATTAAGCAATTCAATGGCAAACGGGGAATATTTTGAATTACTGAAACATGTAAAATTTGCAGATATTTGTGAAGTCTAGTCTCACAGGCTGCTGAGAAAAGCATGAGATGAAAGAGGTGTAAAATACCAGACCTCCTTCTCTGCTCTTAGCAGAGGGGCTCAGACTCTTGTAATAGTATGCCCACGAGCAGAACCCATATGAAGGAAGGCAAAAAGTATGTTGTTGTGGCTGAGATACAATCCTACTACCTTGGAGGATAAGTACCACGGTTTCTAACATGCTAAGGGTGCCTGATTCCAACTTCTTCTCATATCTCTTACCGTAACAGACAAAACTTTTACCTTGTGAAGCTGCCACAGAAACAGGAGGCAGCTGCAGAGAAGAAAAACCGATGCTTCCATTCAGCAGCTGGCCATTTGTTCCTGAATTGGGGATCTGGACAATGCCATACTGGTTTATTTGGACAGGAGCAGTAAAAGTAACTACAGAGCCTCCATCTTGGGAAGCAGCAGTTTGTTCGCTTTCCCTTTTCACCTCTGAGCTCGGTATCAATCCTGGGAACGAGACTGGGATGTTGCTGGGGCTGAAGGTGGCTGCCGTGGCATTGGGGACAGAAGCCTGAACGAGTTTGAAGTCCTTAACATCTTCTGACGAAGACGACAGTATGTCAGTGATGGACACCCCATTGCTCACAACACTCGATGTGGTTTTGGGTGAATTTAAGGTAACTGTCTGTGAAGCCCCCACACTGAGTCCATTGAGAATGACACCGTTGGGTCCCTGAAGAAAAGAGCTACCATTGAGAAAGACAGGAGAAGTACTGGCAGGCATGAGGTTTCCATTCAACAAGACGCCAGATGAGCTCAGGGCTATTTTAGTGTTTCCGAGCTGCTGCATGTAGACGGGCTCCATGTGGCTGGCAAGGCTGAGGCTGGTAACGCCATCGGACGAGCTGGGGAGAGGATGAGGAGATAAATCCTCCTGCCCCTTACTGGATTCATCTTCTGTGCTAGGGTTGCCATCTGACTCGCTGTGGGAGAAGACAGAGAGATGACACTGCATTACCACGGTGGGCCGGCGAGCTCCGCGCCAACGGGCAGCACAGAGTTTGCCAGAGTTTACCTCAATTTATTATTCTTTTTTCTGCGATTCGCCTTTACCAGGCACTTCAAACAAACTTAAAGAGACAAGGGGGGAGGTTTCTTAGAAAAGGGGACACCGAACCAGCCGTCTGCTGAGGAGAAACTTTACCAACGGGGTTATAAATAATAAAATAAACCCCCTCTCCCCGCCGCCCGGCCCAGGCCACCCAAGGGGGCTGCCCGCGGCCCAGCGTGCCCGCAGGCCCGAGGTGGGCCGCAGCCGTCCGGCCGAGGGCTGGG